>JANRGV010000104.1:2078261-2099178 GCA_024734035.1 Alethe castanea | reverse complement strand
ATATATTATTATTAGTAGTAGTAGTGGGTTGTTATGGGCTTTTCTATGTTTTCTTAACATGAACAGTACTTAAGAGCCACCTTTGCAGCCCCTCAGTGTCAAAAAGCACCAGCACTGTTCTGAATCCCACAGAGCTGCCCATACCCTTTACAAAAAGAACAAATGTTCAAGTGTTCACACAGAGCCATAGTTCTGCTAAATATAAGTGGAATATTATATTCCTGATCTTAAAGAAGCATCAGAATTGACAGTATGTGACCACGTTTTTTGTAGCTCACAAGCTGTACAAAAATAGTTTTTTCTCCTCAAACCAAGACTTTTATGCCTCACAGTGACATTTAAACCCTTTGTGCTACAGGAGAGTGTTATTATGAATTCAGCACAGTTCTTGTGCTTTTTCTATCTTTAAAATGTGTTCACTAAAGCACTCAAAGACCACTCCATTAGATTCACACTGCACTTTCCCCAGGCATTCTGAGTCCCAGCTTTCCAAGCAATGGTCCATCTACACATCACTGAGCTTTCCAGGAAACCATTTCCAAGAGAAACTGGAATAGAAAAATTTGAGAAATTTTTTTTTTCATTACTTTAAAATGTACTTTAAAAACTAATTACTTTTTCTCTTCCTGTCACCACCATCACCAACCACTGCTCAGACTGGAAATGATGAGAATCAACCTTTCAAACATGAACTTTTTCCCTCAGATGCTCGTACACAGGTTTTCTGTTTCATGGATGCAAACCTACAGGAGTCATTTCCTTCAAGCATTCAGAGAACACAAGATCAGGATCTCTGCAATGTGTTGATTTTTCCAAATCTAAACTTAAACCAACATCAACAACAGCCTATATAAAAATCTGAAATACCCATCAGCTACATCATTACTAAAGCAGGGTCTATCATTATTTTAGTTTTGCAATTTTTAAAATTTAACATTTCAGCAAATTCAGCCAGACAGGAACCACATGATACAGTGGATTTCTAACCCAGTTCTCCAGCAAAATCCTGGTTAATCCAGTCACAATCCCTTTACTCTCACCCCGTGTTTAGCATTACTTTTCATTTTTGCCAACTGACAGTTTGTTCATACACCTGAGCAGAGAGTTTATTACAAACAGAAAAATGACAAATTCCTGAGAACAACCAACTGAAGGCACCCCCACTGCCTAAGCATCTACAACCCTGGCAGCAATGCAAGTTCAGTCCTACAGAGCAGAATCTATGGAGGCTAAATTCTTAATGAACACTTGATTTCACCTGAAAGAATGTTTTTATTCCCAGCTTCAGGACTGGAAGTGATGAAAGCCACAAAAGCTGTAAAAAGCTGTAAAAAGCTGCCCAGAGACACAGCAAGGAATTCTTGCTTCCACCAGGAGAATGAGAGCATCCAAGACCAGAGCATAATCTAAACTTTACTTCCTTTGAACAGAAATGAGACTCAGCCACACCAGACACAAACAGCTCAGCTGAACACAAGGGGCTTGAGGCTAAAATCTAGGAATGAACATCCTGTATTCTGATGATTAAGATATTAAAGTCATGCTTAACCTTGAACTGAAAAAATGCCTCAGGAACAGGACCAAGAAGTTACAGCACCCTAAATTTTAGCCCCTTCTTAGCTATGCCAATCAGAGGAAGTCATAAAATACTCTCCCTTTCTTGCTTCCACAGGATTTGTGGGGAGTAGGTGGTATTAACATTTCATTAACAGGAAAAGCACTGAGAGTGCTCCCAAATCTGCCTGGGAGACTGAGATTACTGAGTGCAGAGATTACTGATTGCAGTTTTGTGCACCACAATATAAAGAGGATAAAAAGTTATTAGGAAGTGCCCAAAGGAGGCACCAAGAATGCTCCACCAGCAAACCACCCCTAGATTAACAGCTGAGTTTCTTTTCTGCATCTCTTCCATCCTAATTGTTATCACAGGCAGCCAATTGCAGCAGCAATTCCTTATCAATAAAAACCTGACAGCTGCAGGTGAGAGTTTACAGATCCCACCAGAGACAGCCTAAGGCATTAACTCTCTTCCACAGTGTCATTTTAGGATTATTAAAAGTGCTCAGGTGACTAATTCATGCTTTCAGGCAGCCACAGATTAAGTGAGGAATTCTCTGTGTCAATGCTGAGATCTAAAGAGAAGCAAGTGGAACACAAAGAGCGAAAAAGCAACGTAAATTACCTAATTTGGCACACTTTTGGTTGCAAAATGTCAGCTGCTGGAAATTGTTCAAGCCCTCAGACAAACATTTCCTCTGAAATACTGCTTAGGAACTGTCATCTCAGTGCCAGCACTGCCTTGCCCATTTCCAGAAATCTGCCGAAAACCTGGATGTTTGTGTTCAGAGAATTGTTACTAATTTAAGAGGTCCCCGCCTAGTGCCTCAAACGGTCTAATTCTTTTAATTTCTAACGTGCTAGCAACAGGAGAGGTATTTTTCCATGTGCTCAGATATTTATACAGCCTTATTTTTGGTGTGGTGAGCTGTTTGAGAATTTATGTGCAACCTATGGCAGAGGAAAAGGAAAATATGCTGCACCATATATTCCCAGTAGGCTTTGGATGCCATCCTTCATATATTTAGATTCAGGCAGAAGCAACTTTATCTGAGTAAGCTGAGGCTAAAAATTAAGTCTTGTTAACAAATCCAAGTTATTTTTCTTATTGCTGTTTTGATTCTGCTTTCTTATTTCTTTTTTTTTTATTATTTCAGATGGAATTTCCCTTAACATAATCCCATTCTGTATTTCCTTTGTCACATTTGTCTTGGCAAGAGCTTGAAGGACAGGACATCAAGTTTCTACACCAGCATCTGAATAAAACCAGATATTCCAGAAAAAAAAAAAATCACTTTCCACAGCAGGAAAATCCCAAATGGTAAGGCACCACCATCATCATGACTTTTGGAAGGGAGGAAAAAAAAAAAATTAAAACTGAACGACAACAAACCCCCAGGGAGTTAACTACAAAATAAATTTCACAGATTATGAGCTCGTTTTCATATTCAGCTTTCATGTGCAACCTGATAGATTGGACAACTCATGGCATCCATAGTGCATCCACAGGGACCATGAGGTGCTGTGTGTGATGGACTGAGCTCTGTGCAGGTGGAGTTCATTAAAATAAGCACTGTGACAAAAAGGAAACCATTCACACGAGAGCAGAGGGCTGCAGCTGTCGACCAACTCCAAATAACTCTCATAACTCCCTCATGTAACACAGCCCTTCCTTATTTGTGCCTCCCTGCCTGGGAATGACTCTGGGCAAGATTCTCTCACCCCTCCCATGCAATGGGAAAAAGGGTAAGGGGAGATCATGTTCAAGCTGAACTTACCTTTCAAAACTTCAAAAATCCAAGCAGAGGTTTGTGATATTAATGTTGACCAGTCTTAAACTACCCAATATAATTCTTAATTTTGACACACAAGGTGTATAAACAATCCTATCTCCTCAAACTAGAAGTATCAACAAAACCCTTGCCAGACAGCTGCCACTATCTCTGTGAGGTCTTGTTTGTAAATCACAGCTCTGCTAGGGCCTATTAGTCCTCACCAACACAGCCACTTAATCTTTATTTCCCTAACATGTAATTTCCCTTAATTATATTTGGAGAATATTTATAAGGTTATTAAAGTTAATTGTAAGACTCAGAGAGGTCTTTAGTCATAATTACCAGTACAAATCAAAGCTCTGAGTAATTTTTTGAGGGCTTTTTTTTTGTGTGTGTGTGTGGTTTTTTTTTTCTTTTAAAGAATAAATTTGATCATCTGTCATCCTGAACTGCTCAGGATGATGGAACTGCTTCACTCAGTACAATGAAAAGCTGAAATTGGTAAACATGAATACCTCTGTGGACAAGCTTTAGTATTCAACTATGAGTCTGCAACAGCCCTTTCAAAATTCACCTGGAGACAAAAACCTCAAAAGCGGGTTTTTGAGGAAGCGTGGGAAAGAATTTATGCTCTTCTCTTATGCTTTCATATAAATGTTTTACTTCCACACCTGTTTGGAATACCATGCTTCATAAATTTAAAATCAGGGATATATTTAGGCTCAGACCTTGACTGGTATTTTGCAGCAATTAGGAAATCTGGTTTTTAGGGAAGGAGTGACACCTGAATGACATCTGAATGAGCATCAACAGTCACAATGGGAAAAGCAAGCACTGCCACCTTTGAGGAGGAGAAAAAGGGGGGACTTGGAGCTGCCAAGTTGGGAGGCCACAGGGATGTCTCCAACAGGGGCTGGTTCAATTTTAGTTGTCATGCACAGATTTCCTGTCCCTCAAACTTCACTCTCACAGGCCATATGGGAACGTTAATACTGCATGTGCAGTATCCTCAGAGAGCCCTGCACAGAATCTGAACAGCAACAAGTGTGACAAGTCCCTCCCTTTTAGGTGTGCCAGTTCTTCAGCTCCCAGCTGTCATCTCCAATGTCTTCTTTGACAAAGCTCTGGCTTCAGATGGCAAGTGACTGCAACATAATCTTGAAAAGAAATGAGCTAAGCTTCCAGCCTTCCTGCATGGGAGAAAACCTCAGCCACAGCCAGAATACAGAGCTCTCTATATGAGTTTTTTCACTGTTTTAGCACAAATTTTTACCAGAAGTAGGTGAACATGAGCATTCCCAGCCCATTCAAAGCTGCCATTTGCTTGCACACACTTCACACGTCCAGCTTGGTTGCTCTGAGGGTGGGAAGAACAGATGGAGGGCATTCTGAACTTTACCAGGATAAAGTTTTTTAGGCTCCTGAACTTTACCAGGATACTTTTCCAGCTCTGCTTCTCAAAAAGTTCTTTGAGGTTGCTGCTAAGCCATCATGGTCTAATGCTTCTGCAGCTAGATTAAGAGAAGAGCCAGGATGCCAAAAATCTTGAATGTGAGGAAGTGACTCCAGTCCAAATGCAGCGATGAAAGGTGCACTACGTACAAAAGCAGCCAGAACCATTAAGAATCTCTTGGCTTGTCCTCTCTGTTCTTTCACCTCATTCATAATTCCAACTGATTCTCTTCTCCAGAATTAACTATTTAAAGTTATATATTTCAACTTGCCAAACTCTGGGGATGCACAGACACAACTTCTCAAATTTGTACTGGAAAAAAGATGTATTAGAGGAGGAGGAGAAGAACTGCCAAGCACAAAAGTTCATTTTCTCTAGATTTTACTAATAAATTAGTACTGCTTTTAAATGCATCCTTGTCTTCTAGAAGTATCCTAATACAACACCCATTGCACCAGGGAGCTTATACTCACAGAAAGTAGGTCTGGTCCAATTTCTGCCGAGCTCAGGCTTTGGTTTCAGAACTGCAATTCCACCCAATGTGATCACTTTATAACAGATTTCAGATGCTAGAGACCAGCACTAGATTAAAACCATTCTGACACGGAGGTAGTGAAGCTGATCAACAGCAAGGTTAACCTTCCAGTCAATTAATCTCAATAATCCTTCAATTCTGGCTTCCTAACTTGACAAATCCAGGTAGGAAAAGACAGATCTTCTTCAAGAAACAAAAAAAAGCATTTCCTGCTATGGTTTCAGTAATATCCAAAATGCTGAATCTAAAAAAAGCTGCCAACGACCTCTAATCTGTTTCAGAATGGAATTGAAAGTTAGCCAGCAAGCAGAAAAGCTCTGTGACACCTGAACCAGAGGGACTGAGAGAGTTCACACTCTGACCTACTTCAGCCTGCTCAGTACATTTCCAGTGCTGAAGCAAACTCCAAACTCCAAAGGGAAAAAAAATATAAAAAGGCAGCAGTTTTCCTGCACTGTGCATTCCCAGAAGAGTTATTATTTTTTCTCTTCTAAGGGGTTAACTTTGCCATTTGGGTGCAAATGTGAGTCAACAGCAGGGAGGGGAAGAAGACAGAACCTTTGGGTGACACCACTGCAGAGCCAGCATTGCTTCACCTCTCCAACAACAGGAAAAGTGAGGGAAGCAATTGCTTGGGAATTAAGAAAGTGGTATAAAGATGCACCATAACTGGGTTCAGCTCTCATTCTTCACTTGTGCCCTGGATGAACACACAGGATTGTGTCCCCTCCCTTAATTATGGCACAACTTCCAAGCAGCTGGTAAAATCAACACCGACATTTACTTTCAAAGATATTTTAAGGTGTAAGGACACTTCTCCCCTTTTTCTCTTCCCTTTTTTCCCCCCCCCACAATCAATTCATTTTTCCTTTTTTCCTCTTTTGAATAAGTGTTACAGTTGCACAACATGGTACTTGACAGATTTTCCCAGAGTTTTCTGCCAGGATCGCTCTGCTCTCGGTTTGAATCCATGTCCAAGTGATGGAATTTCATTCTCCATTTCCATTCCAGCCATAACCCTTTCCCCTGGAATTTCCAGCTATGGTAGAAAAATCCAACAGACAACAAAACAAACCAGCCTCCTGTTTTCTGCAATTCACTTAAGAGTAACCAAAAAGAAGACTGAAACTTCTGGATTTGATGAGCTATGGAACATTCCACAATGGACACAGCTGATGCCAGCATGGGATGCATGGAAGTGAGAAAGCAGAACATTATCTTCTAAATGCAGCAACATTAAATGGCATTCAAGCAAAACAAATGCAGACTGCTCTGACATCTGACTACTGAAGCACTCAGTGGCATTACCATAATTTTCTCTCATGCCCCTGAACTAGTCCATTTCTAAAATAAGCACTGACTGACAAACTTCTAGGAAGCTCTAAGTGTGTGGAGTTTGTTGGTTTTGTTTTGTCTTGGGATTTCATTTTTATGCAGCATAATCTCACAGCATAAGCAACCAAGCAGGATGGGGAGATAAACCAACACAGTGAAAATTCCTTGCTGTGCTCAGATCCAGCCCCCACTTTGGATATCTTTTATTTAAGAGAGACCTTTACACTGAAAGTTTGATTTCATTTATTTTTTATGGGGAAAAAAGGTGAGCACTGAGCACTGCCAGCCATACAATCTTTCAAGGGACTCCATCTCCAATAGAATTTAAGAAAAAACAAGGACACTTTGAAGCCAACATCTCTATTGATTGAGTTGCACGGTGTCACACAGGGCAGTGGCACAGCCAGGCCCCTGAATGAACTCCTTTCAAGAGCCACAGAATCACAGCATCTCATTAATGAAACAACACTCACGAGCAGGATTCATGCATAAATCATTGCTTCTGCTTCTCAGAGATATAAAAATTAAAAAAAAAAATTGAATTCAGCAGAATTAAGATCAGCAGCTGATAAGTAAGAGCACAGAAGTTGGCCAAGAGCCACCACTTCAGGGAATAAAAATATTTATTGCTGACTCCCACCCTGCCTAAGTATTTTCATGTACTATAAAAATAGGACTGGTTTTAAAACTATTGTGCAAGAAAAACTACATCAAATAAATAACTCAACATAGAAGATTATCAATTAGGGCCATTAGATAAAAACAAATCTCATTTCTGTATTTCCCAATGTGCCCCCAGCACAATCAGGTCACACTTCACAGAGAACCCCCTGAAACACTACAGAATTGGAAATTAAATCCATTTATACAATTGTCCTGGTTTGGCAGCATTGGGATGAATATTTCATCTCACTGCATCCCGTGGCTGCTTTTCTGTTGTACAACTGAGGAAAAAGCAAAATGAAGAATGTGACAATAAATAAATCAACAAATCACATAACTGCTTTATTACCCCTTTTGAAAGCATGTATAATATTTTGAAGGAAACAATTCAATTTATGATATTAATTATCTGCATTTCCCTTATTTGGCAGGGCACACTTTCCCTCTTTCCCCCAGTCTTCACCAGCTAGCAAATCCAGCCAGAGCAACCACTTACTGCATCTCAGATGGAATTCTGTCAAGCTTAGCACATTAAAGAGAGTACTAGAAGTGTGTTGCTTCTATATATAAACTGCCTGTCTGGTGAACAGTATGTCTGAATTATACAGCTTGCCAAATCCAAGCTCTCCTGGATGAGGGGAAAAAAGGAAAAAAGTCCCCTTTTGGAGTTATTTTCAAAGTACCAAAACACCCCATAATATTCTCAAGGAGCAGGAGTGCTTTGAAAAAAAAAGCCATCACACCTACCACTCACATTTCATTATTGAGTTTCTTTAGGTTAGCAAAGCCTTTTGTAAAGAAGGTCATTCAAAGCAGTAGAAGCAAAGATTTGAGGCCAGGAGTAGACAAAACCCTGCAGGAGTGACAGAGCTGCATCACTGCTGCCATCAGTGCAATTTTTTATTTTTTATTATTAATTATCAACTGCCCCTCTGCTGCCTACCAGCATCACACCTTTCCTTCCCCCAACTGACCTCTG
Organism: Alethe castanea; assembly: GCA_024734035.1. NCBI lineage: Eukaryota > Metazoa > Chordata > Aves > Passeriformes > Muscicapidae > Alethe > Alethe castanea. The sequence continues at coordinate 2,090,881 of JANRGV010000104.1, read as the reverse complement.
TTTTCTTCCCCTCTGCCTCCCCATCCTTTCTTTTTTTAAATATTAAAAATACATCCGAGAAACCATCATTTACTCATAGAACAGTGGGTGTTTTATGCCAGTTTTCAGCAGTAACATGGCACAGGTATAAAACAGGCATAGCAAAGTTCCCCTTGATCAAATTAATGAAACTCTTCAGGCCTTCCCAAGGTGACACTCAGACTTTTGGCTGCTGGGCAGGATTTCCTGCCATGCCCATGCTGTCAGTTCTTGGAACTTCCTGAAGTTTAATGTCAAAAACGCAAGTGGAATTAATTTTTCTAATGACTGCTGAAGGATTTTTAACCAGTCCAATTCCCAGAACTCCAGTTCTCTGCTTCAGCACGTGTCTCTCCAGCATTTGGGCAGCACTGACTGCTCAGCACAGCCTCACTGCTCACCTCATTTCTTTCAAAGTCTGTGACCAGACTGCATCATCAAACCAGGTTACGCAGACCCCACACTATCAGCTGCTATCAGCACTATTTACACTCTTAGGGAGTCAAAATAATTTTTATTTTAACTCTGCTAAGCTCTCATTGCAACAGTTTTGATCCTCAATCCCACAGCTCGTTGACAGCAGGAGAAAAATCAGCGTGTTGGAACACTCTCATGGTAAGGCAGATGTCCAGAACCTACTTCCAAAATTTAATATAAAAATGTCCAAACAAGGGATAATGCTGTAGTAGCCACTAAGAAATGTGGACATTCAAGATTGTTTGAGCACCTTTTAAAAAAATAAGTCCAAGACAACTTTTTAGTAGTGAAAAAGGTTTCATTTGCACTCAGTGGCATTTTCCTTTCCCAGCCCTGTATCTGAAAATAGATATTCTCCTTTTTCCTCATTTAAGAACCTTCTGCCCTGGAAAGGATTGACCTAAAATTCAAGATATTTAAAAAACAAATTACTATTTCGGGTTAAGTACTTTAGTAAGAGGGAGTTCAAAGAAGAAACATTCAAGTTTCAGAACAAAGGGCTCCATCTCCTTTTACACAGCACTTCCATTTCAAAAAATGTTAAATACCTACAACTACATACATCTAATACATCTGAAGTTTGTCCTCCTGCCTTATAGGTATATTTCTAATTTCTCTCACAAAAAGGCAGGGAGACAAAACCTCTTCAAATAATTACTAATAATAAATCCTTAAAGGCACATCCTTACCTGACCTCAAGCAAACGAAAGACAAAATAAACTTTTACATGCAAACATTAAGATTCAAAACAGGAGATGACCTTTAGTGCACCCTTCCATGAGTGGAATGTTCTCATCCACAAGCAGATTTAATTAAATTTAGCTCTTTAGACTGATTAGAGTTAATAAAGCAATTTGTTAATAGACCGTTTTATTATGTTTACAATGCGCTGTTTTGTTGGGTATTGTGCAATGGTTGCAAGCTGCAAGGCACTGGCTTTTCACCCTCCCTGACTGCACTGATTTTATATAAAATCTAAAAGAAGGGCCCAGAGTCATCATAAGCACTGGAGAAGATCAGAAGTGCAGTATATAAAGTATATTGCATAAGGGATCCTACAAGAGATGTCAGCAGAGGTGACTATTTTTATCTTGTATATAAAACAAGTCATGTTTCAAATCCACTATATGAGAGAAACTCCTGAAAAAAAAAATCACCACATACTAGGAAATTATTGTAAAAATTGTGATTTTGCATGCCACTCACTGCTACACATTTCTGTTAAGCTCTGGACCACTTCTTTGTGTAACAAGTGTTTGGAGAGATTCAGGTGGGAAAGAGTTGCATGGAATTCTTCAAACTGGACTGTGCTTCTGGTTAATTTAGATATTCTGCTACAGGAAATAGCCCACAGCTCTCCCTCAGGCTACCCACATTCTCAAGGGAAAGCCAGAACCCTTCAAATTCTGAAAATTCTCCATTTGTAACATCCACCAAGGGAATGCCACAACCTGCCTGAGCAAATCCGAAATAAGGGAAAGTGTCTAAATCCAGAGAAACCACCTTAAAAAAGACAGAATTTTTTTGTTAGTACAGCTGGATGCTGCAGAGGATGGATAACAGCTTCCACTACATCATGCTGCACTGGATTTTCTGTCCTTCAAGCACAAATATCAAACTTCAAACATTTAGCAACGGCGCTGAAACCATGGCTCTCCAGGAGAGGAGCCAAGTCCTGCACTCAGTTTGCAGAAAAAGCACACAGAGGATATTTCCCAGGGAACGAGTTTCTTTTAAAAAAATCTCACTTTCCCAGCAATTTTAAGAGACCTGTCAAAAAATAAATTAAAAAAAAAATAAAAATAAAAACTGTCCTCTATATCTCACTGCTGCAACCAGTTCAAAAATTGGTGAGATGGTCTTACCTGGCTGGTGGACAGGAGTTACCCTCTCATGCTGCTGTCATTCCACAAGCCTCTCCCTCCTGGGAAGAGGAATTCCCTGAGAGAGAGCCAGGACATGTCAGGAGAACTTGCCCAGAGTTCAGTGATGGCGCTGAACCACCCTTCAACTGGGATTAGGGCTAAAAAAACAGCATTGTTTGAAAAACGATTGGACAGCTTTTGCGTGGGTGTGGGACGGGATTATTGCCTCCAAACTGGGCCTGAGCAGTAATGGATTACCTGGAGAATCTGTGCCCTAACCCTCACACACAAATTAATTCAGTTTGAAATGTGCTACAGGGCTACACACACCTTCTCTAGGGGTACAGCAATGACCCTCACAGATATTTCACTGGAATTCTGGAAATCACAGAACGCCACTTGGAATGCACCAATGGCACAAGGCAGCTCCTTCCTTTGCCTGCTCCATTTTTCCCCAGCAGACACAGTTATAAATTGTATCCTCAGTCACACAATCTATTCAACACTCAAATCGTGCCAACCTGTGAGTTTAAGGACAGGAGCAGCTGTGTTTGTAAAATGGCAAAGTAACAACAAGAGGTGAGAGAATGGGATAGGCCAGCAGCAAAAGCTTAGCCCTTGGAGAATCACATTCTATTAGAGGAAATTACAATGAAACCCCAATTCCCTTAAGGTTTTCTACCAGTCCCTGAGGTGCAGCAAAGAATCTTAGAAAGGTTATTCCTAAGGGGTTTATACCTGATTGCTGTAACTCACAGAGCACACAAGACTTTTTCTGGGTGCACTGCATTGATTTTATAGTGGGAAGACTAAAAGAGAAGCCTTGTGCAGTCAGCAGAGGTAGCAGAACACAGAGAAGCACCTCTAGATAATTCAGATCTCTAAAAAGCTTCTTTCTGTTCTAACAGGTTCAGCTTCCCCTTAGAAAAATTCTGCAACAGCACTGCAAACACACTGATCTTTATTTTCTAATACTAAATTTGTAGATTGGTTAGACAGAAAGTTCTGGGTCACCTCTTGACTGAAAATTATTGCTAAGTTTGACAGGATGTGCTTGTTCCATCAGTGATACAAAAGCATTTCACCAGCACATACACTTGCTCCAGTTCACCAAATAATGATTTTTTTTTCCCCAGGGTAATTAAACAAGAATGCACAAATATTTCTAAAAACAGTGTGTAACCCTCTATAAATAAAACAGTGACATTCTCTACATATACCAACATTATCTCTTGTATCCACACTATTTCCCAGAGCCCCTGGATTCCTCTACAGTTCATGTAAAGGTTAGGTCACATCACTGTTTCAATGCACTCATTTCACATCGGGGCAGATTTCAATTTCATATGGAAGAGACAATGGAGCAGCATGACCTCTGGGTATCACAAAACATGTCCCAAAAGCCCACTTTCATTTTCAACAGATGTTGGTTCAACATATTTGTCAGTGTAAATCCTCTTAGAGCCAGGCAGCACACGCAGCAAAGGAAGCAAACCAAGAGCAACACACACATTTTTCATATGGGAGAATGGACATTTTAAGGAAAACAGCTTAGGAGAAATGCACAGCAAAGAAATAGGGGTTGTAGACCATCAAAAAATTGACTTGTTTCCTAAGAGCACATAAAGTTTTATCTACTAGTTTCCTGCAATTCTGTTGAAAGAACTTCAAGTTTGCAATCAGAGAGAAACAAAATGTAAATACAGATTTAAGAAAGAACAAAACCAAAGCTTCTTCTGTTTGTAGTCAGGAGAAGCAAATACGATTTCATGGGTTTGTGTGAAGACTGCAGCACTTTGGCACTGATAAAAACAGACATATCTCAACTATCTGACTCTGAGGCAACATGTGTTTTAAAAGGGAAAAAATGTGAAGCTCTAAGAGTCTGATAGGAGACCAGAGCCCAGGGATTTTTCTGCATGTGCAGCACACCAAGAGCCTTTCCTTGCTCTCCTGTCATCCCAGCATGTTAGCTGATAAACGCTCCATAATTAGAAGACCCAAGTGGGGATGCCTGAAATCCATCTGACCTGAGGGAATGAGTTTAAAAACCTGACCCAGCTTTCAGCGTGCCAGATCCTCCTGTATTCCATTTCTGCCTACTGGAAAGGGCTGGCAAAGGCAGACACAAGAGACAGACTCAACTAAACATGGTATTCAGTGGGATTAGAGAAAGGTTATTTTGGGACATAGGAAGTACTCAAAAGAGGAGGGCAAAGGGAAAAAAAAGTAATATTAAATTTAAATCAGATGCTGGCAAAGGGAAAGGTCACAAGATATGCACAAGCAGAAACCAGGAGGGAAGAAATATTACTCCTTTACATTCCCTATCTGAGCAGAGCATCTGTGTGACTGGGGAATGGTCTGCAAAGAACCACCAGTGGGACAGAGGCATCACCACTTCACTGCAATATTAACAACACAAGTCACTGCCCAAACAGCTACACCAGTAAAAACACAAATAAACTCCTTTTGTGGAACTCTCTTCCAGTAAATTCGGCCATTCTGGGAGAGAGAAATCAATCTGACACTAATTACACCCAAAAACTGCAAGTAATGGCATCATGGTAGGAAAAGCCCAGCTCTGAGGGATCTGTTTTTGAGGAAGCCAGTTGGAGATACCATCTTGCTATTTCTTTGACAGAAGTTTGGATACAAATCGAATATTCCAGTCTCATTCACATAAACCTTCCAACAGCTAAAAGGAAAGGAAACTGCAGCCCTGAGACCCAACCACTGTCTTTGCATTTCTTCACATGCCAAAGATAACAAGCACTCATACCTAATTACCAGGTATTAAAAATAGGAACATGGCCACCATGGTGCACCTGGCCATTATGGTTTACCAAAGCCTCTGATTTCTTGTACAGCAACACGTAGCACAAAAATAAAATCTAAATATTGTCTCCAGGAGCATGGGAGCTTGCAAAGGCAGCAGGCACATGGTGTTTTTGCAAACCTAATGTGAGGATTAAGCTGTATGACAGAAGAAACTCCACTCTAGCACAGAAAAGCAGTGTGCAGGAAGGAGGAAGGAGAGGTGATAAACCAGCCAGGAGTAGAAGCAATAAGAAATGAGGAGGTTTCCTCATTCCTCACCACATCTGAGATGGGAACACAGCTCGCATTTGGCACTTTCAGATCACTTTCCTTGTCTCCAGCTCAACTCTGAGAAGCTGCAGGAGTGTTTAGGTGGATAAACCCACGGCCCATGCCAAGCTGGCTCACAGATGGGCAAAGCAGATGCCACTGAGCAAATCTTCCTCTCCTCCCATCACACCCAGGCTATTTCCTACTGAAAGCACCTCAAAGCAATCAACCTCCCAGTTCTAGGTCAGACATTTTTAATGAGCAATTAGGTCAGACACTCATTTTCCTTGGCATTGAACAGGATCTTAAGTCCTCAAACTAACAAAAGTTATTTCAATGTATTGAGTGTAACTTTCAAGTCAAAAATTTCCTAGTCACTTGAAGTTGTGCCCTTTATGTTCAAGTATATCCAACCCCCAAAACATCCATCCTTCCTCAACCCAGAAATAGATAGTTTTGTTAAAACTTGCACATTTTTATGTCTGAGATTAAAACCAACATCTTTTCAAATGATTTGAAGACAAACCTCTCTCCTTTCAGAATTCCACACCCTGAAGTAGCACGCAGTGAATCAGAACTTCACTTACAGGAAAACATGAAACATTGAGGGGATGGGAGAACAGAGCACAGAATTGCAGGCTGGATGCTCAAATGCAAGTCAAATCCATCTCAGGAGAATTCATGTAGCCAGGGATCCACCCATTTCTGCCCAGTTTTTGGTTTAGGCACACATCCACATACCAAAACAAGCAACAGTTTTGGAAACAGCATTAGTAAGAGTTTGTTAGCATCTTCTCCTCTCTCAACACTCAAAATTCTCAGCTGGTTAGGCCATAAAAGTGCTCCTAGCTCTGCTCCTTGGGAAATGCTTCCCAAACCTTGCCCTTCACACTTCATGCCACTCAGCTGAGTTTGTTTAAAGGCAGAATGACAAACTATCCAAATAATAATGGGAAATGCCTTTGGTGCTGAGGTCTAGGTGAGGACACTTTTCAAACTCTCCCAGTGGGCAGAGTTCTGGCACATTCCTGCCAAAATCAAAGTGGTACATCTATGTTTTCCCAGACTTTGTACCCTCTCTGCAAACCTTCAAAACTGTGAGCTTTGAACAGCATGACCAAACTTCCACATCTTCATAGCAGAAAATGATGTCACATGGTCATTCAGCTACCTGAAGCCCTTTGCACACTGCAAGCACTGCAGTGCTCTTCCTGCATAGCTGAAAGCATCACATGCCTTCCACTGAAGTACTGCTTTATTTAGCATTTACTGTGCCACAAGCTTTAATTTCAACAGCTAGATCTTCTACAGCCAGGCTTTTGAGAGTTGCCTTACTTGCAACCTACTACTTCTACACCAAGCCTGCCCATGAGGATGCTTTTGAAATACATTTTTGCTTGATGTAATGTTCTCATTTCAGTGCAAACACCAGTCCATTTTCCCAGCATTAGCCAGGAAAGTTCTTCAGCCTAATTCTTGTTCTGTAACTAAAATAATGTGAAGGAAAAGAGAATGTAAGGAAAGGAGAGTGTCTTGGGAGTTAAAGGCTACAAATGTCATCTGACAAGAAGTCCTTAAGCACTTTCCTCATCTTTACTGTGTGATGAAGCCCAAAATTCAGCTATTTTTTTACTCCATGCAAGGCCAGCTGTGTCACTGGTGGATTCAGAGGTGCAAGAGCACCAGTTTTTAGGGAGCTTTCTCTGCTTCTGGTACTGAGGCAACCATGCACCCTCCCTTCTCTGGGGTTTAACACAAACTCTCAAAGCCACTCTTCTGAAGGAAAATTTGGTTTACTGCAGCTCCTTAACCCCCTCCTCCCAACATCATTCCAATGGGCAGCTTCTCCCCAAAAAGTATTTCAGCACCAGCAAGACAACAGCTGATATTTCAGAGCTGCTATTTTAAGGGTTGCCTACGGGTGCTCCAGTCTAGCTAGACAGATTCACTGCTCTTGGCAACCTGCTGACTTGACAGGAGGGACAAATACCTTGCTTCACAAGCCCAAAATACTACGTGGATTATGCTCCTTGCAAGCAAAGGATGAAAAAAATAATAATTAAAAAAAAATCCCAGTGTTAAAAGCCTTGCAAGTACATTTGAGCTCCAACTTTATCCAGCAACAGGCCTGGAAAAACTTCCTTCTAGATGAGGTAATGATTAGTGTTACATCCTGTAGCCAAGCTCAGCATCTGGGCTTACAGAGACAGAGGCTGGGCTTCCCATGCTGTTAATCCTACCAGTAGTCCCTTGCTTGGCTGAAACAGGAATCACAGCTCCTCAACAGCTGCTTCCTCAGACAGCAAGAGAACAGCTGAAGGGGACTCAGGCCAGGCATGGACACAAAAAAAAAAAAGGCAACTAATTATTTCAAGTTGAGAGGCAGATTGTAAGACAGGCTCCAGCCACCCATTTAACCAACACGAGGTGGGTCTTCAGATTTTTATCTCACTTCTTTAAACTTCTCCTTCACACATTCACTTTGGGAGAAACTGTAATAGGCACCAATGCCATTTGTTGGATATATGGATGTACAGCATAAGGAAAAAAAAGAGGGTTTGATGAAGAGCATATTTGCCACATAAAATCATCTCAAATTTGGAACAATTCCCCACGCCCTACTGGCAAGCATCGCCTACAAAGCCCTCCTTCCTTCCTATATTTAGGTCAGCCTGGCTGAGTCAAGAGCATCCTTTGCTTTCATAACTTTCTGTTCTAGAACAGAAAAGCCAGACTTTTTTTTTTCTTTCTTTCAGATCATTTGTTTGGATCATACATTAACACTCATAACGGCAGAAAGTAATGCAATAAAAAAATAAGTCGAGTACTGGTGCTACATAAGCCAGGCTGTTTCTAAAGGCTTCTCTTGGAACATTCACCCAGCTTACAAAAGCCTTCACACATCTGTAATGCCAAATACTGCTCAAAAAAGCTCCACCCCTACCCTAATGAGGCACCCAGATCTCTCTTCCCTAAGGGAGTATATCCTTAGGGAACACACTGCTTTAAATGCTCTGGTTTGCACAACAGTTCAATAAAGTTTATGTGGCTTGTGCTCCCACATACAAATAGCCACTCTGCTTGCTTTAGCTTCAATTTGTACCAAATCGTTTCCATCTCTATTTATGGAAGTCGCCCAAACCGCTGTATAAAACAGAGTTTTCTCCCCCAGATTAACTCCTCAATTTAACAGATTCCACATTCAACCATCTTTTCACTAGTCCCTAAGCTCCAATTCAGCCTATTGAACTGCCTTCTTACTGTAAATATTAAACCTGGCTGGCTGGTTTCATCTGCATTTTGAGCTTTTTCTAATTAGCAACACTTCCTGCTCCTTCATAGTAACATCCCAATTTTTAATCACTAAGAACACTTAGGTCAATGCCCAAACAGATTACTTCAGTGAAATAATCGAATGTATGGTCCATAAATGGATTTATGTTGCTAGTTTTTTAAAAAGTAATAATTATGTATGTACAAAGATGTAGGTGACAGTTCCTGAAAGTGACATAAAGTGTACAAAGAGTGAAGGCACAACCCTTGCAACATTACTTCCTTTAACAATAAAAATAAATTATGCTGCTTGAATTACTAATTTCAAATTCATTATTAGCTAGAGCTCTGCTCTGTAAAATGGTGGATGAAGATTTCTAGCACAGAGAGGACACATGGCAGGATCATTTTTCTGAGCAGCGTAACAGACATCTGTCTGCAAAACTGTGGCAAAACAAGGTGTCAATTAGTTTCCTAACACAGACAAGAAATTGACCTTGTCCTTCCTCATTCAAGAAAATAAAAAACAGTAACCAGTATCATCTACCTACAAGAGAAATATCTCATTTACACAGCTCCTTGCTGGATTTGCAAAACCCCTGCTCGGGGAACAACTATTACTGCGGCTAGCGGAGTGGAAGCTAGCAAAAAAAAAAAAAAACAATTTCCCTAGAAACAATGTCTCAAGTAATCACATCAAAGCCATCTAATCCAAGCAGGAAGGCAGCTCCTGGCAGGCTGAGCTGGGCAGGACTGTGCCTTCCCGAGCTCTGTCCGGACAGACGAGCGCGCAGCACGCGGCTCTGCTGGCACAGACCTTGAGCAGTATCAAACTGCTCCGTTCTGCAAACACTGCTGGCATGGGTCACCGAGGGCAATGAAAGAGCCCCAAAGTTTCCACTGGCCTGAACACACAACAATCTACTGGCTCAAGGCGAGCCTGAAAGAGAGGCTGATCATTGATCGGCTTCGCTGACGCCCGGGGAAAAGCAAGCTCAGCAGCACTGGCCAGGTGTGTGAACAGCAAATCCTGAGTGGCAGCCTGTGAGTCTGCTAGAAACTCAGAACGCCGTGTTTTGTGTTAATTACAATTACATATCTGCCATCCACTCAATTACTGGTGGTACAGCACTACCCCTTCCTGATAGAAGCGATTTGCAGGAGCTGCACCTTCTACCTCTGCCCTGAATAGCTCTGGACAAGGTGATAAACTACTGCAGAAACTGCCTCGAACATTAAAACTACTACTAATTAACATGACTAATACTGCTACTAAACCCTTGGCACTACAAGATGCTTCACTCTCACAATTTCCTTCCTCTTGCTCAGTTACTTCCCCTCACGATTGCTCTCACTGCCCTCGCCACCACGCCAGGCTCTCTCCTGGTCTGTGCAAGACATCCCAGCTCCAAATCCAAACAAATCTATATTCAAATGGCAGGAGTTTTTCAAAAAGTCCTTGCAAGTCTTGCTGGCTTCTTACAGGAGGACATAGTAGAGTGAGAACGGTGGGTTTGCCAAAATATTCTGACAACCACAAAATTAAAGGTTGTGAATCTGTCTAGTTTGGATGCTCTCTTGGGCTCCCAAGTGGACATAGGGAAAATGAGACTCTAGGATCTGCAAATAACTCGCCAGCACCTCTGGCTTCTGGATAACAAAGGAGCAAAGCAAAGACAGGAGTGAAAAGCTATGTGCAAAAGCAACATAGATTTTTTTGTTTGTCTAAACACCTGTGAGGAAGGCTGGAAGAGCCAAAATATCAGTAACCCTCCCACCTTCTCAACATGCAGGCTCTCAACATCCTTGCTAAGGAGAGAAAAAAGGCTTAGTTGACATATTTTGAGACTGGATCATACAGAAAGAGTCATCTGGGATCCTTTGTGTGGAGAACAGGCAGTTAAACAACAAAACAATTAAAGTGCTCTGAGACAGTGCAATGCAAATAGATAAAATAATATGGGAAAATGCTGAACCTTGAACTTGGCAGTTCACAGTTTTAGCACTCAAGGGAAAAGATAAAAGACATGCTTGTGTTGGGCTTTTTGAGCAAATGGAGTTGTCCTTTAAACAAACCCCAGGAGAAGGAAGAAAAAAAAAAGCCACAAACTACCACAATATTTGAGTCCTCAAACCACTACACAATGCAGTGAAAAGCAGATCTAAGATAAAGAAAAGAGAAAGTGGGAGAAAAACGTGCAACAAAAAAAAGCAGCTGGGTTCCTTGTTAGACAGTGATGTCTTCCTTGATCAAATGACAACACGGCCAGGACACAGTTGTGGAATTCAAACCCTCATCCCAGAACAATTCTTAGGATATCATCGTGACTCTTAACAGACAGAAAATCTTACTTGCTCTCTCATGTCCAGGACATGAGACATTCTTGCCCTCCTACCTCAAACTCCATCCTTAGGAGCCTTCTCATTACCCTGTCACAAAAACCTGCCTTCAGAGAACACACTGAATCACTCACACAAAACTCAGCCTACTGAACACATTCCAAAGATGCTACAAACCACCTGAGAATGGTGCACAACAACTGGAAAGCCACTGGTGGTAACAAGGAGCACGATGTCACAGCTAACTCAACATACCAGCCACTGCCACCAAAAATAAGCCATACATTAGCATTCACCTGATCCTGCTGCAACTCAGAGTCAGGAAAGGAAACCAAGAGAGATTTAAAGCTTCCAGAAGAGCAATTTATCTTGTAACCTTTCTTGGGGTCCCATCAACACCAGGTGGGCTGGCACATGTAACCCATGCTAAGGGAAGAGGATGGCCACCTTCAGCAGCAGCATTGGAGCAGTTTAGACATTGAATCACAGAATGGTTTGGGTTGGAAGGGAGCTCAGGTCAACCCCTTGCCATGGGAAGGGACATCTTCCACCAGACCAGGTCCCTCAGAGCTCCATCCAACCTGGCCTTAGACACTTCCAGGAATGGGCAACCTGTGCCAGGGCTCAACACCCTCACAGCGAAGAATTTCTCCCTAATATCCCATCTAACCCTGGTCTTTTTCAGTCTGAATCCATTCCCCCTTGTCCTGTCACCACATGCTCCTGTAAATTGTCCCTCTCCATCTTCCTTGTAGGCTTCCTATTGAAGAAGAACCCCAGGGCTGCTTATCCCCCTTTCCCCCACTGCAGGACTGGTACAGCAAGGATGGAGAACAGACTTTGTGAGATTTACTAAACAGAAAAAAACAAATTCACGCTATCTTGGCTACCACTGAACCAATTTAAGCGTGCATAAGAAGAATAGGGAGGCAGGAAGCATCAGCAATCAGCTGGTTTAGAAGGCTGAAGTCACACTGAGCACGATGCAGCATTTGGTGGGCAGCAACACAAAAATCAGCTTCCAAGTTAGAGGGTTCACTCATGCCCACACCCAGCATCACCTTGCAGCATTCTGGTTTTCATTTTTCTCTCCCATCCCTGGAAGTGTTCCAGGCCAGCCTGGACTGGGCTTGGAGCAACCTGGTCTAGTGGAAGGTGTTTCACGGCAGGGAGCTTGGAACGAGACGATTTTTGGGATGCCGTCCAACCCAAACCACGCTGTGACTCCATGATTTATCCGCACCCACAACCCACCCGAGCGGCCTATTTCCAGCGGTTATCACCGATCCCAGTGGATCTCAGCAGCAGCGGCTGGCGATGGACGCCCCCTCCATGGAAGGGAAGGGCGGAGCGGGGAGGCTCCGGCCCCGCACGCCTTCCCTCACGGTGTGCCGGGCACAGCCGGCCGCCAAGGAGGGTCTGCACCTCGCCCTTGAGCCGCTGCCGTGCCGGGGGCGCCTGCGCGGCGCTCGGGGGAGCCTACTATCTGCAAACATGGTACAGGTCTGGAGTCAGCTCCTCAAGGTTAAAAGCAAGTTCATCCCCATGTCTTTGTTC
>JANRGV010000104.1:2056905-2069976 GCA_024734035.1 Alethe castanea | reverse complement strand
ACTAAAAACCAACTGAAAATCTGCCAAACATTTAGACGTGACCTGAGAAAGCAAAACTGTGCTGTGGCCACAAGCCTGGCTGCCATGGAGAGGCAAAACCTGTCATAAAATGCCCTGTGAAGTTTTCTGGGCTAGGCACCCCCAAAGCTGGGTGGGACTTCGGGGAAACTAAGCTCATATTCACACCCACACGAGCTTTTCAAGTCTGTGCTAGACAGCATTGCTTAAATATTTCTCTTTCCATGCACAGGCAAACCATTTTCAGTCGCATTTGATGCAACTGCCTCACAAACACAGAAAGATGAAGGGCTTCTGGGGGGGATTATTGAGCAACTTTTGGCTGTCAGGGAGCTCCTCTATAGCCCTTTGCTTGGAAAGGTACCACCTCCAGCCATTTTTAGCCTGGTTTCCTAAGGGAACATGTGTGATCACTCTGCCAGTCCCACACTAAAAGCTGAAGCCAGCTGGCCGGTTGCCACCAAGTTTTCCTCAGAGGTCAATGTCCATCCCAAATGTGATATCCCCACTGGCAAAAAAAGCAGCACGTGGAGCTCAGGGTAGACACCAGACCCTGCACGTGGGAGAGAGTGCTTAACTGCTTTAATCGTGTAAAATGCTGCCAAACCTGCGCTTTGTTAGATAACGATGTCTCTTGTTTCACAGAACGATTTTATGTCTCTTGTTTCACAGAACGATTTGATGTCTCTTGTTTCACAGGACCATTTCCTCCGTTTCCATAGCCCTCGGGAGCCGGCTTTTCCTTTGAAGCCGGGTACCCAGCCTGGAGCCCAGGTCTCTTCGTGGCTGCTCTCCTGGCAAGCTGGGCTGGACTCATGGAGGGGGATCCTCCTGGCCAAGGTCCTCTGAGGAAAGAGAACCTGAAGTTTAGGTAAGCAAAGTGTTCAATGCAAACATCTTTACTCCAGCAAGCCACATACATACATTTACTTTTCAAGTTGCACTTTTCTTATTAGACATAGGGCAAGAACCTCAGCACATACCTCAAGGCTATTTATTGTGACCTGTCAGGTGTAATTTCAGAGGTGAAAACAATCTCACCTGTCTCTTCAGGCACTTAATGCCTTTCTTGTGGTTCACACTTGTACTCTTTTTGTAATTCAATGCCACCAGACTTCAAATGTTTATTGTAGTCGGTAGTTATTTTCCCTCCTCGGTCTTTAACACATGCGAATGTTCCCCATCACTTCTCATCTGGGAGCTATTAATATTAAGCTTGTTTAATGTTTCCAGGCCAATCTCTGGAGTGTTTTAGCAACGTTAATAATTAATACGGGAAGATGAGCATTTTAGAGGCCTGAAGCAGTTCAGGGTAGGCTCACAGTTTTGAGCCACATGTAAATGATCTGCTCACCATTACAACTTAAAATATATCTTAATTTTTTTTCACTGTAACAGTGAGGACCTCAATCTTTTTTTCTTTTTTTTTTTTCATTAGCAAAGGCACAACCCTTGCTCCTCTCAAAACAAAATGATCTTTGAATGCTCCATGGCAGTGGTGATAGACCTTGCCTGTATGATCACCAGTGAAATGCCCTAGGTTTTCATTACTTCATCACACACAGAAAAGGAGAAGCAGCAAACACCAGGACACTTCAAGCATTTCCATTCTGTGATTTAACTCCTTAGACAGGTTTTGTATGAAAACTAGCACGCAAACAAGGGATAGCATGTTAAACAGCACAGGTATGACAAACAGTTTTGAGAACATCATTTGTTGTGACCTCTGGATGGATAGATTATTTTGAATTTATTTTGCTGACCATGGTTTCAAGTGTTTGTTCTTGAAAAAATAAGAAATGAGAGTGTTTTGGATACAAACTGACCCATCAGGAACAATTTCATGGTATTCAGGGACCTCAGAGGACCAAAAAATTGCTGAAGATGAGCAAAAATTCAGAGCAATACAAAGTCCAAGCATCATTTCAACAGTCTCAGACCTCCTGAGCTGGGCTGCCTGTACAGGGAACACGAGGGACCACATGGAATCCATGTGGATGAACCCAATAAACAAGTCAGGAGAGAAAAAAATAACTCTTCCCACAGGCAGACAGCAAACAAGTGGCAAAGCTGAGGTATCAGTCCCTGTTTCCAGCTCAGGGTTGTGCCTTTGTTGCCAGACTCTGCTGCCTTTCCCACACAACCACTCTTCCTAAAGCAAGGGAGGATTTACAGTGCCCATATTGACACTTCCTCACAGCAGTCACAGTCAGGGAGAACCAAGTGCTACACAACCACTGAAAAGAACCCTCCAAGAGTTTCTAAACTGCCCCACAAAGATCTGTGTGCTTGTGCCTCCTTTAACTCAGAGAAGGGGGGAAGGAGAGGCATCCTGCTCAAAGTTAAGCAGCAGGCAGAGCCAGAAATGCAAGATTGTTGGAATTATTCTTGCATGCTTAGCCTAGAAGTTTTACTTTGGCCTCCTCTGGAATTCTTGTGCACCACTGACACGTCAGCCTTTCCTTCACGGTTAAAAATCAAATAAAAAGGCTGAGATGGAGCAGTGGGGAAAGGTCTGCAAGGGGGCTGCGGGTGTATTTGATCCACACCACTCCTGTGGCCAAACCCATCCTCCAAATTCTCATGAGGTAATTACATCAGGAGACTGTAAAATGAAATGCAGTCCCTAAACCTCAGAAAAACAACCCAGTTTTACCGTTAAATTTATTTCAAGTGAGGAACCCTTCAGTGCACAAGCACAGTGAGGTAAATCCTTAGGTTTGTGCTTATCAGAGATGCTCACATTCCAGTTGTTTGGAGAACAAAGAACAAGAGAATCTTGGCTGTCCATCCACACTTCTGGCAGGAGATCTCAGTCCATCTCTCACGGACTGGTGTCTGTTTGGCTGCCCAGTTCAGAAATGAGACTGTCTTAAATGGTAGATGAGCTGTGCCCTCTAGTGGGGTCTGGCTCACCAGGAGCTGCAGAAGAGCCTTCCAGGGGAGGCTGTCCCAGCCCTCACCACACAAGGGACACACTCCCTGGGCTCTGGGAGCCAGTCAGGCCATGGCACTTTGAGCACCTCATCCCCACCATCTTTTATAAAAGCCCTTCACAAAGGCCTCTGAGATGTGACATCTGCTCAGGCAGGGGAGACTGGTATGAAAATAACAGAGCAGCACAAACTGGCAACGAAGTTTCTCTCAGCAGTGACAAAGCCATCCTTTCATAAGGCTTCAAAGCCTCACAGCCTTTTTTTTCTACTGAAGATTAGATGCTTAGTTTAGGTGCATGATGCTACCGGAGCCTGTAGGTCCAAACCAGCAGGTAAAATCATTGCTGTGACCCCAGCACAAGGTGTCCACACTCAGCCCTTCCAAAATCCTGAAGCATTTTCCTACCCTCTTGCTGTATCAGTGCAACTGTGCACAGGGTCACAGAGACTTACACTGAAGGACTGACTAATCCAAAGCCATAGAAAAAAAAAGAAAAAAAAAAGGCTTTAAGTCAGCTCCTTTGGGAAACAAGTTATAAAAAATATGTGGGAGGACATTAAACTGCTTCTGGGCTGGAAAAACTATACATATTCATAGGGTTGTTAGGAACTGTGTTCAAAAGATCCCCAAATCCAGCTCTAGCTTCTGCAGAGCTGATGGGTAGGACCTGGGAAGGTAAACTGTACATGGCTCTTCATCATTGAAATGGGAAGTAATTGAACTGCAGTGCTTAGGCTTTGGAAGTCACAAGACACATTTTTGATTTCAAAACTGGGATGATATTGTTTTTAAGCTTTCCTGTAGGACTTCTGCTTTTCAGCCTGTTCCCTGTAACCATTAGGACTAGACTTTGTTGAATCTGTTTCACTTCCAGATATCTTACTTGAAGGAAAGACACTGACTATGGCAAGAGGAGTGACAGAAGCACAGAATTATCGTCGTCATTCAGATTTTAATTATCAGATCTTCCCATTCTCACTCCAGACCTGTTATCTCAGTGCCATATAACATGCTGTGATTTCTCTCTCAAGATATTAAACAAGAGCAGCCTTCTTCAAAACACTGAGCCCCAGCTGCCTGGGGTAACCAGCTATTACCTTAATTAACAGGCAGTAAAATGCTCAGGTTTTGCTCATTTTGTGCCTCCCAAACTCAGGAGCAGCTGTTTAGCAGCTGAAGCATTTTTGCCAGACAAGTGGGCACATCTTCTCCCACAATAAAAATCCCCTTTGCAATCCCAATCCTGGGATATCTGAGCCTGTACCTGGCACAAGACCAAAGCCAGTTCTAATGTTCGTCAGCAGAATTGCTGTGTTATAAAAATCTGGAAAGGACAGATCTGCCACGACACACAGCCCTCCCTAATCCTCAAACCTTGGAGGATTTTACCCCCATTTCCTAGGTAGCTGGCCTGCTCTTGGATCCCAAAAGCATTGGAATTTTTTCTGGGGGGGGGGAAAGCCCCACCCACCCATTCATCCATGTATCTGTCCACCCATGCATCCACCGCCAAACCCCAGCTGGGAATGGGGAGGGAGGGATAGAAAGATGCTGGGGGCATGGCCACTGTGCCAACAGCCCCGTGCTGTCTCGCCTGGCTGCCAGACCTTAGACCTGGTGTCAGGTCTAAAGTTCGCTGCTCTCGGGCTGCCTCCCTCACCTTTGACAGCGCTCCCGCCGCCGGCGCTTTCGCTTTTGGCTGCTCCCGGCACGGAGAGGCTCGGACACACGGATGTGGCCGGCGCCCTGGCACCCCTGACACACGGACTGCAAGGCAGGACAGCAAGGCTTCGGGAAGGTAAAGGCGTCCTCCGCTCAGGAATTCCCCAGCGGGCAGCCCTCTGCAAGGTGCCTTTGCCAGGCAAGCTCTGGAAATCCTCCCATCCTCATGGGAGCAGCCTCACATCCAAGGCACGAAGGGTGGCACGGTCCTCAGTGACTCCCTGCCCAAGAGAAGAGGTTTTAGGAAGCTCTCTGCCCTACCCCCATCCTCCCAGGGCTGTTAGGAAAGTCTCAGTCCCGTTTATTGCTGCCTTACTTCCCTGCAGCAATAAGGTTAATGATCCTTATTCCCTTCCCCTTGGCTTTGAGGGAAGCTGCTTGTTCTGAGAAATCATCACTGTGTAAATCTAATATTTACACATTGTGTCTGCAGTTGGGATTTTTGTATCCCCTGGTAACCCTGCCTCAAGTGAACTTTCTGAGTGGCCACTCTCTTATTTAAACCAGAGCTTAAGCAAGTAGGAGGAGGCTCCCAAAAGCAGAGGAGGGCTTTGAGCTGAATTCTAGAAGTTAACTGGGGAGGTAGGTGCATGACAATTATCTTGGGGGGGTGGAAGGGGGGAAGTTAAGTATCTAAATCTGAAATAACCTGAAATATCATGTCCAAAACCTGCAGGGTTAAATACTGCAGACTTACACAGTTAAGTGTTGAAGTCCTGTAATTTTTCTGAGGTGCTAGTAATTTTTGTTCTGGTTCACTCTTGCACCCCTGCAGAAACTCAGCAAATGGCTTTAATGGTATTAGGACCTGGAAAAGTTTAGACACCTGTTGGACATCATTACACTTAAACAACATCAATTTCCCAGAAAGCTAAATAGGGTTTTAAATAAGACTTCTCAGTGACTCTATCCCCAAAGGTATGCATGGCTTTTCTTTTATTACAGCTTTCCTTGGGAAATAAAAGGCTTATTCCCTGACAATAAATACACCAGGATCCCTCCAGCCCAGGCTGAAGATGCTGAACACAATTCCCTGGGTGCAGCAATGTTTAATCCTTCATTAGCAAGTGAGAAACAATTGGTGTGGCTGTTTGGGAACTCACCTTCAAGACAAGTGTAGGATCAAGCAAGCCTGCCCCTTATACCTTCTGCTAGACACAGCTTTCACAAAATATTAAGCTGTACCTGGAGACTAAATCCACCAGCAGAGTATTTGCAGCTGGTTGAAGATAAATTGGTTTATTTTCTGTGACTGCACTGGATCTGAGTAGGTTGAGTTTTCCCTGCCCCTCAGCGTGGCCTGTTGGCACAAAGGAGAGGACCTGCAGCACCTCAGCTGTTGCCCAGGCTGCTCTCCAAATTGATGGCAGTAGATATCTGGATGCTACTCACATAATCCATAATCCAGCAAGTGCAGAGTTTTACTCTGGACTCTCCTTTTCCAACAAAAAAAGAGGATGAAACCCCCACCATTTCCACTTAAATCCTGTTTTCCTTTGAATCAGAACAAAGCCACTTGTTTTGCTTCCTTGCCATCCTCCTCAGGTGGCAAGGGAGACTCACCCTCTGCCTCTTAACATGGGGGAAAAAAATTGTTTCAAGTGAGCTTTGTCAAAATTCATTGTGGTAAATCTCAGGTGAGTTTTGTTCCAGCATCAGCCCATCTTTCTAAGGTTGAACAGAGAGCTGCAGAGGGAAATGATGAGAAACTGTGTTTAATACAGACAACCTTGAGTAGTTTTCAAGCAGCTTCCTGTTTTCTCAGAGAGTTTTATGGCTTATCACTGACAATAACTGCCCAGAATGAATGGCAGTCTTGTTTCCAGCCTACAAAGAAGCAAATGTATGTAATCAATACCCTAAGGAGCCCATGTATGCTG
Source organism: Alethe castanea (assembly GCA_024734035.1). Classification (NCBI taxonomy): domain Eukaryota; kingdom Metazoa; phylum Chordata; class Aves; order Passeriformes; family Muscicapidae; genus Alethe; species Alethe castanea. Next base: position 2,063,419 of record JANRGV010000104.1, on the reverse strand, counting down.
TGCCACAGGGCTTATCTTTCTCCTGCTTGAAAAATATGACTAACTAGCTGTTCTGCACAAACTGTGATCCTGCTCTTCATCACAGGGCTGTATGGGCTGGGGGAGATGATGCTACCTGTGTTTTTTAAGGGGATTAAAGCCCGTCTCACCCCAGCAGAAAAATTACTTGGATCTAAAGATACAGACCTGGGTTCAGCCAAGGAACACTCTTAATGACAGCCTTAATGAAGAATTAAAGGTCTGGAGCCTGCCAGATTGCAGAGGGAGGACAGGCAAAAGAAAGGAGACACGTGGGATGAGCAGCTCCCAGGAACAAGGGGCTTTTGTCAGGGCAGGGAGCTGCAGAGAGCAGAGAGCTCCGTTGCTGGTGCTGCTGTAGGTGTCTCTGCAAAGGCACTTCTTGCTCACCGAGTCCCACAGCCAAATTCTCAAGGCCCAGGTAGAAATTACACCAGTCCTTCATTACAAATCTTGCAGATCCCTGCTGTCTGCCTCACCAGGGCTTGCTTCCACGTGGAGGGAAATCCCCCACTGCAGCAGAGCTCACCCTGGCATCCTGCTCAGCCCAGCACCCCGTGAACTTTCCCCTCTCCTTTATGGCTGTCCTCATGAGCTGAGTGTTTTTGGAGGAGGAGCTCTGCGAGGAGGAACCAGGGCAGAGCAAGGCAAAGTGTTGTTTGCTGCCCTGCACTGGCAGCAGGGCAGTGGCACTTCCTTGGCTCAGGGCTGGGAGGAGGGGACACTCGTGTCACCCTGGCACCCAGGAGGGCTCCCACCGACCAGGGAACAGCCAAGGCTCTGCAGCAGATCTCTCTCTTCCAGCCAGGTTTGAGGCAATCACTGTCACTGGGTCTGTGCTTCCCTGCCATCCCTGGGGACAGCAGGGTGGCATGGGTGACATGGGGGTGGCACTCCAAGGGCTTGGTTTGTCTGGGGGCATTTGTCACCTGCTTTGTGTGCTGCTGCTCCTCAGGGCTGCCCAGGTTGATCAGGGCTCTCTTGATGTAACTTCTAACCAGGATAAATGGGGAACATCAGCCCAAGCTTTTCACCAGGGCTCTGGGGTGAGAGGTGTCCTAGAGAGCAAGGCACAGCCAGAAGGGATTTCCCTCTGCCAGGAAATCCCTCCAGCTCCCCCGTTAAAAGAGATGCACCAATCTCCTTGCCTACAACCAAGGAAACTTCTGGCCTGAAGTTCCTTCCTAAACATCTCCACCTTCTGGTCATAACTGACAGTGGCAGATGCTTTGATGCATTAAATCCACAACTCATGATAATGGTTTTGCTTTTATTCCAGCCCATTTTGGAGTCAAGCCCCAGCTGCCAGCCAGGAGGCTCAGCTGATCCTGGGATCCCTTGCAGATGTGCACTGAGCAGAGCTGGTTTCCTTGCAGGACATGGCACAGAGGGTGACATCAGGCACCTCCCCAGAGGGGCCTCGTCCCTCCTACACCTACAAGGTGGTGCTGCTGGGCAGCATGTCCGTGGGCAAGTCAAGCCTGGCCTGCAGATACATCAGGAACGACTTCAGGGAGCTGCTGCCAACCGTGGGATGTGAGTGAGGGGCTCTGGGCAGGAGAGCAGGCCTGCTGCACTGCCCTGCAGCGGGGTGGGAAGCAGGAGAGCTGCTTGGTCCCTCCTGCAGTGGCACAGACCCACTTTGGAACACGGTGCAGGTTTGCCCAAAAGCCAGATCCTCCCCCTTCACATCTGTGCAGCCCATTTCCTCAGCACCAGGCCACAAACAAAGCCATGTCCACATCACACAAATCTGGATTTGTGCTGCTTTTTAGAGGGAGGTGAGCAGCAAAATGAGTAAACTGGGCAGGCCATCTGCTCTTTGCAAATTGTGCTGCCTTCCCAGCTAATCAGACACCCCAATAGGGTGCCCAAGAATATTCTAATAGAATGGTTTGTATTAAAGATCACCTAGTTTCAATTCCCCCTGCCTAGGTCCTACAGCACCTAGACATTATATATATTCATTTTAGGTGATGCACCTGGGTTTTGCCTTAAGAAGGCACAGCAGGCACAGGGGCTGTGATCCCACCAGTAAATGAAGAGCCAACTGGTGGGGCAGAGCAAAGTGGAGCTTCTCCTCTTGTCCTTCTGCCTTGTCCCTGGCTGGTCCACAAGCCAGGAAGGAAGGAAAGGATGGAGGCTCCCCTCCAGCAGGAGCCCTTCCCATGGATATTCCAGTTCACAGCTCAGCACGGTGGAGCTGTCTCTCTATCTGGGGGCTATTCTGCAAAGCTCAGTTATCCAACACCAAGCCTGGTGTCATCCACCCAAATCTGCTGCCAGGAAGGGCCACCTCAGCCCGGTGCTGGTGATCACAAGAAGTCCCCCCCTGGATTCTGTGCATTAGAACATCATTAAGGACCTCCAGGATGGGTTTGGCCTCGGGGCAGGGGATCTGAGCTCCCTGCTCTTGCTCCAAGTGAACACACACCCTGCATCTTGCCTGCAGGCTCCTTCTTCACACAGACACTGGACCTGGAGGAGGCCACAGTCAAGTTTGAGATCTGGGACACGGCAGGGCAGGAGAAGTACCACAGTGTCTGTCACCTCTACTACCGGGATGCCCAGGCTGCCCTCATCGTTTATGACATTGCTAACAAGGTAAGGCAGGACCATGCCACACCCAGGGGTGATTTCTGCTGCCATGAATACCATCCAAGGGTGATTTATCCCGAAATGTGTTTGAGGGCTGGTGTTTCCCTGAGAGGGGCAATCAAAACCTCCCCACCCTCTGGTTTGGTGCCACCCAGGCAGCTTGGTCTGAGACAAAGGGATTCAATCAAAACCAGATCACTGGGTGGTTTTGTCTCCATCTCTCCAGCAAACATTCAGCAGAGCAAAGCTGTGGCTGGAGGAGCTGGAGAAGAGATTCCTTCCCAATGAAATCGTGATTGCTCTGGTGGGCAACAAGACTGACCTTGCTGCTGAGAGAGAGGTCACTACTGAGGTGAGTGCCCTCATCACCCCTCACAGAAAGCACTGGGATACATCCAAGGAAAATTTCCAAGGAAAGCCAAGAGTTTAGGAGGTTTTCAGACACCTCCAAAGTCCCTGTACAGTTATTGACCCACCATGAAATCCACCATAGCACAGAACAAGCAGCCCCAGAGGGGGCAGAGGGATAACTCTGCTTGTTTCCATTTAGGAGGCAGAAGAGTTTGCACAAACAAAAGGCCTCCTGTTCATGGAGACATCTGCAAAATCCAACTATCAAGTGACTGATGTCTTCATGGCCGTGGGTGAGTTATGGGATGGATCTAGGTGAGAGCAGAGGCAGGTGAACCATGGTCCCAAGCCCCTTCATTGCTCCTACTTGTCACTGAGATGCTCCTCCCAGCCAGTCCAGGCTGTGCCACCCCCTTAGGCAGAAGGATGGACAGATCCATCCCAAGATACTCCAGTGTCAGAGAGGGCTTTCAGGCCTCCTCCCAGATCCACAATTTTATTTTTCATTGGTATCCAGTCTAGATGCAATGGTGTCCCCAGCTTAGCTCTTCAGGGAGCTGAGGGAGGGTCCCCTGGGGTGGGACATGGGCTGGCCACTGCACCCCAGCCACTGGCAGGAGAAAAGAGCCCTTCTTTGCCTTGTGTTTCCTCCTAGTCCAAGAGCTCCTGAGGAGGGAAAAGGAGCAGGCCCCCAAGCCATCCCCACACGGGAGGTCGACCGTGGACCTGAGGGGGAGCGGGGCGAGGCCGCGGTGCTGCCGGAGCTGAGGACTCTGCACCCAGCAGGGCTGGGCTCGACCTCCAGGAGGGGCAGTGACAAAGCAGGGGGGGCTCAGAGCTGCAGGGACAGCTCAGCCTGTCCACCCTCTCTCTCTCAAAGCCAGTTCAGAGCCCATCCTGGGTACACGGGGCCTCTTCAACCCTTTAGCACCACCTTCAGCTGCGAGATCGTCAGGGGTTTCTTCCACCAATCTTCCATTTCCAGAGAAAAGCACAGCCTGCCAGGAACACTGCCACCAGCCCCGACTGGTGACATCCCCCCACACCTCTTCCATCTCCCTGTCCATCTGAAAAGAGAGGGTTTAATTGCCCAAAGCAAAGATCCCAGTGGTTTTACACCTAGGCTGCAAATAAAGAGAATATGGTCCTAAAGATGTTTTTTTTTGTTTGTTTTTTTTTTTATCCTGTCCATGTGAGCCTGTACCACGGGAAGCCTGGAGGTGGCAGGGACCAGAGCCAGTGCTCTCCTCACCCCATCCACCCCATTACAGGGCTCACAGCCCATCCTTGGGAGCAGTCACCAAGCCAGAATGGGGCCAGAGCCAATGTGTTGTGTCACATGCTCTGTGCCTTGCTGGGTCTCCCCTCTCTACAACCATGAGTCCACTGTGGGAGCTCACCTTGGCTGGAAGAGGAGAAAAAACCACCTGTGCTCTCTCCAAAGGCAGCACCACTCAGCCTGTCTGCAGGGCAGTAATCTCTGGGTTTTTGGGGCATGGCAGTGTGGTGGACAGAGCATCACATTCTCCCCAAGAGTTTCTGACCCCAGCTGCACAGAAATGGGGTGGCTGTTTGTGATTCCAGCTCATGGAAATGAGGTGGCTGTTTGTGATTCCAGCTCACGGAAATGGGGTGGCTGTTTCTGACCCCAGCTCACAGAAATGGGGTGGCTGTTTCTGACCCCAGCTCATGGAAATGGGGTGGCTGTTTCTGACCCCAGCTCATGGAAATGGGGTGGATGTTTCTGACCCCAGCTCATGGAAATGGAGGGGCTGTTTCTGACCCCAGCTCATGGAAATGAAGGTGTTGGGACCAGCCCTGGGAGCTGGCACACTGTGGGATACACCTGGGAACGGGGTCCCTGTTGTTATAAATACATATTATGGTATTGGCTTTTCACAAATATTAGGGTGGATGCTATATGTGTGCTGTTGAAATGGTTTTTAAGATATAGGGGTTTTTAGGAGTAACATAGGCTGATAAAACGTCTTTGTAGTAAGCAAACTACCTGCTTGGTTGGGTAACACACAGTGAAGGCACCTGATCCTGATATACCAGTTATCATCTGTAGAAATTGAAGACCACAGCTCAAATTAAAACTCGTAAGAAAAATAAATTAAAACCCCAGCCAAGAAACACACATGCTCTAAAAAGGCAGACTCAGGGAGTGGCCATGTAAAACAGTTCCTGGAATAAGGAAAATAGTTTACAGAAAAGTTTGAAGATGTATGATGGGTCTGTGAATATGCAACAGGCTGGTGAATTTAAGGGATGCCTCCAAAACACCCCTTGAATGCCAAGCACCCAGCCATTATAACCTTTTGTTTTGTTGTCTCTTATTAAACCTTTTAAAATCTACCAGGAAAGTGAACTTTGTTTTTCACACTCTGAGCCTATTTTCAGATTGTTTCTTGGGGTGTGAGGGGGTAAACCTGAGAGGGAACGGCTGTCACGCTGCACACACTGCCAGGAGCAGGCAGAAAACCGTGGTGACCAGGCAGATTCGGGGGTCACACCCCCCACGCTGCCTTTTGGAACAGAGAGGCTGGGACACCGGGCTGAGAGGAGAAGGGTTTTTATTGTCAGCTCCAGTTTAGGGGCTCAGCTCCAGCCGGGGAGGGTGGGGCTGTGGGTGGGAGGCTGCGCAGCCCCGCTGCTGGCTGCTCCCGGGCAGGGCTTGCCGCCGGCCGAACCTCCCCACCGGCCGGATCCCGCGGCCCGTGTACCACGAGGGGTCGATGTCCGGGGCTGCAAAAGCGAGAATCCATCAGGGGCTGCGAGGGCGTGGAGGGGACGGGGCATTGCGGCCACGAGAGAGGGGCTGGCGAGCGCCAGGGGAGCAGGGAGAGGGGGTGAGGAGGATAAAAGCTGTTGCAGAAGCTGTTCCAAAGCTCCTGCGCAGTGGCAGCACCCCCTCACCCCCCAAGAGCAGCTGAGGGGGGGCAGAGGGGCTGGAGGCAGGGGGGTGGCTGGGGACAGTCCCTTACTCATGTTCTCCTTACTCCTGACTTGCATGGAGCGCTGCAGAACGCCGCCCTGGGCGGCGGGCAGGGTCAGGCAGACGAGCAGCAGCCACAGCAGGCAGGCGACCCCCAGCTTCATCCCCAGCGCTTTCAGACTGCAGTGACCTGGCTGTGGAGTCTCCTGAGCCCTGCTGAAGACTCTGGTGTGACTGCAGGAGAGAAAGGATCTGGCTGTTGGTGTGTCACAGCATCCCTGGGCCAGCATCAGGGTTTTGCTAGGGCTGACACCTCTGGGGGAAATATCACCTCCCAACATGAGCTGCACAAACCTCCTGGTCCTTAAAACAGGTTTTGATCCTAGCCTAGTGCCTTAGGTCAGGCCTGATCTTCGCTGGGATCCCCAGTAAACCTGTGGGACCCCACCACCGAAACACAGGGCTGGCTGCAGCAAGCAGAGGCTGCAGAGGCACCAAGTGGGGATGATGATGGATGGATGGAGGGATGGAGGGATGGATGGATGGATGGATGATGGATGGATGGATGGATGGATGGATGATGGATGGATGGATGGATGGATGGATGGA
>JANRGV010000104.1:2026506-2038546 GCA_024734035.1 Alethe castanea | reverse complement strand
GTGCTAAACACTACAGTCTGTTTTGAAATGCAAGCTGCCTTTCCTCAGTTATACAACATTTTATTTTTTTGAACCTTCCTTTTGCCATAACACACGTTTTTTTCTCTTCAGCACTGGGGCACAATGACCACAGGTTTCCAAGGAACTGCCAACAGCAAACTCCCAGGTCTATTTTTCCCCTCTGCATCTTCCCAAATAACACAACACTCCTTCATAGGTATGAATAATTCCTTACAATTCCTCTTTGAGTGTGAATAATTCCCTGTAATTCCTCTTCAGCTCGTCTGCCGTTACATCATCCTGTCCGTGTGGGCAGTGAGTATTTCTGGCCTCTCAGTTTTTCTGACTCCAGCTCTTTTCAAGCCACCTCACCTCTCTCCCTGTAATTAGCAACAGGCTTTTCCATCACAAAAGTTGGAAGTTTCTTTGAACTGTTGAAATCCAGCCCATTTCAAACAGTTTTTTTTGCAGCGCGAATTGACACAGGACACTGAGGCCAAGACTTGGAAAGATTTTTTTCATCCCCTTGTGCAAGGCATCACCTGGAAGGCTCTAAAACAAGAAAGCAGGAGTAACCCAAAGCAAAGGCTGGCAAGGACTGTGTTTATCAAACCAGGTCATACTCCCTGAGTTATCTTTTATTCTGAAAAAGAGCTGAGTTATCTTTCCTAGAAGACAAGCATCACAGTTCACATTAGAGTTTACTGACCTACAGGCTGTGCATTGTGTTAGAGGGGAAAATATCCACATTATTTACATTCTTGAGCATAGTTTGTTCCCTGTAATCACAGAAGCTGAAAATCCCTTCTAGCAGAAGGTCTTTTTGCAGGATGTGGTTGGTTAGATCTCCAAGTTTCACCTTTTGAATTATGATCTCTTTTGCAGGCCATGGATTAAGTGTGTGTACATACACTCAGATAATGCACACAGCCTGGTGTGGGCTTGTTCTTGTTGCTGAGATTTTTTATGAGAGGGGAAAATAAAATGATAGAACCATAAAATCACAGAATGGTTTGGGTTGGGAGGGACTTTAAAGTTCATCTTTTTTCAACTACCTGCTGTGGACAGGGACACGTTCCACTAGACCAGGTTGCTCCAAGGCCCATCTAACCCAGCCTTGAACACTTTGAGGGATGGAAGGTGGGACACTTTGTAGAGATGTTTTAAATTCTTGGCCAGTGCTTCAGGATGGGAAGGGCAGAGCCAAGTGTCTCTTATCTTTCCTTAATTTCCACTCTGACCTGCCCATCTCAAGATGCTCTTGCCCCTTTCCCTGTTCCAAAGTAATTTAAGGAGATAAAAATACATCAAGAAATATTTGCAGAAAAGCAGACAGACAAACAGAAAGTGTAGGAGAAAAGCAGAACTGGGAAAACTTCAGGAAAATATTTCCTGGACCACTTCCTAACTGAGGTGCTGGGGAGACATTCAGATAAAAGCAGCAGCAAATTCTTTGGAACTAATGAAATCTGTCTATTGCAAGCAAAATTAAAATGCAGTCTGCAGCTCTGTCCCTGCTCTTTGCCTTGATTTCCATGCAGGAAAAAGAGTTTGTTCTTTAAAATAGGGCTGTGAGGGGTGGGACCCTGCACCCCTGATCAGCTGTGCAGATGCTCAGCTGGTGATGGGAAAGTAACGGAGCAACACTTGGTTTTGGTGGTAGTCCCTAATTTCAGAGCAAGAAGCATCTCTGTCTTGCAGGAGCACCTTTTATTTGAGGGGAAAAAAGATGGCTTTGGGTTGGGCAGATGCCCAAGGAGTCCCTGGAGGAAAAGCCAGCAGATGGTGCTCAAGGATGGAGCCAAGGCAGGGATGCTCCTGGGTGTCACCATGGGTCAGGGACCCGCAGCCAACCTGTGCTTTGCCTGAATCACACAGGCAAATTCACAGAAGTTTCTTCAGTCAGGGTAGGAATTGCCCATTTGAGGCACATCAGAAAAGAACTGCAAAATTTAACCAGTCCCTGCCAGTTTCACTGGATTTTTTCTTTTTTTTTTAAGCTGGGACCCTTATTCTGGTGGTGGGAGGATGTCAAAGTCACCTTTGCATCCTGGAAATGATGTAGCACACAGGGCTTTTAATTTTTTTCGTGGGTAGAAGGAGAATTCCTCAAAACCCTCTTCCTGACTCATAGCATTAATCACGTCTAGTTATTAATGCACCAGGGAGGGAATATTGCTAAACTTAGTCCCAGCTGCATCTAGAAATTACCAGCATGATGTGATCCAGTCTTTTACTAATTATCAGAGGGTTTGTTTGGTGTCTGGGGGTGGAAAGTATTCTGTCCCTGCAGATGTCACCATCTCCCCAGGGGGCTCACCCACCCCCAAAATGCCATAGCAGCCACAGCCCGGGTTCCCATGATGGATAGGGATCACTTTGCTGGGAGTCACCAACACAAACAGAGAGGGAAATGCTAAAGGAAGGATTGTAAAGGGTTGTAGGTGAAAGGGGGGAAAAAATAACCCCACCCCAAAATGCCCTGGGCATCCTGTCTGGCTGCTCCCCTACTCTCTGTCAGTGATAAAGCCCCTTTTTGGAAAGGAAAATCTTCCAGCTTGGTTATTACAGCCACAAAGGCAGTCAGATGGAAATTGAAGAGCTCTTGCAGCCTCATTTAATTATTGGAGCACTTGGTAAAAGTCACTTCAATATTAAAACCATGTTAAGACTAAGAAAAAAAAAAAAGAAGAAATGCTAACAACACGAAAAGAAATCAATCTAAGTCCCAAGTTAAACATGTTCTCAATTGAGCTGTGATAGGCACATAACACAGGTCACACACGTTTTACCAGTGTTGTTACATTATTTATTTGGAATTCTCTGACTTGGCTGTTTTTCACTACTGTTCTGGGGGTGCGTGGAGCTTTCCTGTGGTTTGTTCTTTCGGTTTTTTTGGTTTTTTCTTTCAGTCAATTAAAAGTGTTTCCCTGCACTCCTTCACTGCCACACAGATAATTCTGGTTTTCAAAGCAGATCTGAAGAAAAGGCAACACAGATCCCAGCTGCATACTGGTTACCACTGGTAGTGGCAAACTGGAAGCAATGGTGGATATAATTCTTCATTGCAATAGCAATTGTTGCCTCAAGTTCTTGCTTTACTGAATCTCAGAAAAGCCTGGGTTAGAAGGGATCTTGAAGACCACCTTGTTCTCTCCCCCTGCCATGGGCAGGGGCACCTTCCACTAGAGCTGGTTGCTCCAAGCCCTGTCCAACCTGGCCTGGAACATTTCTAGGGATCCAGGGGCATCCCAGCTGAGCTCTGCCAGACAGCTGAAGTCACCTGGAAAGGCCTTTGGCTTGGATGCTTCTGCCCACATAATGCTCCTCCATCATATGTATTTTATCTTTTAGCAGTTGTCCCTCACCTTGGGTGAAAATAAAAATAAAATAAAACAAAATAAAACAAAATAAAACAAAATAAAATAAAATAAAATAAAATAAAATAAAATAAAATAAAATAAAATAAAATAATGTCTTTGTTGTGGCTTTCCTGCAGTTCCAGTTTCCTCCATCCCCTGTTCAGTGCCCACTGACATGCAGCGAGGAGCTGCAGCTCCCTTCTGCCAGGCTCATTTCTTATTTGGGAACTCCCTGCCTGTAAGCCCCAGCCTGACAGATTTTGGAGGGGTGACAAAAGGCCCTGCTTGCCTTTGGGCACGAGGCTGGGGAGTTTCTCTCTGGGTCCCACTGTGTCTTCAGTCTCTGCCAGCACCAAGCCAAGCACCATTTCTGAAAGGAGTTATTGCCTCAGTGCAAGGACTCAGCACTTCCCTGAAGCATTCCAGCTATTTCTTTATGTGGCTGGTCTTTGAAAGAGCACAAACCCAAAAGCAAACATCATAAATCCCCCTCTGAAAAGAAAAGAACTTGACTGTTTGGTTCCTGGGACACCATATCCACTCCAGCCTTATATGGAACCAAGCAAGAGCAAGAGATAAGAGTTAAAGTTTCCATACCAGACCTCATGGCAAAACACAACCCAGTGCAGCCTGAAATGTTTAACTTTGACCAGTGATCTGCTGTCTCACAAGGCACAGGAATAAAATTAGCCCCAAATTTATTAGGTTCTACATAATGAAAGCTTAGAGTATTCTTTCAATTCACATACGTTTAAAAAAATTTAAAAATCACCAGTCAGGAACTTGCAGACTGGATTTGTTGCCTTTTAAACTCTCCCTTTAAACCTACATATCTTTTAAAACGTTTATCCTTTTGATAAGGGGACTTAGCATAAGGAATAAGTTTTTATTTATAAGTTATGTATAACATAACTTTCATTTATAAGTTATGTATAACATAAACTCCCCGCTTCTGCCTCCCCACCTGGGTAGGTATAAAACCCTGCTGTTACATTTCGATGGGAAGGTGCACAGGGAAGAGGCTCTGATGTTGGAGGGAAGCTCAACCTCGAGCATCTCCGAACTGCTGCTGGTAACTTGGTATGGTCCTTGGCACATCCCGACTCCTGCAAACATCCAAGACATAGTTTTGTCATTCCACAGGGCTTAATATTTTCTCCCTCTCTATCTCTTTTTTTTTTTTTTTAATTTTTTAATTTTAGGATCTATTTCTCACCAGCAAGGGAGCAGCACTCCGGACGCGCAGGGCCAGCGCGGAGAGGAGAAGCCACACATCGCGGAGGCGTCCCCCGAGGCGGGGGGGGGACGGACTGTGTGTGATGAGCAGCTCTGACCTCAGCCCCGGGAACGCCAGCCCAAACCATCTGGATCCCATTTGCGACGCCGGCTCGCCCGGCCCCCCGGCATTCCCGAGCCCGCTGCCTCCTCCGGGCTCGCTCAGACCCACGGCAGCAGCCGCGCAGGGACCAGCGTCCCTCCAGCCCCCTCATCCCGCCGGTCCCCCACCATTCCCTCATCCCAGCAGTGCCTGCACCCCGCTGAGCACGGCGAGAGGGGACTGGGAAGGCTGAGCAGCAGCGCACGCCATGAAGCAAGGGTGAGAGGCGCTCCGGAGAGGAAAACCCTGGAACAAGCAACTCTTCTGGAGGTTCACTCAGGGGTAAGTGTTGCTTGCCGTGCAGGAGCCCTCAGCCTAAGCTCAACAGCTGCTAAGTCATGGTTTGCCTCCTTGGTGGGTTTTTTTCAGGGAATTTTGGACAAAACCCATCCCCAGGTTTGCATCAGAGAAGCGGAGCGATGCTTGCTCAGCCCGTGAGCTCCTCCCGGAGCTGATGCACCGCAGGTGTGCGTGAACACTCCTGTCCCCACCACTGCAGGGCAGCTAAATCCATTCAAAAGCACTGAGCTGCGTGCTGCCTCGGCATGATTTTTGGGTTTGATGCCTCGGAATGGCTGCAGCAGCAGCAGCGTGATGGGTTGGGAGCAGGATGACACGGGAAGCAGTGCCCCAAGGAGGGCATGTGGTGGTTTGGGAAGATGTATCGGCATCAATGGCACCTTGCAAGGAATGTGCTGAGGGGGTGTCTCAGCGCCCTTTTCCTGCTCCCAGGGCTGGGGGGGTGTTGGATAGCTGCCCTCATCCCTCCTGCCCCGAGGTGAGGTCGGATGAACCCAGCAGAGGTGCTCAGCCGTGCCACTCAGGTCCTGCTGCCAGGCATGTCCCCACTGCTCCGGGGTGGGCCAGCATGTGGCTCCACGGATATTCCTCATCCTCTTGTGGTCATCCACAGAGAGGGAAATCGGCCAAGCAGCAGCTTTTCCCCTAAGGGAAAGGGCTCTCCAGCCGTGCATGGAGCCACTGTCCCTCTCCACAGCTCCCATCTGCTCTTGCTCCTGCCCTCCCCAGCCCTTTCCCCGCACAGCCCCAGTTGCCCTCAGCCTCCTGGGACTTGCTGAGGGGGCGGCTATGACTAATCTTCAGACACCCTGCCACCATCCCGCTGGGCTCAGCAAAGCCCTCCCTTCCCGAGGAGAGCTGGGGCTAGAGATGGTTGTGGCCAAACTGGTTTCCTGACCAAGCAAAAGGGCCAAAAGTGGCTGGAATGGGGGTAGCCAAAGCCCCTCTGGTTCCAGTGCGTGCAATGGGAAACTCTCAGCTCGTTTCTGGTTGCTGTGATGATTCATGTGTGCTCTTGGGGGAGGAATCCTGCATTTTTCAAAATTCTGGCTTTGCCCCATTTTTTAAGGAAAAAGGAATCAGTATTTGTGGTTGGATAATTACGGTGCTTATATAGTGATGCTTCTGGGGCACAAATACCCAGTTTAGGAGGTTTGCAGAGAGATGGCTCCAGACTAGGGCTGTTGCAGGGAGCTGGAGAATTCCTCCAAGGTCATGTAAGAATGCAGTGGCAGAGGAGAGACTCAACTCCACATGTCCCTGGCACCATCCCTTCAGTCAGAGCTCAGGGAAACAGGATTTTCATCCCCAAACTTCCTCTGTCTTTGCAGAGAGGTTGACCATAACCAAGGCTGTGACTGTGTTTAAGGCAGGAGTGCAGGGCTGCCACCATACCATCGTTCATTCATTCCCTTTCCAGTTTCCAGCACCCTCCCCAGTCCCCTTTCGGGTTTTTCAAACATCTCTACGATTTTCCATTCAAACTCAGCAACTTTCCCTGATTTCAGGGTGAGCTAAACCAGCCCCTGCTTTATTCCCAGATGTGAAGGAGGGGGAAAAAAATTTAAAATAATGTTCCTCCTCTACTTTTGCTACGTGCCTGTCCAGGAACAGGAGGGAAGGGAACATCTTATTCCTTCCATCAGTACAAACTGTGGTAACTGCACAGCCTTGCCAGCCTTGGATTGTGTTCCCCACTGGATTTCCAGCAAAGGGGTGAGCCTGCCCTGTGCTGGGCGTGCACGGCGCCGGGTGGCATTGCGTGCTCGCTCCCCGCCGTGAATCACAGCCAGCCTTACCCCTCCACATGCCCATCACTTTTTCCACCTTTTTAAGTGATCTGTGTTCCACATTAAGGAGTCGATTTGTTTGGGTGGAGAGGCTCCGGGAGGCTCCAGTTACTATACATAAAGAGTCATTGATCTTTGAGGGAGTTTCCGTTCTTTTTTTTTTTTTCTTTTTAGCAAATACTCCCTTTCCTCTTATTAACAGCTCTATTTTGGTCTCAGTCTTTGAATGGAGAAAACAACTGGATTTTAAGCCAACAGCATGCTTAGAAGGACAGAAGTGAATATGTGATTCCTATTAAATTCTAGCACCCAGAGAATGTGTCCGGGTAGGATATGGAAGCACCGTAACTCTATTGCTTTGCTGAACGCTGGTTTTCAAAAATTAGAGCTTCAGTAGCTTGCAAAAGCAGGGAGATTTTTTTCCACCCTTTCAAGCTGCTTTTTTTTTTTTTTTTTTTTTTTTTTTTTTTAATGTACAGGTCTGCCTTTGTAGGAATAAATGTTTTCAGGGGCAACCCTCAACCCCACAAACCTCACCTTCCCAGTAGCACTTGGCAGGAAAATTTATGCTTCAAAAGAGCTGAGACAAATCTTAATGTCTCCACCTGGAGCCATGAATAAATCCAGGATCTGTCCTATTCAGCTCATCCTGAGTGTCTAGAACTAGCTTTGCTTCTGAAGGCCTGTGGAACCAGGGGGAATTCGGTGTTCTGTGATGAAGAGGTGGCCAGGCATGGGACACTTATGCCCCTTGGAAAGGTGACCAAGCTTTTTTCACACGGAAAAATCATGGCATTCAGCCTCAAAATCACACCGGGAGTGGCTTTTGGCTAACATTTTCCCCAGCCCAGGGAAATTGAAGGGGGAATTGATCCAGGCGAGAGAGGAGCACGCCTCACCTCCAGAGGGCAATCTGCAGCTCCCTGGCTCCACATCAGGATTTTGGGAGCTGGTTCTCCCAGCTGCTCGCTCCACAGCCATGACTGCAGTCATATCCCACTGCTGGGGATGCAAGGAGCTACTCTGGGTGCTTGGTGTCCACTTCCAAACCACTTGCAGGGCTTACAGCTGCTGCTCCCCACGGCTGTGGATACAGCAGAGAACAGCCAAGCCAAGGGAATTTGAGGCTGAGCAGTTTGGTTGGGAAAGCAGGGTGATGATGGACAAGGGAAAAAACCCAGAAAGCAAATGCAGGTGAAGGCAGAAGCCTCTGTTTTGACTCTGGCATCCCCATCAGACAGACTTCTGGAAGGGACTAGAGGATGCTCACAGCATCCTGCACAAATTATGGGATAACGCTTTGTTCACCCTCTCCCTCTTTCAGAAAAGCTGTTGGATCCCAGCTGCAAGCCCACCTCTTTTTCCCATTAGAAAAGCATGATCCACTTCACATGCACAAGGGAGTTTAAGGGCTGCAATTGTTTCTCAGGTTTCTCAGGTTTTTGTGGATGCTGCATGGCTGGGCAGGAAAACTGGACCAGATATCCTGTGGTTTGGGGCAGTGAGGCATCCCAAAGGACCCTGGGTGTGCCAGCTGGAAATGCTGCACAAAGCCAAGCCCAAATCCAGGCCATTTGTCCCCAAAAAATGTGCCAGTCTCTCTGCCTACCATGCTCTGCTCCTTCCCAGAGGCTGCTCAGCTTTCCAGCAGGAATGTGTCACAGGAACAGGGAGATTATGGGAACAAATGTCATAAATACAATCACAAAATAGTGTGGGCAGGAAGGGACATTAAAAACCATTTTGTTCCAGCCCCCTTCACCACTTCCAGGGATCCAGGGGCAGCCACAGCTTCACTGGGCACCCTGTGCCAGGGCCTCCCCATCCTCAAAGGGAAGAATTTCTTCCCATTATTCCATCTATTTTATTTTCACTACACTCTAGTGAAAAAAACCACCCCAATGCACGCAAGCAAACAACTGCTTAGAAAGTGAATTTGAAACATCCACTCAAGGAAGAAAAAAATATGTAAAATGTCAAATTTTATGCACAGGGAAGTATGCAATATATGCAAAAAATAGCTGCTGGGGGAAATATTTAAGGAAATCACTTCATTGTGTCAGGGGTAGAAATGATTGCTTTTTGAGAGCAGTATTAGGAACAGATGTATTTCTTCTGATGAAATACTGTAATATTAAGAGGTCGGCGCACACTGTATAAACTCTAGACAGACATAAAACTTTCAGATTATTGAAGGCTACAGGAGTTAATCTTTTAGCACATGAATCATGAAGAAATTGGCTCCCCAGGTTTTGGTGCTAACTTAACAATTCAGGAAAACTCTTTCACTTCCTAAAGGCACTCAGCAGTCAGGTTTTTCAGTGTATTTTTCCAGCTTGAAGTGGATATAGCAAAAGTTTCACCACTGGACTGCGAGGAATTTTCATTTAAAAAATGAAATTAATCCACAATTAAATTGCCTTGTTGAAAATACGTTATTAAAAACCCAACAATGCCAGATAATAAAGTTGCAAAGCAAATACTTACCATAACCAAGTATTAAAAAAAAAAAGATTTTACATCTCTGGTTTTATCATCCATCCCCTGCAAGCTGGTGCCACCTCCAGCTTCTGTAACCAGTGGTAATTTGGGACACAAAGCAAGAACACATTGAGCAACGGAAATTACTTGTTGTCCCTCACTGAGGCAAGCCAAGCAATAAAAATCACATTATTCTCTGTCTTAAACCCACTTTTCTCGCTGAGCCACAGGCTTTGCTTAGTCAAAACAGAGCTGAGTAGAGTTTTGGGTGAACTCCCCCACACAAGGAAAGAAAAAAATATTACCTCCACCCACCCAACCCCTACTACATTATCTTTACAAAAAAAGTTGCTGTTCTTGCTGCATCATCTTTTCAAGGGCTATCCCCTACAGAAAAATAATCTCCTTGCCCACCCCTTTCTGCAAGCACTGAACTCTTCCTCATTAGCTAATGAGTGCCATGGAGAGGGGGCTATAAAAGAAAACCTTGCTCAGGAACAGCTCTTCTTAAAGGCTCTTCTTTTCCTTAAGTTGTCAATCTCTAAGAGACATCCATCACCTCTTCCTGCAAGACATTGCTGCCTTTTTCCTTCTGATGACTAATCCTGCCTCCTATGACTTTAGGATGGTTTTGTGTGTTGCTGAAACTCATCTCCTGTTGATGGAAAAGTCCCTCTGCTTACACAGAACTATAAATACCATGATGGAGGTCACAAAGAAAGCTGGAAATAGAGCTGGAGGCCTCCTAAAAGGAGGTGAGCAATGAGGTGAAATGGGCTGCCCAGGGAGTGGTGGAGTCTCCATCCCTGAAGGTGTCCAAGAAGCACCTGGATGTGGCACTCAGTGCTTTGGGGCTGGGTGACAAGGTAGGAATTGGTCCCCATGTTGGACTTGATCATGGAGATCTTTCCTAACCTAAGAAATTCTGTAATACTGGAAAATCTCAGCTTCCCACCTCTGTGGGAGATCATGGGTGATCCTGGGGGCTGGGGAGATTCCACAGCCTAAGGGAGTTTCACTTTTCCCTTCAGCTACATTTTGTGGCTGTAAACAGGCTCAGGGCAGCTGCTCCATGTTAAAACCAAAAATCCCCCAAATGTTTTCTTCAGTCCTGTCACTTTTTAGCCAGCAAGACATCAATTTTCACTGGTTTATCTTGATGCTCTGCTCATCCCCAGTTGTTGTGTCTGAAGAGGGATTGGCTGCCAGCAACTAATAAACAGGATAATAACATGACTTCCTGCATTTTGGGAAAGAAATATGAGCAGTTTTACAGCACACATTAATTTAATGGGCTGTTTTCCTTAGCATGCATTTTATTTCAAATTTTTCATTCATTCCTAGCAGCCTTTTCACTCTGGCATCCCCTCTTTAAGGGGAAGGGGGCTCCCAAGGTTTGTAGATGCTTATGGTTGAAAGAAAAAAGGAGAGGGCCTGCAAAAGCTTACAAAGTTTTATTAACAAATTACACACTTGGAGTGGAATTCGGTGTGTTAGTCTCTGATCTCCCTGATCTCAGTATAAGCACGTGGCAGTGGCTTTTGGATAAAGGATAGAGTGAAAGGGAAGAGGGAGAGAGAGAAAGAAAGGAAAAAAAGACATCACCATTCCTGACTCCAGCACTGATCCAGCTGATGGGGTATCCAGGGGCACAGATGCATCTGGGCTTCATGGCTGGACCTTTTATAGCTACATTTTCCTCGCCCTGGAGAAAAATTCCTCACTTTCTATGCAAATTAGTTAACAAGTTTTTCCTAGATCTTTCTTGAAATAGCTCAAGGGGCTTCAGAGGTCTTTCTGCTTCTCAACATTATCCCAATACTGTGCTTATCTCCCCTAGCCAGAATAAGGATGTTTGTCCCATAAAATGCTGCCCTACCTCCATGTGGCCTCTTCTCCAGCCACATCCTGTTCTTTCCCAGAGTGGGTTACTGCCAACAATCCTTGGTTGTTATTACCAGGAATCCTTGGTTGGCTTCACAGCTATGAGCATTTGAGACATACACATCTTGAATCAGAGAACCCTGGAATATCCTGAGCTGGAAGGAAGCCACAAGGATCATCAAAATCCAACTCCTGGCCCTGCACAGGACACCCCAACAATCCTTCCCTATGTATGACAATGTTGTCCAGCACTCCAAGGTCTTTTAGGCTTCTATACAACCCCAATGGATGCTGCAAGTGAAGCCCACTCAAAAACTTGCAGCCCATCCATAAATTTCTTCCCAGAGGGAATACTCTCCCATGAGGTTGCATGGATGGCTGTCATGAGCTTGCTGCTTTTGCAGAACTCTGGGACCTACAGACCTTTCTGTACTTATGTGCTCAGGGGACAAACCCTCTCCATGTGTCCTTTGGGTAAAACCATTTTTTCTGGGAGCAAGATGCCCATCAGGGACACAGACCAACTGAGCAGGTTTTCTCCTGCTGGAGGCACTGGGAGGTCTGGTTTGCACAGGAACAGCCAGGGAGATGGATGGGTGCCAGCTCACAAAGGTGATGGTTTAGTCTCTTTAGGAATGACAATGATACCTCTGGGCTGCAGCAGCTGCCTCTATAAACTGAGGGGTTGCCAATAAAAGGGAAGACTTTGCCATGTCTTGATTAATATTGTGTGCTGGCTGCTGGCTCTGGGGGCCTGTTCAACGTCTCTCCACCTGGTGGTAATATATTTTTAAAATAATAATAACAACAATAAAATTATAATTATAATTATAATTATAATTATA
>JANRGV010000104.1:1976569-2026406 GCA_024734035.1 Alethe castanea | reverse complement strand
ATAATTATAATTATAATTATTATTATTATTATTATTGTATGTTGGGGAAAATGCAGAGGAGAGGTTTTGCCAGACTCATGCTATAGGACATTCACAAATTCCATCTGGAGCACAGGAAAGACCAAATGCTGCAAATCTCCCAAGAAAGACCAGACCCCAGCCCAGCTTTGACACACAGGGTACCAGAGGAAGTGTCAGGATCTCACTGGGTTTGAGGAAATAAGGGGGAAGTTGTCCCCTCCTTTCCACAGAAATGCCCTCTGATATTCCTGAGGAATGTCTCTTCAGCAGAAGTGGGATTAGCTCCTTATGTCCAGATTTCCTCATATTCCCAACTTTTGATTCTGTTTCCAGCAATGACCATCAGTGTAATTATCACAATTTTCCTCAGAAATAAGAGTTACTCATCCCCTTAACCCTCTTAGGCTCTTGTATAGGTCATAACTTTCTGGACTGATGGAATTGGCAGGGATGATAATAAGAATATTGAATCACTTTTTTTTTTTTCTTTTTTTTTTTCCTTTTATGCTGACCTGGTTCACAGTGATATACTGGAGTCACTTTTGGCTGATTTGAGTAATAGAAACCCCTTTGGGGGAATGAAAGGTATTAAATCATTGTGTTCCCTTTTGGGAGGATATTTTCCCAGTTAAGCCAGCCTTGCTGGTTTCTGCTCTGTAGACTTGGAAATGAAGATTAAATAATAAATTGGTCATCTCCATGACAACAGGAACACAGCCTTCATGATGGAGACATGTTTTCAGAAGGCTTGCCAGGTGGATCACAGATAAGAAACTTGCTTAAATTATACTTTTGGCTCCAGCAGATAAAATATTATTCTTGGTGCCTTTCCAAAATATGATCCACCAGGGCAGGCTATTCCACAACTGGGGCTCTGAGCCTGGGGGAGTCCAAGGGCTTTTTGCTGTGCAGCCAAATCATGTGGCTTACTTGGGTCTGGAGTGCTTAAATTTCCATTTGTGTATTTGGGACAGCTGAAAAGGTGAGCTGAGGCAAAGGGGGATGTTCAGGGCAATTATCGTGGTGTTTGGAAGAAATGAAGGGAGAAAAGGCAACAGCAAGAGGAAGTGTGCTGGCAAAGAGGTATCAGCTGGTCATCCATGGGTGGGGAGGGCAGGTGGGAGGCCACTGTGTATTTTGGTGGCAGAAACCTAAGCATTTTCCTATCTATTTCGTATTGCCTGGGGCAGCACAGGCAAAAAAAAAAAAAAGTCATCTAATTCCACAGAGGTGATTAAAGGTCAGTTATGTGAATTGTCACTCTGTCCAGCAGCAAAGAATTTTTTTTTCCTGCCAATGTGCCGCAAAAGCCTTGTAAACCCACATGGTTTGGCTTTTCTACCTCGTGCCTCATCTATGCCTGACCTGCACTGCCACTATTTCTCACTCTCCCTGTTTTCCTCCCTCAGGTCTCACGTCAGGTGCTTTGAAACAAAGAGAATAAAAGGAAAACTCACAAAAGAGCAAAATGAGGAAGCATCGACATTTGCCCCTCGTGGCAATGTTTTGCCTCCTGCTCTCAGGCTTTGGCTCGGTTGGTGCTCAGCAGCAAGCAGGTAAGCCCGGGCTGCTTCACCTGACTTTGGCCCTGTACAACCACTCATTGGCTCTGTTTGGTGTTTGATCTGCATGTCCATGGGATGTTGTGGATGGATTCTGGCTGTTCTGCTCCTCAGCTCCCACCTTGCTGAGGGTCCTTGGGACCCAGGCCTTGGCAAACACTCACGGGTGCCTCCCCAGGCATGACACTGGCTGGTGCCAGGATGCTCTGCAGGGCACCAGGGTGTGGGACCTGCACTCAGGGTGGTCCTGAGAGGGTCTTCTCCTGGGCAGAGCTGTTCTGCCCTCCCTGCATGTGTAGGAGGGCTTCTAGCAGTGAGAAGAGCACTGCCACTGACCTGCAGAAAGGCTGTTTAAAGAGGTGGTGCTGGCACCCTTGGGACTGGAGCTGGTGTCACCAGGTGGGTGTTAACAGCAGGAAAAATATGGAAAACTCATGCCAGCACCCATGCTGCTTGAACCAAGCTGTCCTTCCTTCCTTCCTTGAGCACCACCATGGAGCCAGCAAAAGCCATGCAGGAGGCACGGGCAGCTAGAAACTGAACGAGCCTGAATTCCCAGGTGGAGCTGCAGGTGTCTCTGCCTGGCTCAGGGCTGGTGTCCAAGCCCATGGGCGAGGGTGTAGGAGGGCAGAGGCACCTCAGCTCCCCCTCTCTGGGCAGGGCAGGCCGCATGCTGCCCCCCAGGGCTCTGGTGGCTGCGTGGTTGTTCTCCAGCGCTTCTCATTTTGCTGCGGGCGATAAGGGGAAGCTGAGCTTCACTTTCACCATGCCAAGGAGGCTGTTGGTTGTTTGGGTGAGGAGGAGGAGGAGGCATGCCTGTTCTGACCGATGGAAAACCCTAAACCCCCATCTGTTTTTTTAAAGCTGTCAAAACCGTTGCCGTGGCTGATATAATATTTCTAGTGGATTCCTCCTGGAGCGTTGGGAAGGAACACTTCCAACTCATTCGAGAGTTTCTGTATGATGTTGTAAAAGCTTTAGATGTGGGAGGAAATGATTTTCGCTTTGCCCTGGTCCAGTTCAGCGGAAACCCCCACACAGAGTTCCAGTTAAACACCTACCCCTCCATCCAGGACGTCCTGTCCCATATTGCCAACATGACTTACGTGGGGGGAGGCGCCGAGCCCGGAAAAGGATTAGAGTACTTAATGGAGAAGCACCTCACTAAAGCTGCTGGAAGCAGAGCCAGTGAAGGCGTGCCCCAGGTTATTGTAGTGCTGACAGATGGACAGCCCCGGGGTGATGTGGCCCTGCCCTCATCTGTCCTGAACTCGGCCCGTGTAAAGCTGTTTGCGGTCGGCAAAGTTCAGGACGCAGTGGAAGGGGAGTTGCAGGAAGTAGCGAGCGCACCCCTCGATACGCACCGCTTCAACCTAGAGAATTTTACCGCTCTCCACGGCATAGTTGGAGACTTAGTGGCGAGTGTCCGCTCCTCCGTGACTCCAGAAAAGGCTGGAGCCAAAGGACTGGTTAAAGACATCACAGGTAATGGCTGACTGCGGTGTCTGCTGGCGCTGTGCTGTTTGGCGTTGCCACTCTGTAGGGGCAAGACTGAGATGGACGTTCAGAGGCTTAAAAACAAAGGTTTGAAGCGTGTGGCCCCCTGTTTGCAGCTGCTGAGGTGCTGTTGTTTGCAGACTGAGCCAGGGCTGCCAGGAGTCAGGGCAGGAATCCTTCAATGGGCAGTGGCACCTTGTGGCCGTCCTTTGGCACATATGGCATGGAAATTCAAGTGTAGGGAGCTCTGCAGAGTTAGTAAATTGTCCTGTCCTGTTCACTCCCAGGGTGGGCAAATGGGATGAACACAGCAGACCTGATGGTGACCCTGAGTGAAAATCCTCTGGAGACCAAGAAGGTCACTGCTGGTTGTGGGGACACCACGATGAATGTCCCCTTAGAACCAGGTGGGGAGACAGGGAGATATGCAGTGTGCCATTCCAGAAAGTCACATTCTTGTGCAGTGTGCCATTCCAGAAAGTCACATTCTTGGCTGAAGACAGCAAAAGAAGCTGGGTGGGGAATTTCTCTGCTGAAAGCCCACCCCTGAGCTGTCCCTTAACCTCTCTCCTCATGCACCTGGAGAAGGTGTGTGGTTGGAGAGTCTTCTCTGCGAGCCCATGGCTTCCACCTGCTGGAGCACTGGACCCTTCCCATAACTGAAACCTCCCTGCAAACCACGTTGGCTTCAATGGACCTGCACTGACTGCAACACAGGGCCCAATTTCCCTGGAAAAAAAGAAACAAACCAGTCTTCCTCCATCCCTTCTCTGTTTATGAAATTCCAGCATGACAAGAGCCTTCTGAGCAGCTCTGTTGTTTTTCAAAACAGAAGTCCTGGGGATCAAACCTTTCTTTTTATTCCTGAGACTCCATCTGAAGGTCGAGAGCTTGTGGGGCGATGTAAGGCCACAGCAGTGTGATGAGGCAGTGTGACATTAATCCCCCTGTGTTGTCTTGCCTGATTAACCCTCACGCCAGTCTCCATCACTGCATGACACCGAGCAACACCAAGAGGCTGTGCTCATGTGTGTTTTTTTGTCGTGCAAAGCGCTTGACAGGGCAAATATCCAGGCCACAGGAAAGCCACAGGGGAGTAGCTGCCCCACAAATATAACAAAAGGCTCGCCATTGCTAAGGAAATGACAGCAATATGTGTGGAAAATGATTATTGCACCCAGCCTGCTGACAGCTCTCTGGTGGCTGCTGGGCATCTTAGCCACAAAGGAGTCCAGTGCTTCCCTGTTGAAATCAATTGGGGAATTGGTCTTTGGAAGCTGGCTGTCCTCCTCTGGGCCATGCCAGCAGGTAATCCCACTGAATGGAAACATCTGGAATCCCAGACATTCCTTTCAAAGCTTTAAAGCAAAATTCCTATTCATGTATATCATGCATTTCCAATTTTCTGCTTAAAGGTATTTTTTGTAAACATTTCCTTCCTATCCTTCTAACACAAATTTAAGTTAATCCTACTGTTGTAGTGTTGCCCCTGTGTGACTTGTATGGGTGATTTACAGAGTATTGTTGAACATGGCCAAAGATGTTACAGGTCCTAAACCTTGGACGATAACAGTGTGCAAAGCATGGTACAAATAAGAGTTTAAGAAGTCATTTATTCAGCTGATTACAACATGTGGCATTAAAATGTGTAAAAGTGCTATGGATGCTATGTTAGAGAAACGAGCCCTAGTATGAAATGGAATTGTAAAAAAGCCCCAGTTCTGTAGTGGTTCTAGTAAAGAGAACCAAAACTGTTGTTCTGTGGCAGTCCCTGGAGCTGACTCACGTAAGTACAACAGTCAGCCTCAAGTTTGCCCTGAAGTATTTGTTAAATCTGAGCTGTCTGTCTCATCTGACCCTCCTTGCTTAGTTGTGTAACCAGCATGCTTTTATTTGTTCTCCACACCAGCTTGTTCCATAAATGTGCACTGAAGTACAAGGTTTTTTTTTACAGTGATGACAAATTATCCAACACACCTGTTTCATATCTGTTTTCTCTTTGGTGGGAGCAGCCCATTAGTGCCTGGAATCTTGTTCCTCCAAAAAGATATCCAGGATATCTAAAGCATCCCTGGGTAAAACCACTGTGAGATTTCCCTTTCATTTTTACGATGAAGTGGAATGTGTACATCCCAACTGAAAATGACTGAGTAAAACCAAGCCTAAGCACACCTAAATTTTCCTCTATGGTAAAATAAATCCTGGAACTCCTTGAAATTCTGAACCCTGGTGATTGCTGACAAGCCAACACTGGTCATTGAGTTGGTCCAGGGGAGTGATGGTGACTTGGAGACCTTCTCCTTTGTTGCTGGAATTGCAGCTTTATTTGAATCTCCTGGTTTATGAAAACATGTACTAGTAAAACAACTAAATCGGCAATAAATAAATAATTTACTGACAGTGCTGGTTAATAGCAAAAAGCTCGGGTTTATTCCTAAACTACATGCCAGCTTTTCTTCTGGTTTCACCTTTGGCTTTCAAAAGTTGAGAGCTGACAAAGAGATTTCCAAATGTCACTTTTTGGTCATTTGCAAATTGTCTGAAATTTGAGTTCTTAATGTGAGTGGAGAGTAATAGCATGGAAACATCTGAGTATGCTTTAGGGTCCTTTCCCCCCTTTTTTGCATGCAACACATGATGTTGATGGTAGAATTAATTGAGCAAAAGGAATAAGAGCAGACACCAGGGCATTTTGGGTCTGCTTTGGTAAGTCTCACAGCAAAAATACTCCCCCTCAACACCACGTTCATGCCATGTGCAAGCTTTGTTTGATGTGTGTATATTCTCAGCAAATGCTTGTGATCATCTGGATATGGTCACAACAACTACAGTTGGATAATTGTGTCATGACTGGTTTCATCACCCTTTTTTAACCTGATTCTGCATTCCTTGATTGAATATACAGAATCCGTATGAAAAATACAGACCAGACCCCTCTGGCAATAATCAACCCATCTTTGTGCAAAAAATTTGAAGTGACACAATTTCTGCGTGGCCTGGGTTGAGAACTGTGTGGGTCAGCCTGCCAGACACATAAATTCAGGTGGATGCTGGCAGCTGGTCAAAGAAAAATAGCTAAAACCTTTTCAATTGTTTCTAACAAGTGCATTTTAAATAATAGTTATTCATGGTGGGAGAAGCCCATATATTCAGCCTCTGTGTTTAACCAGCAAAAGAGCAGAATTGTGGCAGAGGAGCTGAAACTTTTCCTGCACCCACTAAATGTTGGCTTTTTTCCTCCCAAAAAATAGAAGCCAGCAATGATGAAAACCTCCTCACCCTCTACCTTTAGCATGAATTGCCACCCAAGTCTCCCTTTTTCTTTTGGCTCTGTCTAAATATTTGGACGGTACTGGCCACCGATGGAACGTATCTAGATTTCCAAAATCTGTATTTTGCCAAGGCTTCTCCTTGCATGCCAATAATGCCGATCCCCATGTTACTACAGCCACGGGCTCGTGCTGTGTCCACTCAAGCCCTCCCTTGATGGGTTGTGGATGCTACTGGGAAGGGCCTGAGAGCTCATATTCAATCAGAATGCAGAACTAAGAGGCAAAAGTCACCTCCTCAGTGATCACATTATTTTGTTTCCTCATTTTCGTGTTTCTCACTGGTTTTCCAAGAAACATGTCAGAACACTGTTACAACTGCATGTAATCACCCATTTTAATGCTTTCACCTTTTGCATTTCTTTTTTTTAAAGCTCAAGAGTCCGCTGACCTTATTTTCCTTATTGACGGATCAAACAACATCGGAAGTGTCAATTTTCAAGCCATACTCGATTTCCTTGTAAATTTGATTGAAACCCTCAGAGTTGGAGCTCAGCAGATACACATTGGGGTGGTGCAGTATAGTGATCAACCCAGAACCGAGTTCTCTTTGAGCAGCTACTCCACAAAAGCGGATGTCCTGGATGCCGTGAAGGCACTCGGCTTCCGCGGGGGCGAGGAGGCGAACACCGGTGCGGCACTGGAGTTTGTGGTGGAGAACCTCTTCACCCAGGCGGGAGGCAGCAGGATAGAGGAAGCGGTGCCTCAGATTTTAGTGCTGATAAGTGGTGGAGAGTCTAGTGATGATATCCGAGAGGGCTTGTTAGCGGTGAAGCAAGCTGGTATATTTTCGTTTAGCATTGGGGTCCAGAATGCTGACAGGGCAGAGCTGCAGCAGATTGCTACTGATGGAAGCTTCGCCTATACTGCCCTGGATATCCATAACCTTGATGCTCTTCAAGAATTAATACTGCCCAACATTGTTGGAGTGGCCCAAAGGCTCATTTTGTTAGCGGCCCCAACCATTGTGACTGAAGGTACGTATGCCTTTCTAGACCCTTGCATTTCGGTGAATCGATGAATGATTGAGCTTTTGCACGCTTTACGAGCATATTTAAAGCTTAAAGTGTTTTAAATTTTTTTTTCCCAATTAATCTCTCTGGTCTGGTAATAGAGAAATAATGTTTCTGTGCAGAAACTCATTGGTCCAGTGAGTTATCCCTCAAAAACCTCAATATCTCTTGTTGCAATAACTGGCATGACATTCGGTGTTTTAAAAGACAGGAGCAGAGTACTAAAAAAAAGGGTATGATAAAAAAAAAATCTCATATAATCCTTATTGAGATATCTAAGCAACCCTGGGAGTAAACACTGCAGCACTGCCAGTTGCAAAAATATTTATGCCATGTAAGCTTACGTTATATGTCAGTTGGAAGTGTCATGACCATAAAATGTGGCTGAGGAAGGTGACAGGAATGCTAAATGGATCCCTATGTACCAGACTTGAAATTACCTTCTTGCTGAAACAGTAAAATTCTACAACTCACTGAAGCTCTGGGCTGCCCTTGGTAAAGTTCCTGTGTTGTTGAACTTAAAAATCGAGCAGCCCTTAGTTCTTCTGTAGTAAAATCCCTACCTTTGATCCATCAGCTGAGAAAGTTTATAGCTTTCCATGAGGCCATGGGGATTAAAAATGCAGGTGTTAATATTCCACTTAGGTCACTTTGTCACCTGTAAGTCCCATTGACATTATTTCTGGACTAGCATCAGCTCAGGTGTGGTAGAATAATGAACATCTGGATTTATGGGGCAAATAGGTGATTTACGAAAGACACAGTCTGTCATAGTGCAGAGGAGCTGCTGCACTTAATTAACAGGATGCTTAATGCGAACAGCACTTTTGGGATCCTGTTGTCAGTCTGGAGTTCTGTACACACTGTTCCTCATGGTGTATGTTGACATATAAAACTGCATTCCAGATGTCTTTGCTGATCCATGCCTAAACATGATTGCTATCCTGTGGCTCAAATCAAAGGGAGGAATTTGTCTTAAAGATCATTTTATGACCTTGCCTTGATTATTCCAGGAAAGAACATTAAGAACTTTTCTTGTAGCACCCTACAAGAACCATATTTAGCCAAATAATAAGAAGTCAGCATGTGTAGCTAAAATATATATGCTGGGATCCATGCAACTCAGTGGAAAAATCTCTCTTTCCTCCTGTATGATTTTTAGCAGTTTGAATGGTAAGATTAAAAAAAAAAAATTAGTACATTTTTGTTTCATCTGCACTTGCATATTTCTCATGTAAAGTGCCAGCTCATTTGTGGAAGGTGCTTTGTCAGCCTGTACAGTCACATACAGATGGATGTGCTAAATGGGGAAGTAGATAATTTTCAAAGGCTCTTTAGGGAATTTCCTACCTGTGGCACCCATGGAAATCAATTCTAACTGGTTTGTTTGATTCACATCAATAACTTGGAAGGCTGCAGTGTAAAGCAATTTGGGAGATGCTGCAGCCCAAAAGGGATGCCAAACCCTCTGAGGTGCCAAGTGCTCCTATGAAATACTGCAGTCAGCTTCACTTTATCTCTCCAGCTGCTCATCCTGGGATAAAGGGGTGTTACAAAGTGACTTTCTGCTCCTTCACCAGCTGGGAGAACCTCGGTGATGGAGTTAGATGTGATGCTTCACCAGACAGCTGACGTGGCAATGAGGATGGGACTACACAGGGCTGGGCTCAGCACTGACACCCTCCAACATTCCCAACTTTGAGAGTCAAAGCTACAATGCTTTGATCCCAAATCCTTTGAAATTCTTGGGAGACTTGCCATCAGCTTTACAGGGTTTTTATGAGATGTGCATAGCCCTGCTTAAAAGCTTTTGCATTAATTGTGTCCATGCAAACCATAACCGTGGGTTGTTTCTTCCTGTGTGTTTTGGGTTTGGTTCTTGCATTCCTCTGACGAAAAATAGTGCAGGATTTGAGAGCTGCAACAGGAATGAGAAGCGGAGGGAACTCTTCCTTCCCAGCCTCCTTCATCTTTCCAAAGCCCCTTTGATGTTTCCCCCAAAAAGTCAAAAGTTTCCAGGCTCTCCACTTTTGGATTTCTAGCTGCTGACAAGCTAAGGATGTGCTTTGGACATTTCTCCTGGGTCATACAAAGTAGCAATGTCAGTCCTTGTTATCCATTTGGAAACTTTCCTGTTTCCAGCTCTCTCCTCCTTGGAGTAACTGAGGAGGAAAAAAGCCTGGCTGGAGGGTTGAATGCTGGAAATCATGGCTCTGGGAAAGGGATCATTTACACAAACGCTCGTTGCTTTGTGCTTAGCTCTGTTCTGACAGCCTGGGCAGCCAACTGCAGACCATTGGCAGCTCACTTGAGGTTGTGGCTTGAGGAGGGCACCACCACATTTGCTTTGTGCGTGTCCTCATCATTTTATGCCTGACAGCGCCATGGCAGGCAATTTTAAACTTCCATTTTTTACAACTGGTCCTTAATGACGCTATTTCTAGCATGACTTCAAGGGAGGCATTTGCAAAGGTTCACTTGCTGATGCAGGCAGGTCTTTCAGTGTCTAAGGGCAGAGGGGCAGTGGAGCCACAGATGTCATCCCCAGCTCCAAGTCACCCCAGTCTCGTGGCACTCACTCATAGTGAGAAACCTGACAGCACCCAGCCTTTGGGAGCACTGCTATCCACGGCCAGCTGGTGCCTGGCCAAGCAGGACAGCAGCCAAAGTTTTGTTCTTTGTTGAAATCCAAAGTAAACAGCCTCCACGCAGAGGAGCCCTGATGTGCTGGGGGCTGCTCTTCTCTGTCCAGGGTAAGGCAGTGTTTGCTACTGCTGGCCCTGAGGGGCATGAGACCCCCATGGGACCAGGTGTCCTCTCCCCCCAGGCTGTGTACTGGGTGTGGCAGTAAGCCTGGGAGGTGATGGATCTGCCTCCTTGAATCCTGAACCCATCTCAGGAGCTCTTCAGTGGGTGATTTAAAGATACCCCAAGTCCAACACAACACAATGATCCACAGTGCTCCAGCATAACTTGGAAGCAACAGGAAGTTTCCTTTCTCATGTCAGTGGCATGAAATCAGGGAGGTGATGATGTGAGAGGATTTGTCTAAAAGATGGTTTTAAGATTAGGGACCATGATAATCATGTATAATGCTGTTAACACAATCATATTAGTCTTGTTAATATCTACTTTTAAAATAAATATATTTGCTGTATTAAATATCACGATTCTTTGGTTCCAGTGCCACACAACAGGGTTCTTTTTCCTTCCTAACTATCTTTCTTCAGACTTATCCAGGGCACTGGAAATCTAATTGTGCCCTTTCTGTGTCCTGTGCCATCATCAATAATAATGTTTCAGAAGTTACAAGCCAGGGAACCTGTTTGTTAAAGACATGGCCACCAGAACATAATCCAGCTCACCCACGACTGGGCCAGCTGTGCCAAGAAAAATCATAACTTGTTTTTGTTAGATAAGGAATAAGATTTAGGATGAGAAGACCCAAAATCCAGGTATGTTGAGTGGGTGGAGACTGTTCTTCCCTTGTGTCGTTGCTCTCAGGAACCTCATATATCTCATACTAAACCACCACCATTCAAGTGGTTCCTATGCAGACAGAAGGACCATCCATCACCTGCTTATTTTATCTCGTGCCAAGAGTGCCAAGATGTCTCCTTCATCTCCTTTATCTCTAAGTGCCAAGATTTCTCCTTACTGCCTTTCATTCTTGCTTTGACATGTACATGTATTTTAATATTCAAGTGTGTAAAAATCACAGATTTTACAACTCTTGGGTGTTTTAGAAAGGAGAACCAGTCAGATTTACTATTAGTCCTCCGCTAGAGCCTAAAAAAGAAATTCTGTTTGGAAAGCAAGCCCTTTTTAAAGGCGTTGAGAGTAACAGTACTCCAAGCAAACAGGAAGTCATGAATGTGTCTGAGCTGTTGACATAGAATTGATGCAGAGTGTTTTGAAGTCTAACATGATGTTCATGTGTTACTTGCAGTTATTGAAGTGAACAAGAAGGATTTAGTCTTCCTGATTGATGGCTCAACTGCTTTGGGGCCCGCCCCCTTTAACGCAATTCGTGATTTCGTTGCCAAAATTGTCCAAAGGCTGGAGGTTGGACCCGACCTGATCCAAGTGGCGGTGGCACAGTACGCAGACACTGTGAAGCCAGAGTTTTATTTTAACACCTACCAGACCAGAAAGGATGTGATGGCCAATGTGAGGAAGATGAAGCTCATGGGTGGCACAACGCTCAACACTGGCTCGGCACTGGACTTTGTGAGGAACAACTTCTTCACCAGTGCTGCCGGGTGCAGGGTGGAGGAAGGGGTGCTGCCCATGCTGGTGCTCATCACTGGGGGTAAGTCCAGGGATGCTGTTGACCAAGCTGCAGAGGAGTTGAAAAGGAACCGGATTGTGACCCTTGCCGTTGGGTCCAGAAATGCTGACCTGGCCGAGCTCCAAGAAATTGCTCACGAGCGAGATTTCGTGTTCAACCCGAACGACTTCCGCCTTCAGTTCATGCAAGCCATCCTTCCTGAAGTGCTGTCACCTATCCGGACACTCTCTGGAGGAGTGGTTGTCCCAGAGCCACCACCAGGTAATTAATGGCCTTTTTCTAATTAACGAGATGTGGTTTATAAGTTTGCCAATTCTGATTCTATAGCATGTAGAGATAACGGGGAAGAGCACATCAAACGCATGTTCCAGCCTGGTTAAATGTGAGTGCATGAGCAGGTCAGTGAACTTGGTAGCATGGTTGTTGTTGTAGCTTTATCCCTTGTTACAGCTTTGTTCCCTCCTGGAGGTTTTTGTCCTGTTCTGATTTTTGTCACCAACATCTAAAGGCCTGGATATGGAAGATGTGCTTTACTAGTTAGGTACCCAAATTGTTCAGTGGAGGCTTTTGCTCTTCTTAGGGTCTGTGTAGCCTAGGAATGGAACGCCTGTGAATGTTAAAGTCTCTTCCTCAGTTTGAGAATCATACATGGTGGGTGTTTGCTCAGGAAAGTAGAGGTTTATTTGGGCTGTAAAGAACCTAAGCCAATTTGTTTGTGGAGATGTTCAGAGCTGAAGTTGTTGGACTGAAACTCACCCTTTAAGAACATACTTTGTTTTCTTATGATTTACTCAGCTCAAGCCCTAAGAGGCATGAAAGGATATTTCAATGTTGATTTTCATTTAATCTGTTTGGAAGATGATCCAAAGCTCCATGAAGCCAGTGGACTCTTATTAGTTGTCTTTGCCATTGCCTTGCCATCAGTACACCAAGTAATAAGCTCATGTCTTTTGAGGAAGTTCCCCCTGCATTTCAAGAGATGTTCCAGGTGCATAGATATTTGATACCAAATTTCTCAGGATTTCTTCTCAATAAAGATGCTTGAGGTGAAATCCTTGTTGTACTAGATCATATTTGAACCTTGTATTTCTGTCTCATGGCATATGAACATTAGAAAATCAGGATTTCTTCCAGCTTCCAGTAAGATTAATAAGGTTCCCATTGACTTAAGTAGCCCTTGAATCGTGTCCATATTTTTTCTAGTTTCTCACGTAATTTGAAATTATAAACCACAGTGGAAAAGAAACAGAATGTTTGGAAAGAATCCTGAAAGAATTAAAGCATTTACATGAATTTACATGAAAAGAAGACATTTTGAAATCAGTTTTCTAATATTTGTCCTTGATGAAGATGAATATCACAGGACTTAACATTTAATAAGCTTTGTTTCAGAGTGTGTTTTTCTAGCTAATACAGTTTTGCATGGCTATACACCAAACCTGACGTGTTTATTTTTCAATGTAAATTAAAAATGTTCCTGTGTTTTCTTGTTCTTTAAAGGTCATTCATGCAGCTTCTCTGTTTTTCCAGTCCTTTTTTTTGTGCTCACAGCTATTCACATACATAATAAGCAAGGGATCGTATCCTACCCTACAAATTATTATTGGTAGTAACAAACCTGATTTTGACACTGGGCAGTTGCATTTTAACTGCATTATTTTCTCACCCTGGACCTTTAATGGCACTTTTCTGGAAAAAATTAAAAAATACAGAAACCTAAGGTTTTCTGTAAAATCTGGGAGCCATCCCTGTATTCCAAAGAGCCTTTTATTTCCTTTTTGTTCTGAATAGCTCAGTATTTGTATTATATTTATATACAGGGCATCAAGCTTACAGGGACAAGGCAAGCTAGAGAATGGATGAATCTAGCCAGAAATGCTTTAAGCAGAAGTAGAATGAACAGAATTAGCAATGGACCTAAATAATCCTTGAATAACTCGTTTGGAGGATGGCATCGAGGAGGATGCCTTGGATGGCATCACTTCTCTGAGATTTTATTTAAAAGCTTGGCATTTTAGTCTGTGATCTGGATGTGTTTAGAGCCAAAAAGAAGCACAGGGTGATGACCCTGTGGTGTCTTTGGGGTGTAGACCTATCTCCTGGAGCTCAGATTCTTGGACATAGCCCAGGAAGGATTTAACCTTAAAAAAAAAAGAAACCAAGAGCTGAACCAAGAGCAAAAGCAGGAAATTTCTCCCCCTCCAACAGCCCACAAAAGGGATGTCTATAACAACAGACAGAGAAGTGCAGAGCTCAGGAAGGCGAGTATCCTCAGGTAGCTGTTGAGCCTGGCATTCAAAAGAGTTGCTAATCCTTCCATGCCCAAATCAGTCATTTCCAGAAAGGTCCTTGTTACTTCTGTGCTGATCACACCCTTGCTCTTCTCTCGCTCTCTCTCCCCTCCCTAACATGGTTCACATGCATGTACGGCGTACGCTGCATGCACACATGATAAAAAACCTCCCGTTTTTGTTGATGTCTCACGTTGTTTTCTGTGCTCTACCGCAGTTCAAGTAACCAAAAGGGATATCATCTTTCTTTTGGACGGATCACACCACGTCGGAAATGCCAACTTCCCCTTTGTGCGGGACTTTGTTGCCACCCTAGTTAACTACCTTGATGTCGGCAGTGACAAAACGCGAGTTGGCTTAGTGCAATTTAGCGACAGCCCCAAAACCGAGTTCTCCCTGTACTCCTACCAAACCAAACCTGACATAATCCAGCGCCTGGGGCAGCTGAGGCCCAAGGGGGGGTCGGTGCTCAACACCGGCTCCGCGCTGGACTTTGTGCTCTCGAACCACTTCACGGAGGCCGGTGGGAGCAGGATAAATGAACAAGTGCCCCAGGTGCTGGTCCTGGTGACGGCAGGGAGCTCTGCCGACCCCTTCCTCCAAGCTTCCAATGAATTAGCTCGGGCCGGAGTGCTGACTTTTGCTGTCGGCGTTAGGAATGCCGATAAGGCAGAGCTTGAAAAGATTGCCTTTAATCCAAGAATGGTGTATTTTATGGATGATTTCAGTGCTCTGGCAGCTTTACCCCAGGAGTTAAATAAGCCCATAACAACATATGTTAGTGGAGGTGTGGAAGAGGTTCCACTCGCCCCAACAGGTAATACCTACCTTCCTGCATGCTGACTGCATGAAGTTAAACCTGTTTAAGTGAATTTCTTGTTTCCATTGTACACCTTCACATGTGTCCCAGCCCTGAGTCATCAAAGTGGTCATGGCTGTGCATAACTTGATGATCTTTAAGACCCCTTCCAACCCAAACCATTCTATGATTCTATGAATACATGGCCTGACACTGGCAGCTCTTAATTTTGTTCAAGTCATGGCTACCACACCTCAAAAGCACTGTTTTAAGTCTTTTGGTAGGTCAGGACCAAAGGAGGACCTGAGTGAGTGAGTCAGTGAGCTCACCAGTCACTGACTCTGGTGTTCCCTTGCTGTTCCCATAATAGGCCACAACCTGTAAGTGCATCATTTGCACTAAATCAGGCAATGGGAGTGTGAGATTTTGACCACAAGAAGTGGTGTGGAAAGGTTAAATTCATGCCAAAGAGCACAGAGGAGCAGAGGTCTAGCCAGGAACAGGTGGACAAATCCATCCCCAGAACCGCTTCTGGTCAAAGTGATGTCATCAGGCTGTCACAGAGGCTGGATTTGACCCCAGAAATTCAAAGTTATCCTCCAATGTTAACCCAAAGGCTTTTGGCAAGTTTAATGCTTTTAAAGCGGGTATTTTCTAACAAATTCCATTATTTTGGTTATGTGCCCACGAAGACATAAGGACAACTGGGATGGGCTAGTATGGAAAGGAGACCATTAAGATTGATATGAAGGTACAAGAAGCTTGGGGTTGCCTTGGGTATTCAGTGAGATCAAAAGGACATAAAATTGAAACAGGCTTTTATGGCTTTAGATGCTTCTTGTGATGCAAGCGGGAGAAGATCCAGAAAATGCTTTGTGTACATGTGCATGAACTGTCTATGTGTTGTCTACTGAGCCTTTAAACAGAAAAAAGCCCCAACCAACCCTCTACTGCTGCTTTACTTCTTGTCTGTATTGTCAACATATTGCTAGACCTTAAACTTCACCGAATCAGCCAATTCATGATGTGATCTGATGTGGTACAATATATGATATTTCCATCTGGTGCTGGAATTTATTGAGTCTTAGGATAGACATGTCCTTGCTTCCCCTTCTTCCTCAGATGCTGTATAGTTCTGCAGATTTTGAATACTTTCGTAAATGAGAATATTGAAAGATTGAATCCCAGCTAACATGTAGACGATTTTCTAGGATGGCATACAAGAAGAAAAATGCTTTCATTTCTTTTTTTTCCCCCCTCTCTTTTCATTTGTGAATTTATTCTAGAAAGCAAGAAAGATGTTTTATTCCTGATTGATGGCTCAACCAACCTCTTGGGCAGCTTTCCTCCCGTCCGGGATTTTGTACACAAAGTCATTTCTGACCTGAACGTGGGCTCCGACGCCACACGAGTCGCTGTCGCTCAGTTCAGTGACACCATCCAAATTGAATTTGACTTTGCTGAATACTCATCCAAGCAAGACATGCTTGTCAAAGTCAAAAGGATGAAGCTTAAAAGTGGGAAGCCACTGAACACTGGAGCTGCAATTCAAGAAGCTGTAAGAACGCTGTTTGTGAGGGAAGCTGGAAGCAGGATTGAAGAAGGGGTTCCTCAGTTTCTGATCCTCCTTTTGGCTGGGAGATCAAGTGACGATGTGGAGAAGCCATCAGATGATCTGAGGCATGCTGGAGTTGTGACCTTTGGTATCAAAGCCAAAAATGCCGACCCCACAGAGCTGCAAAGGATTGTTTATGCCCCGCAATTCCTTCTGAACGTTGAATCCCTCCAACGGATTTCAGAGCTTCAGCCACACATAGTCAACCTGCTGAGAACAGTCCAGCTTCAGCCAACAGGTACAGAGAGCCTTGGGTTTCCAAGAGGATGAAAGACATGACTTACATGCCCCACTCAATTGGTAACTGGAGCATTTGGGTCTGGTGGTGTTTAAAATGATTGTGTAGAAACTGCTGTTGTACTTGGAGTTTCCTCTGCTCACACTCTGATCCAGCAAAGCGTGAAGTGCCCAAGCAAATTTTAATGATAAGTGGGTAAAATGCCTTTGTTCAGCTGCAAGAGCTGCATCTGGAGCTGTTTCCAGTGTATAGAATATGGGACAAACCTGAAATAAAGGATGTTGTTGCCCCAGAGATATTGCATTAATCAATGTGCAATGCTGGGCAAGGGCTAAAAGAAGCAAATACTGGCTTGTCTCAAATTCTCTTGCCATCTTCCCTTTTCTGGAGAAGTGGAATCCAGCACACTGGATTCACTCTTTCTCTGTTATCCCTTCCAGGATATGATGGCAGTTTCTACATTTTCTACAGACACACCAATAAATCAGATGCTCTTCACTCAGTTACCACTCAAGTTCAGTAAATGACATGGATTAATTCAAGAATATTTTTTAAAAAGTCTTCAAAAGAATCACATGGCCACAGCAATAAATTCACACTGCAGTACTGGAAATTATGCATGTCCAGCTGTGTGATTTCCTGAGGCAGCCCTAATTGGAGCATTAGCTCATCTCCCAACAGGAGGTGGAAACAAGGAAAAGTGTAATAACATCCATATCTTCTCTCTGTAAAAGGGCAGATGGACCTAGAATCATAGAAACATGTAAAAGAAATAGGGCTGGAAGGAATCTCAGGGTGCCATCTGCTACACACTCTTGTCCTCAGCAGGATCTTTTTGCCCAGAACCAGATGACATTGATCTAATCTGTTCTGGAAACCCTTTGGGGGAGACTTCCCAGATCACATAACCACTCTCTTCAACTGCTTTTATCAGACAACACTTTCCCTTCAAGTCACAATTCTGTCTCCCTAGTCACAGTTCAAGCCTTCCACATCTCCTTCAACCTGAGGAAGACACAGATGCCAGCTCACTCCCCAGTTTTGTGTGGCAGCCTTTTCATCTGCTTTAGGCTTGACACGTAGGTCTTTTCTCTGTCCTTGTGTCACCAGCTGTGTACCCAGCTCATTCAGTCCTTCCTTGTATGTCTTGTAGGTTTTCTTCTGCATTTTCACCCTTGTCTCCCCAACATCAGCCTGCTCCAAATGACCAGAATGTGACAATGGCATCCTCTGGCCATCTCTTACCCTGTCCTTTCCATGCAGATTCATGACCCTTCCCATATTTGTGCAGATTGTGTCTCAACCAAGACTTGTGCAATCAGTGCTCTTGAATTCCATACTCAGTTTTAAAACCATTTCTGTCTTGCCCAGACCATTTGGAATCCCTTTGACCAGCAAGGACTATTAATAATTGTGCTATTTGCTCAGGGATGGCTGTACCCACCCAGTTTTCCTAGTATTCTTGGCTAAAAGACATCCATTCCCATTCCATAGGAGAAACCATTTTTTTCCCTTCTTTATCTGCTACACAGGGACTTTTAATGGGACTTTTCCATTGTTCCTGAACTTTAGAGGAAGTATATGAAACTGGGATATACAGGGCAATGTCTGCTTCGTCTTCCCACCTACATAAATATTCCTGTCCTGTGCATTAACCCACCAGGCTTCCAACAATCCTCTTAAGAAATAAGTTTGATCTGAAGTCCGCATTAAGAATTCAACTGCGCTTGTTAAGTCTTTATATGGCTGAGCATTCCTAAGTACATAATTAATATTTTCTTCAGAGGGGCAGATTATGCTCCTGCATGTCCCACTGGACCTTGCTCTAAACAAGCCAACAGTTCTTTTTGGGATGTCCTCCAGCAGTTGCTGTGTTTGAGAGGCAGTGATGTTTTCTGCTTGGCTAAACAAAGCCTTCCAATTCTGTTGGTCAGTAGCATAACAGGTCAAAGTTCTCTGATCTTTGACACTCCGTGGTCATGATTTTGAGATTTTTTGTTTGTTTCTTTGTCGTTTTTTGTTTAATTTTTTAAAAAGAAGAATAGTTTGGTTGCAATTAGCATGTTTTTTTTCCTGCCTGAAGATAGTAAAGGAAAAAACCCCAAAGATCAGCATCTAGCATTTTAGAAGAGCATTTCAGCATTTTCAGCTGGATGTCCTCTCCAGCAATTTCTTAATTTTTTTCAGAAGTATTTATAAGTTCAGTAATGCATCAGAAAATCTTTTCTCTCCCTCTCCTCACCATCTCTCTGTGAGCACTCCCTGTACGCCATTTCATTCAGAAACTCATTGTTTCTTGGGAACAAAAGATCCAAGGCTCCTGTTGCATATTGCAACACTTCACCTTCCCACACCCCCTGGGACCTGTTGGCTTCCCCCAGCCTCGAGAAGCACATGGCACCCTTGGCACCCTATTTCCTGTGGGTCTATGATTCTATGACTTGGTGGGAAACGCATGGAATGTCGGTTTCCACCAACTTCCACCCATCTGCCTCCCCACCAGGGGTTGCATCCAATGGCAAAGGAACCGAACCACCTTTCCTGACGCCTCGCCTTCCCCTCCCCAAGCTTCAACCTCCTTCCCTTCCGTGTATGAGGAGAATATGAATAACCGCAAAAGAGAATCTCA
Source organism: Alethe castanea (assembly GCA_024734035.1). Lineage (NCBI taxonomy): Eukaryota > Metazoa > Chordata > Aves > Passeriformes > Muscicapidae > Alethe > Alethe castanea. The sequence continues at coordinate 2,007,121 of JANRGV010000104.1, read as the reverse complement.
CCTTTCCCCTCCCCTTCCCCTTACTTGTCTCAAACAGTAGAGAGAGGTGAGAAGAAGGACGTGGTGTTTCTAATTGACGGCTCGGATGGCGTCAGAAGAGGTTTCCCTCTGCTGAAGACGTTTGTCCAGAGAGTCGTGGAGAGCCTGGACGTCGGCCGCGACAAGGTGCGCGTGGCCGTCGCGCAGTACAGCAACACCATCCAGCCCGAGTTCCTGCTCGACACCTACGAGGACAAAGCAGATCTCGTCAGCGCCATCCAGCAGCTGAAGCTCATGGGAGGGTCTCCCCTGAACACCGGGGCAGCCCTCGACTATCTCATCAGGAACGTGTTCACGGTGTCGAGCGGCAGCAGGATAGCAGAGGGCGTCCCGCAGTTCCTGATCGTGCTGACCGCCGACCGGTCCCAGGACGATGTCAGGAGGCCCTCAGTGGTCCTGAAGACGAGCGGCACGGTGCCCTTCGGCATTGGGGTCGGAAACGCCGACCTCACAGAGCTGCAGACCATCTCCTTCCTCCCAGATTTTGCTATCGCTGTGCCCGACTTCAGCCAGCTGGATTCGGTGCAGCAGGTCGTCTCCAACAGAGTCATCCGGCTGACCAAGCAAGAGATCGAATCTCTTGCCCCTGACCTGGTTTTTACATCACCCAGCCCAGGTGAGAAGATGTTTGTGTCTGCACTGAGAGCCTGTGGCAAAATATGATGTTTAGTAACATCATGGCTGCAACACAAACTGAGAAAAGCAAAGATGGTCACGGCTAAGACTCCCAAGTCTGTCGTGGTCTCCCCGTTGGTGCACTCAGGGTTGGTAGGAGCTGTGCAATTAAACTGAGCCACCTTTAAGCTCAGCCCCTCGAGGTGGTCTGAGCTGCATACACATGGAAGACCCACAAAGTGAATGCTATTGCCTTAATCTTATTTTAAGTGGATTTTAAGTCTGTGCCATTCCTTCTGGAATGGAAGTTGTCTCGTTTAGTGTGGCATTAGGTGTGTGCCACACCTTCACACTACTATAAATCAAGGTCAGCTTTCTGCTAAATGTAAGACATGCTGATTTTTCCTACTTTTGCCTCCCTCATTCACTGGGGAAAGGGAAATTGGAAGCGGGCATCAGGAGAAGGATCAGATCTTACATTTCTGGTCTCCCTTGGAATGAAATCCAGCCAGCGTATGCCTGGGATGAAAAGTATACACTCCGGATAAGTCCCTTAGAAATTCACTGTTCTACTCTGTTCATTCATGCCCTTCTAAACCAGACCACTTTCCTTCATCTCCATTTATCAGTGTGATATTCTGCAATAATTCAGGCTCTGAATTACCTGAACTACCACTGCAGAAAACACTCTATTAGGAATCAAAAAGCCATCTTGAAAAGGCAGAAGCTGAGAGAATAATAGGATAGAATCTTTCCTAGAGGGCAAAGCCAAAGAAAGAGGGATGGTTCTGAATGTAAAACAACCTGTCCTGAGTAAGCACTACCACCAGGCTACGTTTTCTTGGGTGGAGATCTCACAAGGAATTATTTTTCTGAGTGTCACATTGCTCCCTCTCACTTCCTTTGCTCTGGAAGTTGCTTTTCTTGCACCCCCTGGGATGTGCCCAGCAGACTGGTCGTGTCTCTGGGTTGAACCCAGAGCTTCCTGCTGGGAGTTATCCCAGGCAGGGAGACAAGGAGTAGTACCATCCCCATGGCCAGAAGCACGGGTCAGTGGTGTAGCTGATGAGCTTAGCTGCTCCCCACGAGCAGTTCCTGGTGCTCCCTCTGACCAGTGCCTCTCTCCCGCAGCGGGTGTGAAGAGGGACGTCGTGTTCCTGGTCGACGGCTCCCGCTACGCCGCCCAGGAGTTCTACCTGGTCCGCGACCTCATCGGGAGGATCGTGAGCAACCTGGACGTGGGCATCGACACCACCAGGATTTCGGTGGTGCAGTTCAGCGAGCACCCCCACGTGGAGTTCCTGCTCAACACCCACTCCACCAAGGACGAGGTGCAGAGCGCCGTGCGGCAGCTGCGGTCCAAAGGCGGCCAGGCGGTGAACGTGGGGGAGGCCCTGGAGTTTGTGGCCAAGACCATCTTCACCCGGCCCTCCGGGAGCCGCATAGAGGAGGGAGTCCCGCAGTTCTTGGTCATCCTCTCCTCCCGCAAGTCCGACGACGACCTTGAGTATCCATCCCTCCAAGTCAAGCAAGCGGGCGTGGCACCTATGATGATAGCGAAGAACGTGGATACTGAAGAGATGATACAGATTTCCCTTAGTCCTGAATATGTATTCCAAGTCTCCAGCTTCCAGGAGCTGCCCAGCCTCGAGCAGAAGCTGCTGACTCCAATTGAAACACTGACTGTGGACCAAATCAGGCGGCTGCTGGGAGATGTGCAACCCCCCATAGGTAAGGCACTGGCTCTCTCTGGGTTGCTACTCCAACAAATGTTGCCCAAAAGACCTTCTCTTTAAGCCAACGTTTTCCTTAGTTAAAACCAAAGTCATACCACATGTACAATTTTGGAGGGAAGGCTTTAGATAGATGGAAATTCTACCCAAGTACCTAAATACATTATAACCTATGATTTTTAAGTCAAGTACCTAAGCATGACACCGATTTGGGGCAATTTCAATTCAAATACACAATGTATACAATTTCCTATTCCCACTTAGCAGCTTTCTAGGAAACAGGCATAAATCTGGGGCAAAATGAAGCTGGAAACATTGACAAAGACAGAGAAGAGCATTAACGAATGAAACAGACAAGGCTCTGAGTAATGCATGCTTCAAAGGCAGACACACATTCTCACTTGCACACCGGCCCTTTTGGAGAGGCTCCCCAAAGCACCATGCCTAAAGTTGGCCAAAATATGCCATGTGGTTTTACCTCACACGACAGCAGATGGCACAGAAATTCTCCAGCAAAGCTTAAGCAAAAGCCTGGCACACCAATAATTTCCTCTCTTCTCGCTTCCCCACAGATGTTGCTGGAGATGAAAAGGACATCGTCTTCCTCATTGACAGCTCTGATAGCGTTCGGCAGGATGGGCTTGCTCACATTCGGGATTTCATCAGCAGGATTGTCCAGCAGCTGGAAGTGGGGCCAAACAAAGTGCGGATTGGGGTGGTGCAGTTCAGCAACGGTGTCTTCCCTGAGTTCTACCTGAAGACCTACAAGTCCAAAAATGCCGTCCTGGAAGCCATCCGCCGCTTGAGGCTTAGGGGTGGGTCCCCCCTGAACGCTGGCAAAGCCCTGGACTTCGTGGTGAAGAACTATTTCATCAAGTCTGCGGGGAGCAGGATAGAAGATGGAGTGCCCCAGCACCTGGTGGTCATCCTCGGAGACCGGTCCCAGGATGACGTGGACAGGCCTGCCAGAGTGATCACTTCCACAAGCATCAAACCATTGGGTGTTGGAGCCAGGAATGTGGACAGGGACCAGCTGCAGGTCATTACCAACGATCCTGGGCGCGTGCTTGTGGTACAGGACTTCACGGGACTCTCAACCCTAGAACAGAGGGTGCAGAACATTCTTGATGAGGTCCCCACATCTCCAACAGACTCACCCGTACCATTCCCACCTGGTAAGGCTGCTATTCATCCTGAAGACTTTGCTGAACAGAGTATAAGATGGTATTTGTATAAAGTGAAAATGATTCCGTAATAACACCTTTTGATTCCCAAACCTTTACTTGCATTGATTAAAAGAACTCTTTGAAGTTGTTGAGTTAGGAAAGAATATAATTAAATTTGAAAGGAGATGAGAGTGTCTATCACAAGTAATGCTGTGTGGAATGTTATACAAACATTTGCTTGTATGGATGTAAGATCCTGCCAAGGGTCAATGAAACTAAAATGGTAGAAAGGAGAGAGAAATTTCATTTGCAAAGTGCTACTTCACCCCAGGACAGCCCCAAGCAGCTTAAATGTTAAAGATGCTGCAAACAGTTACTAACAATCGTGTTTGCTTTGTAATCTTCTCAGGAGGCAAAAAGCAGGCTGACATTGTGTTTTTACTGGATGGTTCCATCAATCTGGGGAGAGATAACTTCCAAGAAGTTCTCCAGTTTGTCTACTCCGTGGTGGACGCCATTTACAGGGACGGCGACTCTATCCAGGTAGGACTGGCCCAGTACAATTCGGACGTCACTGACGAGTTTTTCCTCAAGGACCACTCCACCAAGGCTCAGATTCTGGACGCTATCAACAAAGTCATCTACAAAGGCGGGCGAGTGGCCAACACGGGCGCGGCCATCAGGCACATCCAGGAGAGACACTTTGTGAAGGAGGCCGGCAGCCGGATCGACCAGAGGGTGCCCCAGATCGCCTTCATCGTCACGGGCGGGAAGTCCACGGACGACGGGCCGCGGGCCTCCTTGGAAATCACGCAGAAAGGCGTCAAGGTGTTCGCCGTCGGCGTGAGGAACATCGACCTGAAGGAGGTCAGCCTGCTGGCCAGCGAGAGCGCCATGAGCTTCAGAGCATCCACGGCCCAGGAGCTGTCAGAGCTGAATGAGCAGGTCCTGGTCACGCTGGAAGCTGCCATGGAGGAGAGGTTGTGCCCAGGATTAACAGATGTGACAAGAGGTAAGGACAATGCCTTCATGACGTTCTCAGGTCATTCTTGGGGTGGCTTTTAATATCCAGTGTGTTTTGATGGACTTGTCTGCCCTACTGTTGTTCTTTGCCTGTGGCCTGAGGTGCAGCATGGGCTCATTCCTCCTCCAGGAGTCTGATGGGGGCTGCAAACTTTTGGTACAAGAGCTGCTTGTCCATGGCCTTCAGCCTGCAGATGACTAGAGTAACATCACCACAGAGGTGCCACCGTGGTGCAATTCACTTCAGATGTGACAGCCAGGCATTAAATCACTGGCCTTCTACCACCACATTTAGCCTTTGGACTAAATCCCACTCTGAGCTTTCTCATAGGTACATGATACCAGTATCATCTTGACAGACCAACTTGTTTCTTGATAAAATGAAAAGTGATGGCCCTTGTTTCCCCTCCCTGTGTCTGTTACAATATAATTGGAATTTTTTGGCCATTCAGGCATGCATAGTATGCTGGAAATCACAGAAACACAGAATTCTAGTACAGTTTCAGTAGGAGGGGACCCCAAACACAATCCCATTCCAACTTCCCTGCCAAGAAACACCTTCTACTATCCCAGGTTGCTCCAAACCCTGTCCAACCTGGCCTGGAACACTTCTGGGGATATGGCAGTCACCGTTTCTCTGGGCAACCTGTGCCACAGCCTCACCACCCTCACAGGGAAAAATTTCTTCCAAATATCTTATCCAACCCTGCCCTCTGGCAGTGGGAAGCCATTTCCCCTGCTGTCACTCCAGAATCTTGTTCAAAGCCTATGCCTAGCTCTCTTGTAACCCCTTTAGACAGTGGAGGAGAAAAACAGAATTTCCTTTGCCAGATCACCCAGGATGCCCACCTGATATCATGACAGGTATATGAGGAAAAATCAGGGCATGTGTGGTTTTCACTTAAGGTAAAATTGCCTTAAGAAGGAATCCCATTATTTGGCTACTTCAGAAGCTAAGCAGGGAAATTATAGTGAGTAAGTGAGCTGATATTACTGTCGGATCAGACTCCCAGCAGCTGGTTTTACTTACTACATTACAGCCAGTCCTACTCCCAGCTCGACTGACCATGGCTCAGCCCTCTGACTTTGAGCAGAGGCATCTCCTGAATCTCTGGAGAAGCAGAAGGAGAGGCACAACAGCCCTGAACCGAGCAGCAGCTCCAGCTGAGAAGAAAAACTGAGTGCTGGGAAAAACAAACCACTGCTGGTGGTATTGACTTATCCCAAGTGTGGCTAAGATATTAACCAGGCAGTGTGGCTAATATCAAAGAGAATTCAAACACCCCCCTGTGATTCTCTGAGTGTCACTTTGAGCATAGGCAGAAGGTGCACACTGCACAAATCCTGACAGGTTTCCATGTGCTGGAGAACGAGAAGCAGTCTTAGCTGCCTGATGAAAATGCAAATTCCTCTTGGACTTGGTTTAGGCAGCTCCTCCCCTTGCTAAAATTAAAAAAAAAGAAAGTTATTAAAGCACAAGTTTTCCCAGGTGAAACAGAAGGCATTTGTGCAGCAAGTGGTGTCAGTTCTCAATGCAATGTCTTCATTAACTACTAAAAGAGTAATTAGAAAAGCCATTACTTGAAAACCAATCATCACACTGCTCTTCTCTCTTTCTTCATTCTCCTCTCAGATTGTGACTTAGATGTGATAATTGGCTTTGATGTCAGTGATGTTGGGCCCGGACAAAACATCTTCAGCTCCCAGCGAGCTCTGGAGTCGAGAGTGGAGTCTGTGCTGAACAGGATAACCCAGATGCAAAAGATCAGCTGCACTGGCAACCAGGCTCCCAATGTCAGGGTGGCCATCATGGCCCAGGCCCAGGGGGGACCTGTGGAGGGCCTGGACTTCTCTGAGTACCGTCCTGAGCTCTTGGAGAGGTTCCTGGACATGCGGACCCGCGGGGGCTATTACCTCAGGGCAGACACACTGAGGTCCTACCTGAGCAAATTCCGCTCCTCGCCCTCTGGCAGCACCAAGGTGAGTCAAGGCCAAGCCTTTTGGGCTGGTATTGGCCAGCTAAGCTGACTTCTGATGTCCTTTAGTCGGTAAAGAAACTGAAAATATATTTTTTTTAATAATTAAATTAATTGAATTTATTCACTATAAATTTCGTCACGTAAGCCCTACTTGTTTGCTGCACTCTCCCTGCATTGTCAAGGTCCTGTCCTGACAACTGATGAGCATCACTGCAGCCAGTTCCCACAATCTCTGCTTAGCTGCAAATCATTGCTCTCCAGATATTTCCCGTGCTGTGCTCTAGCAACACCTGCATGATGTACAGGAACAGGAATGTATAGGAACCTGGCACAGGAATGCAGAGCTTCACGGCCTGGAAAAGGTGTACAAGTTCCCTCACCTTCTCTCAGATGTTGGAAAAAGGCCCTTCAGGTTGCACACTGATTGTGTTCCACACCTGAAATATTCTGGGCCCTGACAGAAAAGTATTTCTCTTCCAGGTCATAATCCATTTTACTGATGGTGCAGATGAGCCAATAGATCAGCTGGAGGCTGCCTCATCTACTTTACACTCAGAAGGTAATTTTTTTTTTTTTGCTCTTCCAGGCAGTGATTATAATCCATGTTAACACATAGCCCATTTTACCACCATTCCTCCTAAATCCATCTGCTTTTGACAGTAAGGGCTGAGGATTTTGTGAGTTCTACATGCACTTGCTGTTCTTCACTGCCATCCTGTCATGTTTAGCTGCCTGCTGCCACCTAAGCATTTGAGCAGCTTACACTGGATATGTCTGAAGATGCTTGTTTTCTATTGAAAAGGTTCTGTTTGCACTCAAAGATGTGGATAACGATGTGTTATCACAGTGGAGGCCCTCCAGAGCGCCTCTCCCCATCACAAAGCCCTTTCTGCTTCTCCCTGCCAGGAGTCAACGCTCTCATCTTCGTCGGGCTGGACCGAGTGACCAACTTTGACAGGCTGATGCAGCTGGAGTTTGGCCGTGGGTTCACCTACAACAGACCACTCAGAGTTAATCTGCTGGACTTGGATTTCGAGCTGGCAGAGCAGCTTGTAAGTGACTTGGCACAGGCAGTGCTGCCTTGTAATGCTGGAGGAGAGCCCACGGCTGGATCTCCTGCGGGGCTGAGCCGTGCCTGGATTACACCCTCTTGGCTCTGCTCCTCTCCCCTCCCTGCCTCACGTCAGCTCTTTCCATAGATGCCACAGCAAATAAAGTTCAGAGCAGATCACATTCTCTTCCTGCTCCTGAAGAAACCCTACCTCAGCTGAGGCTTAGGTCAAATGGGATGGGTTAAGATGCCATCAAAAGCTGCAGTGCCAAAAACTCGCCCTCTGCCTGTGTTTACACTGTTGGTTTTTTTTAACCTTACAGTAATGCCCTGTTGTGCCTGGTCAGTGTTAAAGCTCTTGTAGAAGTGCTGCTTTCGAGGTTTCTTTCCCTGATCTCATACACTGCCTGTATTCTAGACAAGCTTTTAACAAATGAAGCAGTTAGCCTTTAAAATCCCTTCCAACCCAACCCATTCCTTGATTCTTTCTTCTTTATAGATTTACTTCTTTCCCAATGCATAGTCTCTCTTGAGTGTTGGCTTAATTTGCTGTCAACCTCAGTATGTCTAGTTCCTCCCAACTTCTTAGCTGCTACCAGCACGACTGACCCCTTTTCCAGTAGAATAAATCAAAGTGCAGCCACTTGTGAGTGAGCCTTGGGTTTTGGGATAAGAGTTGGTCCTCAGCCCCTCCCTGGGTAATTCAGCCCAGGAGAATCCTTCCAAAATGTAACTGTGCAAAGCTGGCAGGAAACGTTTGCAGCCAGCAATGTACTTGGCAAAGAAAGTGATTTTTTTCCCCTCTTCCTTCTGTTGGATGATGTAAAACCAAGCTGTGTTTTCTCTGTGTCCATATCATTCTTTTTGACATTTTTCTTTTCTCCTTTACTGTGTGCTTGTGGTTCTCAGCCTGTGGGTTGCTGGTGAGCTGCTCACTGCAGTGACTTTCTCATGGCCTGCTCCACAGCCTGGATTTTTTTCTTTGGAGAGGAGATTTCTCTCTTCAATGACAGGCACTGCTCTGGGGACTGATATCTTACTAAATGCACTCTACAAATTCTGCCCCATGCAGTTTCTGTTTAAACCCTTCCCTCTGATGTCCAAAACCAGGTGTTGGGACCCTGGCAGGTTTCTAACGCTTTCACTTATCATTTTTTCTGCAGGACAACATCGCAGAGAGGACTTGCTGCAAGGTCCCCTGCAAGTGCTCAGGACAGAGAGGGGACAGAGGTGTGCCAGGCCCTATAGGACCAAAGGTAGGTCACTCCATCTAGGGATGAAGGGCTGCTGTGCACAGGAGCCTGGTGGTGACCTGCAGGGTGTGTAGTTGAAATGGGTGATGTTAATGGGGAGATCAGCTCCACTTACTCCTCCCATTGCAGAACTGACCCTGGGACATGCAGAGCACTTGAGGGATGCTCTTCTTCCCTCTCCCTACAGTGCTGCAATATATCCAAGAGGACAGGGATAAATATCTGGAAAGAGAAGGTGAAGCGACCTGTGAAACAATTTAGGGACAGCAAAAGGAGATTATATCTCTCATTAACACATAAGACCAAGCAGCTGCTTTGTGCTTATCCAGGGGAACCTTGAGTATCAATCACAGAACTATGAAGGAAATTCACAATTTTCTTTGTTGTCTTCTAGGGTGTCACGGGGGATCTTGGCTACGGAGGCTACCCTGGTGATGAAGGAGGACCGGTGAGTGACTGCCCCTGTCCACCATAGTCAAGTTCCACTGAATGAAAAGCCTCCAAACATTTCCCTGCTGGGAATGTGTATGGGGGGTTAGAAGAAACAGCAGAACTCTGAGTTTCCCACACCAGGCTGAGTTGCTGGTCCCAGCTTCTCCTGAGAGAAAGTCAGTAGGGAGCTTCTCTAGAGATGGAGAAGGATGATGGGGGCATTATTTGATGTGACTCATCCCTGTGCTATTCCCCAAGGCAAATAAAATCCTCAACTTCATCAAATCCGCAGCCTATGCCAAAGTTATCCCTACTACCTGCAGCTGAAAAATTTGAGTTAGTCCAAAAGTGGAACCAAGAGTGGTGTTCCTGTCCATCACACGGCAGACAACGTGACTCCAGTGAATTCTTACTAACACTCTTTATCCAAACTCTGCATGAATCCCACGTCAGCCCTGGAATAAACATCCCTCCATGCATTGCTCCCAGGGGATGAAGCTGAGGCCAAGGGGCTGATGGTGCTCATGGCTTTTCCTACAGCACAGGCTGCCGTGAGACATCACATGCCAGGCAATGTTTTCCTGGGCTTGAAGGTCAGCATGGGATTAGACATCTGTGCAGGTCTCTGAGGGCTTCATCTCATAATTTTAATTCTGAAAGAGAAGTTTCTCAAAGCTCTTTCACAGCTGAGGGATGGGGAAGGATGTTTCTCTTTCGATGATGATGATGAAGACTTGCAGTTGGTCTCTACATAAGGAAGGCTGTGGGCAAGAGACGGTGGGGTGGCAAAACCTGCTGCTCCTGTGCCTCCAAGACACCTCTGGTGACAGGTAGCCACAGAAATAGGCTCAGCAGGCAACTCCTGACTTGTTTTTTCCCTTCTGTGCACCAGGGTGAGCGTGGACCCCCGGGTGTGAACGGGACACAAGGTTTCCAGGGATGCCCCGGGCACCGAGGAACAAAGGTATGTGTGGAACAAGCCTGCACAGGGCAGACCCAGAGTCCAGTGGGTGGGAGAGTCCAGGGGTAACTCCTGCTGCTTTAGGAGGTCACACAGCCTCTGCCATGTGCCCTTGAGTGGTTGTGTCCACCTGGCCAGGCACCAGGGCTTTCAGAGGCTGTTGTGGCTTTGGTGTTAGTGCGGAGAGCAGAAAGGCAGCCCCGGAGCTCCAGGCTCAACCCACAGACAAAGATGATCTGTCTCCTGCAGTCTGGCTCTGGGGGAAACATTTGGGAAGAGATGGATGTGCGTGTCTTGGCACAGGGCTGGGACAGTGAGTGGGTGGAATTCTGCTGTTGGGGGAGAGGGAGACAAGTGAGCCGTGGCTGAGGCTTTAAAGAGGAACCTTGAGCTAATGGTCCAGGACAGCAGCTGCACCCCAAGCCAGAAAAGGTGGTGAAACATGTAATATTAATGGGAAATAGTGAAATTAAGGGGATGTTTCCTACCATTTGCTCTTACCACATGATCCTCTGGCCGGGAGAAGAGGAATGCATGAACCAAACCCATTAGCTGCAGCTGAGATACAGAGTCTTGTTAAAAATCTGTTCAGCCTTGGACAAAGGCACTGGATTAACATAAAAACGGGTGCAGGGAGAAACAAAAGTCAGTGCAGGAAGAGTTGTGGCTAAGGAGTGAGATATTTTATTGCATCAGCTGGATTAACCCCCATGCCCCACATATCTTATCTTGGCACAAGTGTTGGGGGAGGCAGCTGAACACAAACATTGACATAAGAGAAATTAGGGGAAGTCCTGTCCTGGTCATGGCTCTGTGTCAGCCGTCCTTCTCCACTGTGAGCTGGACAAAAGTGGAATAACTCTCTTTTTTTTCTCCTTAGGGGTCTCGGGGATTCCCAGGAGAGAAGGTAGGGAACTATTTCCTCATGCCCCAGCAGTGAGTGTGAGTGTGTGGCACATCAATATCCCCCTCCCCAATCCCCCTTTCTCTCAGTAAGCATTTGCCCCTTGCTTCTCTTCCACAGGGTGAACTGGGAGAAATGGGTCTGGATGGCATTGATGGAGAAGAGGTCAGTAATTTTAATTGTTTTTCTCTTAACGACTCGCTGCTTCAGCAAAGGATCTAAAAAGCATCTTGGAAGTGGCAAACATTCTAAAATATTTTTCTTTTTTTTAGGGAGACAAGGGTTTGCCTGGCTCCTCTGGAGAGAAGGGATATTCTGGCAGGAGGGTAGGCTTTAATCACTTTTACAGTGGGGCTAAATGATGGCGTAGAGGTGCATTTGAGCCAGAGGAGGGTGGAAAACCATCGTGCTCCCCTCAGCATTGAGGGCTGGGCAGAGGTGCTTTCAACAAGCAAGAGCTGCTCTTCCTAACTCTCCATCTCTTCCCACAGGGAGATAAGGGAGTTAAGGGTGAACGAGGAGAACGAGGTGACCGTGGGCTCCGTGGAGATCCGGTAAATGCTGCTAAGGCATCTTCTTGATTTTCCACCCACTTTCCACTGATTCTGGGGTCTTCAGAGAGGGTGGCTATGGCTTATTAAATGCTGTTTGACAGTGGCATGTCCCATGACAGAGCAAGGACTCAGAGGTGACATCTGGGTACCATGTGATACCAACCCATCAATCGCTGCTTCACCGTATTAAAATTCTGCTTCCTCATCTTCTTCAGTGTTACTTCTCAGCTGAAAAGCTGTGTCTGTCTGAAAACATTTCAATCAAAAAAGGAAAAAAAAGAAAAATTGGTTCCCAGCCCTAGCAGAGCAGTTTATGAGGTTTGATTTTCATGTCCCACTTTCACAGATGTTTCTCGTTGCTCTGTTGCTTTCAGGGAGATTCAGGAGCTGATAACACTCAACGGGGCTCCAGAGGACCAAAGGGTGAAATTGGACCAATGGTAAAATTTCTTTGTTGTCTTGTGTTGTTTTTTGGTTTTTATAACAGAATGGGCCAGAGAAAGGGAGAAAAGAGGATGCTGCCAAAAAGATGCAAGTTTCTTAAACTCAGATTTGTGCCTTGTTAGATGGAATATATTTTTCCACTAGAAAATGTTGTTGGTTTGCAACCAAAACTTTCTCTGGGAAGATGTCAGTTTAGAAGATGTTTTATGTAAAAAGCACCTTTTAAAAAAAATATTATTATTTTACAATGCCTTTCTGGGATATTGCCTCTGAAAATTACTTTGTAGTTGGAATTTGCCTTTGTGCATTCTCATGGCTCATATACAAAAGGAGAGAACTGATTAGATTACACCAAATCTAAACCTCCTGATTCACCTGAAACCCCTGCAAGAATATAAACAACCCACACGCTCCCTGGAAAATTTCAAAACCCATTTGTTTTCATGTCAGCTCACAATAAAAATTGCCTCTTAAATTGTCAGAAGGCATTTCCCAAAGAATAGAAATGCTGACTTCTGCTGGCTCAGAAACTTGATGGAAAGTCTCTGTGAGTTGTTAGAAGGATTCCCACCAATGCAGGACTATTAACTTGTGTGCAAGCATGAAAGGAGAAATTTTTTTGAGACTTGAATCTGTTTTTCCAGTGCCTGCTCATCTCAGGGCTCTCACTTGAGTTTTGTTTTTCTCTTAGGGAGATCCTGGACCAGCAGGGCTGGAGGGCCAAGACGGTGGAGTTGGGAGGAGGGTGAGTTGCCAGACCTCCAGTCAGCAAGACCCAGGCTTAGATTGACAAAACTTTTCCCCTCCTTCCTTTCTATGTATTTGTTTCACAAACATCAAGGATTCAACCTCAAGACCCAACAAGCCACCCCCCAAAAAAAGAAAAAAATCTCAGAAGAAAAATGCCTTATGGCTTTTTGCCTTGTTGTAGAGACTTTAAAAGTGGAATTTATTCCTGTGCAAATAACTCAGTGCTCAGATCAATGGAGTTACACATATTTATACACAAGGTTGGATTGGATGGTGCTTGGAACAACCTGGTCTAGTGGAAGGTGTCCTTGCCCATGGCAGGGGCTTGGAATTAGAGGGTCTTGAAGGTCCCTTCCAATCCAAACCAGTCTATGATACCATGATTTGGCTGCTGGTTTTGGAAAGGCAAAAACCAACCTGGAGCTGGGATGCCTGGGATGTCCCTCCCATGCCAGGAATGGTGACACACTCCTGGCATGCATGGGGGAGCAGCTCACCTACATGGGGGATGTGAGGAGGGAGAAAAACTTACCAAGCCTGATTTAAGAGAGCTAACCATGTGGATTTCCCTCTCCCTTTCCCCCTAGTGGTTTAAAACATCCAAATGAATTTTTTGACTGGTAAGAAGCACTGATCTGAAAGCAATAGGGAAAGGTGTGCTTACATGTTAGATCAACAAGGCTCCTTGTTCCTTCATTTGCAGGGCATGGCAGGACGAAGGGGGCCCATAGGAGTTAAGGTAGGTGGTGATGGGACAGCACATGGGGCTCCTGCCACACCATGGGGCTCAGCACCCAGAGAGATGTGCCAAGGGAAGGGACATGCTTGCTCCTCTCTGCATCCTCTCTCTTCCAAATTTCCCAACTCCTCCTCCTCCTCAGGCTCATCTCCCTGTGTGCTTTTTGCTGGATTTGGTGCAGAATCAACTGTCCAAGTGCCTGCTTGTCTCCCTACAGCATTCCCTGGTCAGATGTTTTGTCCCCACATGCTGCTGGAGGAGTGTAACAGGGCCAAAGCATGATGGTTGATTTCCTTCAGTTGCAGGAGGCAAATTGCCCCCACCATCGCTGTGCTTATTATCTGCTATCACTGTATCTTGAAAAAAACCCCAAGAAAACAAAAAATCCCCTGAAAATCTGTTCTTCCCTGTTCTTTGTGCAGCTGTGGATACCCTGATCTGCCCTCTCCCTCCCCATGGTGCTGACCACATCCTCCCATGCTAACCTGCACTGTCCTTTTTGTACTTCCAGGGCACCAAGGGCGCGCCTGGTCCAGCAGGGCCAGCTGGAGAGCAAGGCATGCGAGGGCCTCAGGTCAGTGAGCTCCCAGCAGAGGAAAGGCCTTGCCTCATCACAGCCACTTCCCCAGAGAGTCTCATCCACATAGACTTTTGGGATTTGGGTATTTTTGGGCGTGCTGTGGCCTGGCTGTCCCGCCTGCCGCGGCATTCCCACCAGCCGAGGTGTGATGTGTTTGCAAAGTGTCCCTCAGACACTGCAGCATTTGCTTCCCCTCGGATCTTGGTGTGTTTCTGCCCACATGTGCTGACAGCCTCTCTTCTCTTCCCACACAGGGTCCCCCTGGCCAGGTTGGCACACCAGGGATCAGAGGAGAGCAGGGTGTCCCTGGACCGAGGGTAATCTTTCTGCTGCTTCCCAGACACTGGCTCAACTCTACTGCTGCTGAACTAATAAGATTCCAGTGTGTCTCCACTTTCCCCTCTCCTAGGGCTCCAGCTCTGCTCCACTCTCTTTTAACACGCTCTTCCAGCAGTATTCTCCTCTCAACTTATGCTTAAGACTTCTTGATCAAGAGTTACAGAAGAGAAAGAGCTGAAAGCAACCACAGAAGGCTCAGGACTTCAGTGTTTGGCCCATTATTGCAATTTTAATTAAAGAGGATCCCTGAGTGAGTGGTGGGGCATCTCTGTGATGTTTCATCCTCTGAAGCCAGAGCATGACCATCTCACGTGCCTTCAGGGGCCACCCCATGCATTTATTTCTCCCTCCTGCTGCATTCCTCAGCCACACCCACATAAAGCCAGATTGCATCTCCCCACCCCCAGCATGATTTTCCCCCTTCTGCTTTCCCGTGGATGTTCTCTTATATATATGTTCTCAATCTAAATTGCTGCAGACATTTGCATTGAACTGAACTGGACCTCCAGCTTTCCCCAAACATGAAGCAGACCTCTGAATCTCCTGAGGTGTTTTGGGAGACACCAGCCCTAGCAGTCAATACATGATTTCTGTAGTCATCCGATTCCCTGCTTCCTGGTACCCGAGTTTTCTTGAACGTTGCCAACATGCCTCTCCCCATTTCCATTCCAGGCTGGGAGTGGACCTCCAGGACCCTCTGGAGAACGTGGCAGGATTGGTCCCCTGGGAAGGAAGGTGTGTCTTTAGGAGCACTGGGCATCAGCAACTAAAGCTGCATTGAAAAGCTGCTGGATTTTGCATGGGCTCAAATAAACACAAGAGATGAACCTCTTGGCCTTGCACAGTGTGGGGAGAAGCAGCTCTGTGCTCATTGTCTCATTAGGCTCCCGTTTCAGTGAACCAACCAGTGTTGATGGGGTGGGGCAGGCTCAGTGCTGTCTGGAGTTTCAGCACAGGCTTTAACAGGTGCTCCTCTTTTTTAGGGTGAGCCTGGAGACCCTGGACCCAAAGGGCCGGACGGACAGCCAGGCCCACGAGGAGAGATGGTGAGTGTGGCCATGCCCTCACTCCTCTGAGGACACTTAAGGAACTTGAAGGAACATTTAAGAGTTTCTCAAAGGCTGTGGCTTCAGTGGGTTCTTTCTATTGGTGCTGCTGGACCTGTGGGGTTTAAGTTGTTTACATATAACATGATTTACATATGAATGACTTTAGCTTTCCAATTTTAGGGCGATGATGGACGAGATGGAATTGGTGGCCCGGGTCCTAAAGGCAGGAAGGTAGGTGTATGCTCAGCATTTCCACCTCCTCAACAAGGACAAGGAAGCAGCCAAGATCTCCAGTGCAGATGGGTGAGGGCATTTTCTAGAACATATCCAAATTAACCTTTCTGTTGTTTCAGGGAGAACGCGGCTTCATAGGTTACGCAGGACCAAAGGTAGGTGCAGACCATGAGCTATGCATTTATTTTCCAAGCAATTTTCCACGGGCCTGTGCAGGTTTAGAGCTGCTGTTTGTGGTTTTCTCCTCCTAGGGTGGACCTGGTGACCGTGGTGTCCCTGGAGGCCCTGGCCCCAAAGGAAACAGAGGCCGCAGAGTAAGTTGGACCATGGTACAAATTTTCCTTTCTGTGTGAATGCCCTGAAAGATGGGCACATCTTTTCCTCCAAGTGCTCCTGGGAGTCCTCCTGCAGATGTTCATGGAGAGGACTTCTCTGCTTTGTCTTTCTAGGGAAATGCAGGAGTACCTGGGTCACCTGGTCAGAAAGGAGAGATTGGATATCCTGGGCCATCTGTAAGTCTTCATTGCATTGCTGATTGGCTTCATGTCCCTGTGGGTGCCTGGGGTTGAAAAATCACTGTCCCCTGCTGATTTCAAGTTGGGGAAATCCCTCTTTGTTTGTCTTGGATGTGTCTCTACAAAATTTTAAGCAACTGTTTATTGCTGACAAATATTTACCCTTCCTCAAACCAAAGGAAAAAGTAAAGAGCCATGCTCTTACCCGGCATTAGGAATTCCCCATGGCAACACGCCCCTTAAAATTCCTTCTAGGAATTGAATTTATCATTCACAACCCCACACAGGATATGGGCCAGGACCAAATCTGGCTGGCACAAGGCTCCCTAGAAAGACCAAGGAGACTGGGCTTGCTTTGCATGTGAGCCTGAACATTGTAACTCATAGAATTGTCTGGGTTGGAAGGGACCTTAAAGACCATCTAGTTCCAGCCTTTCTTTTGGGTTTGGCCTCAGCTAGGTTTACTCCTCACACAGATGAGCCCTGCACTCTGTTGTTGGAAACCCAACTGAAAACAGACAGATTTTTCCCTTGGCTCCTGCATGACTCATGGCTCAGTAGTTATTCTGACAGGGTTCATGGGACACCCTAGAGATACACTTTGGACTCAATTTCTCTTCATTCTTTGAAACAGGGCCTTAAAGGCGAGAGAGGAGAATCCAGAGATGTAAGTGTGGCATAATTTCTTTCTTGTTTTGAAACACCCTTGGGTTGGCTGTGTGACATATCTTTCCCCCCCTTTCTTTATTTCTTTAAGCAATGTGCATTGGTGCGGAACATCAAAGACAAATGCCGTGAGTACCTCAGTGCTTTGCTAAGCCCCTCTCTCTACCCTTATTTGCCCATCATCTTACAAGAATAGCACTGACCAAGCTGTTTTTTCCTCTCCATCTTTTCCACAGCTTGTTGCTATGGTAAGTATCATTCAGTCCCTTAAGCCTGCATGTCATGATTGTTGCTCTCCCGACATGTGAATGATTTATCCCTGCTGAGGACACTGTCCTTGAATCCTGACAGCTGCTGGAGGCATGATCTATTTCTGATGCACGTTCCCAACAGGTCCCAAGGAGTGCCCTGTCTTCCCAACCGAGCTGGCCTTCGCTATTGACACCTCCTCGGGCGTCGGGAGGGACGTTTTCAACAGGATGAAGCAAACCGTGCTCAGAGTGGTCAACAACTTAACCATCGCTGAGAGCAACTGTCCCCGGGGGGCACGGGTGGCTCTGGTCACCTACAACAACGAGGTCACCACCGAGATCCGCTTTGCCGATGCCAGGAAGAAATCCAGCCTCCTCCAGCAGATCCAAAACTTCCAGGCCACCCTGACCACGAAGCCGCGCAGTCTGGAGACCGCCATGTCCTTCGTGGCCAGGAACACCTTCAAGCGTGCCCGCAGTGGCTTCCTGATGAGGAAGGTGGCTGTCTTCTTCAGCAACGGGGACACGAGAGCCTCCCCACAGCTCAATGATGCTGTGCTGAAGCTCTACGACGCCGGGGTCGTGCCAGTGTTCCTCACCAGCAGGCAGGATGCTGTTCTTGCCAGAGCTCTGGAGGTTGGGGTCCTTCACCCTTTCTTTATTTCATTTATTTTCTCCCCATACCCTTGGTCTGGTTTGATGGTGATGGATGCCACAGGCGATGTTTGGCTTTCATGGGCCTCTCAAATGTGGAAGAGAGTATTGCTGGCCAAACTCGCCTATCCATTAGGAGAGAAACCCTAATTCCGTAATCACCACACCACATGGTGGGAAATGCTAGTGAGACTCTCAGGAGACACTCTTTTCCCAGGCCATGGCTCCAGGGAAGAGTCTGACAGAAAGGCTAAGGGTGGGAAGGTGGGAGTACATTAGCTTTGTAGGCAGAGGGAGAGTGGACAGAGATTGAAAGTCACAAAAAAGCCCCAGATAAACTCACTGAACACTGTGATTCCTTTTCTTGGAGTTTATGACTAAACTGACATCGGGGACACAGGGCTCCTCCAAAATGGATCCACTGAGAGCATTGTGCTGAGCAGAGAATCCCTCAGAGCTGTGGATTGCCCTTCCCTCCCCTGAGCTGAGGACAGCAGAAGGCAGCATTGCTGACTCCGTGTGTTTCTGTTTCCATCTCACCAGATCAACAACACAGCGGTTGGCCACGCCATTGTTCTTCCAGCCAGCGGCGGTCAGCTGAATCAAACCATTCAGAGGCTTTTGACTTGTCACATTTGTTTGGGTAAAGCATCCAATTTCTCCTCTAGACAGCTCCAAATCCTTCTGGTCATACAGCAGTCGGTTGTAAGAAGGGAAGCCCAGTTGGGAGCAGGCCCTTCTGTTGATGAATACAAGGGATTCTTGTGTTGAACAGGAAACACTGGCATTGTGAATGAGATTTGCTGGGCGTTCTCTACTTTGTAAAGAGAAGCTCCTTTTTTGTCTGGTTGCCACTTTTACAGCCCAAACACTGATAGCTAAGTGCTCCAAAAGATGGCCTTCTGCCACTTATGACAGAGTGCTTCAGGGATCCCCTTGGACAAAGGAGCACATTAAAAAATACTGAACATGTAACTGAATGTGTTGTGGGATGAAATGACTTTGGTGTCAAGCAATGGACTGGTGAATGTCCGGGGATTGATGGTATTTCATGTGACCCAAGAGATATTTACAGTGATGAGGGAGAGTTGTGTTCAGATCCTGCAGGTGAAACCCACTGTATTTTCTCCCCAGATGTGTGTGACCCCCACCCCAGCTGTGGTGCAACTGGCCAGAGACCAGCGTTCAGAGACAGAAGGGCAGCCCCCACTGACGTGGATACGGACATAGCCTTCATCCTGGACAGCTCTGAGTCCACCACCCCTCTGCAGTTCAGCGAGATGAAGAAGTACATTTCCCACATTGTAACTAACCTGGAGATCAGCTCAGAGCCGCAGGTGTCCCAGCACCACGCCAGAGTGGCTGTTCTCCAGCAAGCTCCTTACGAACATGAAACCAACCACAGCTTCCCTCCAGTAAAAACTGAGTTCTCACTAACTGATTATGCATCCAAAGAGAAGATCGTTAATTACCTCCACAACCAAATGACCCAGCTCCATGGCACGAGGGCCCTAGGAAGTGCAATTGAACACACCATCGCTCATGTTTTCGAAAGTGCGCCGAGCCCTCGGGACCTAAAAGTCATAGTTCTGATGATGACTGGAAAAGTGAACAAAAAAGAACTTGAGCACCTGCAGAGGGTTGTCATCAGTGCAAAATGCAAAGGGTACTTCTTTGTTGTCTTGGGCATCGGCAGGAAGGTGAATGCCAAGAATATCTACAGCCTTGCCAGCGAGCCAAACGACGTGTTCTTCAAGCTGGTTGATAAACCAGGAGAGCTCCATGAAGAGCCCTTGCTGCGTTTTGGGACACTGCTGCCATCCTTTATCAGAAGTAAGTGTAACATCCTGCAGCCCAAGTGTCATGGAAGGGGCAACACATGGCCTCAGAGGGGCTAATCAGAAAGGTTTTGAGCAGCAGGACCCACTGAAGTTAGTGTCTTTTTTTGTGGTTTGTACTGTTTGGTGCAATTTGGGCTGCTTATACTTTACCTAGTTGAGTATGTCTGGGTTTTTTTCACTTTGGTCTCCCCATCCCCTTCCATGCTGATCCACCAAGTAGAGTTTGCACTTCAGTGTGCTTTGCCTTGGTCTCCACGGGCTCACTTGTGGATTCTGATCTTATCCTACCTGGCTTGCCTCTCACATAATCCTGCTGAGACCCTTTGCAGCCCTTCCTTGGAGCTCCTTGAACACCTAACAGATATTTCTCCCAACTTCAGCATAAATGTCACGTCCAGCAGGCCCTGGCTGGCTCAGGCTGAGATCTGGAGTTGCTGTATGCAGGTATAAGGACCAGATGTAGAGGGATAAATAAAGCTGCTGTATTTGGGATGTGCTAACTGTGCCTTGAAAATTTACATCTCAGCTTAGCTAGGGACCCCAGGCTGGACCTCCAGCTGCCACAGGTCCTAAACACATCTGTCCAGCAAGGATAAGAATTAGACCTCTTTTAGAATTCTAGTTTTTAGCAAAAATTCCTGAAAATGAGATTAGTGGACCGATATACCACAGATTCAGGAATGTCTTGCACTAAACAGGAAGCAAACATCTGGAAACAAATGTTTGGGTTACCTCAGTTTGCTTTTTTTCATTTACTGCTTACAGCAGTCCTGGAAACTTCGAACTCTTGGAAAAAATAACATCACCTGTGTGGTTGGAAGTGCCTTGGTACAAGAAACGTGTTTATAAGTGACAGACTCAGGCAAACAGCCCTCTTGTAGTTAAGGCCCTCATATTTGTAAACTGGAATAACAAATCTCCCAGCTCAGGATGTTGCAGTAATCAAACATGAAGCAAGAAAAGAAAATGTTTTATTTTTTTTTCATTTAAATTAAGAAGAAATAAATGTAGTGTGTTGGTGCTGGGTGTCCACCATCCTCAATGCCAGTATTTAATGCCTCTCTCTGTCTCCAGGTGAATTTGCTTTCTACCTGTCTCCAGAGATAAGGAGACAGTGTGAATGGCTCCAGAATGGTCAGCAAGTCCAGAGCCAGCAGCCTGTGCTCACTGGGCAGAAAGCAGTGTGAGTAATGCTTTGGGGAAAAGGAAAGAAAAAGCAGCTTCACTTCCAAAATTCAGGATTATCTTTTAATTAATATAACTCTAATAGTATTTCAATTAATTTTACTGGTTCCCCCAGTGCTGTGTCAGAAGAGCAACAGAGGTATCTTAGAAAAAAGGGTCATGTATAATTTTAAATTTGGGGTAAATTTTGTATTTATATATGTATAAAAATATGAAGGAGGTAAATGCTGACTTTGATTGTGTCGGCCAGGAATTCCAGAAATTACTATTAATTTGGGGCTTTCTACTCCAAACATTATTTTCAGAGGCTGGGCTTCCCTGGATTATCTGATATACAGAATCCATCACAGCATCCCTGCTAATATTTTCTGAAAAGAAGTGAAAGCTTGTGTCACCCAGACTCACCGGTGGCACAGAGCTGTCCTGGCTTTAGAAGGCCAAGTCCCTTGATGTCAGATCTGTCTACTGGATTCACCCTTATCAGGGAATCACAGAACAGTTTGGGTTGGAAGGAACCCTAAAGAACATCTTGCCGTGGGCAGGGACACCTTCCACTAGACCAGGTTGCCCCAAGCACTTTTCACTGCTTGCATCTAAGCGCTTTTCACTCTTCACTGTGGGCAAATCTACAGCTGGCAAAGCTATAGACCTAAAGCTCTGACCTCAGGTGGGTTCTTGCCAGTGGTTTCTACCTCAACTCTTCTCCCCTTCCAAAATCCTGCTCAGGTTCGTGGCTCCCAACGCCACCATCAGCCGCACCTTCGCCGCCAGCACCACGGTCAGCGCAACCATCAAGCCAGTGGCGAGTGCCCAGGGCAGAAGCACTCCTGCCAGCACCACGGCCCAGACCAGAGCCACCGAGGCCACCCCGGCCAGCTCCGTGCCCCAGGGGGACGCCACAGCCCAGGGAGCAGCCGGTGCCACCGCCCACACCAAAGCCAGCGGCCGGGCCACCGCCAACGCCACCGCGGCCAGCGGCAGGAGGAGACACAGCGGTACGTGAACAGCTCTCCCCACCAGGGCAGTGCCTCCCTCTAGGCTGAGCCACAGTGGGGTGGGGCTCTTCTTGCCCCCTGAGGGGGTTATTCCTGTGGGAAGTGTCACCCAGAGGCCAAATTTCCGTTTTAGGAAATCTGGAAATCTGTGCTGGGGGGTTGTTAACTTGCGTTAAAAATTTTGCGCAAAAACAGGTGAGGGACTGGGTTCCCCTAGGAAAAACACAAGGAGGAACAATCCATCCAGCTACAGAGAACTTCTCTATCTAGTGTGGCTCATTTGTTTCCATGATTTCCTCATAGCATCGCCCCCTGGCCAAGTTTTGGTGTTTATGGTGGTTCATAGGATGCCATTGTTTGAACTCTCAGACAATATGGATGTTTATTTCACCAGTTGGTCAACATGGTTCACCAAACCTCTTCCATGTGAGCACATTTGATAGAAAGAAAGTTTCCCAGGTCTTCTTACAAGGGGGTACAGGCAGATCTGCAGTAGCTGAGCAAGGACCAAAGAATGTGTCCAAGCACAGGGAAGCTCATCCAGTCACTGATGGCAAGTTCCTGCATAAATAATAAATAAAAGCAACCAGCTTTTGCAAGGCTAATTCTTTAATCAGCTTGAGGGGTATAAACTTTTCTGTGTGTTTCTTGCTCCACCAGTGCTTTAAGCAGTGTTTAAAAAATCGCATCCAGTGATCTTCCAGAGCAGGAAAACCTTTCCATAATAAGATCTTTGACCTGTTAAGGTTATCATCCCTGAAAGAGGTCAAGACCAGGTTGGATGAGCAATCTGGTCTAGGGGAAAGTGTCCCTGCCCATGGCAGGGGGTTGGAATGAGATGGTCTTGAAGGTCCCTTCCAACCCAATTTTATCTTCACTCTTAGGCAGGCTTGACTTGAAGCCAAGCCTTTAGCAGCTCAGTGAATCCATTGCACCCAAGAGAAGGAAGGTTCTGACTGGGCACATTTATAGTTGTTGGGAAAGTGATGGGAATTTCAAGCTGTGAGAATCTTTAAAAAAAAAAAGGCTTTGATTTGCTAGATTGCAACAGATCATTAAAGATAAATAAACCACTTGGTGTCCCTTCTGATTCTGCCCTGCAGCAAAGACCCACGACATCCAGATCTCAGATGTCACTGAGAGCAGTGCCAGGCTGCGCTGGGCCAGCCCTGAGCCACACAACACCTTTGATGTCACTGTCACCTTGGCCCACGACCACTCCCTCGTGCAGAGGCAAAACCTGACTGGCACCGAGCACGTGATCCGAGGGCTCAGGAGCGGCCAAAAATACGTCGTCGTCATCACTGGCTACCAAAAATCCCAGCCCAAAGTCACCTACACAGGGTCATTCAGCACGAGTAAGTGACTCTTAAAAACTGGTGGACTTTTTTTGTTTCATTAAGTGGACACAAAAAGTGGGAAGATAAAAAAAACTGATCGGGAATCAGTTTGGTACCGACTCAGCACAACCTGTCTGTGCTAAGTTGTGTCACCTCATGTCTTCCATCCTCTGGACCATCAGCAGGGTATGAGGCAAATGTGGCAAATGTGTTTCTTTGAAAAACGGGAGTTACATTTCTGTGGGGTTAAATCTGCATGGAATGTGGGATAATTAAAGGCAGTCCCAGAGTGGGTTTGTTACATGCTGGAGGGTTTGTACATCAGTGCAAAAGGTCTTGGTGGAGGTCCAGCCTGCACTACTGCAATTAATGAGTCAAACTGGTAAACTCAGTCCAGCCTGATTTCAAAATAAGCAAGAAAAGCTGCTTTCCTGATAGCCATTTCCATAGCTACTGATCTGCTTCCTACACTATCCAGAAAAACCCACAAAGAAGAGATGAAACTGAAGGTTTAGTCCCTTGAGGATCCAAACTCCATGTGTGCAGATCCAATGTGAACCTCACCAAAACCTCTGGCATGGCCAAAAGTTGCTGTGTCTGAAACACAGCCAATTTTTTTTTTAATACAGTTGGCACAGAGGTGACTTGGCTTGGTAGTGTGGCTGGTCCTGCCAGTGCCGTGTCTGGCTTCCTCTGGCACTTCCAAGACAATTCCTGTGCCCATGGAGAGCCTTTCCTCTGGCTTCAGTGGGTTTGGACCCGTCCCTTACCCTTTGCAGGCAATAAACAGGCCCACAAAAATGTTTAGATGAGGCATCAGTGGGTAGAAGTAACATTGGCCTGTGCTGAATTGGAGCTCCCAATGCCCAGGAAAGCTGCTTTTCCCATAGAATAAATCTCAAATGGGAATAAACTGGGTAGGTAGTGGTGGCAAGATGTGACCTGGACACTGAGTAGGATTGTCCCCCTCACCCACACCCAGACCCTACACTAGAGAAAAGCAAATCCAGCCCTTCCTGTGGCTGCAGACCCCTCCTGCCCTCCAGCCCCACGGATGTTTTTCACCTGTGAAATTCCTCACCGTAGCTCCTGGAGGGAAGTGAGGTCTGATGGGAGGAGTGTGGTCCAGGAGAGCCCTTGAGGGAACAAGAGAGTACAGATCCATCATGGATTCACTCCCCTGGGGGATACCATTTTTATTCTGCCACCTCTAAGGCCAGGAGAACAAAGCTAAACTGGCTCCAGAGAGGCCAGAGATTTGGGTGGTTGGGGATTGCTCATCCCATCAGCTGCCTCCAATAAACATTTCTCATATGTGTTTGTTGGGCTAAACAATTCCAGACCAGGCCCCTGAGCTGGAGCTGGGGCCAGGGAGTGTTTATGACTGCACTGAGGGTGCTGCTGCTGCTGGCCTCCCCCTTGGCTGACCCTCTGCCTCTCCTCCACAGAAACCCCAGCACAGCCCCAGGTGTCCCTGGCCAACATGATGCTCAACACTGAGCCACTGGAAGGGCCTGAGAGTGGTGAGTGTGGGCCATGAGGGGATTGCTGGGCTGGGGGCTCTCACAGTCCCACTAACACCAAAGGATCTGCAAGTCCTTGGCTCTGCAGAGCCACTGGTCATGGCCTTGGGGCCATCCTTGGTTGCATTGGGGTCTCTGCCTCATTCCATCACTTTGGGTGACATCGAGCTCATCACATCGGTGCTGCCACACTCAGTGGTACCTTCGGTGTCACAACCCCTCCTCCAAGGACCTGGAGGGGCTCTCAGCCTTCATCAAGCAGCACAGCCACTGCAGGCACTCCAACAATGGATCTGTCATCCAAAACTCATCCCTGAATCATCGCTCCCGTGTTTTCCTTTCAACACTTTGCTTACTCTGTGGCTCGTTTTCTTCACAAAGTGGTCTGAGAGCACGGGGAAACGCTGCTGCTCAGTGTGTTCAGCCAGGAGCTGTGGAGCTGCTGCTGGGCTCTGGCTGCTGGCATTGAGTGGGATGAGCATGGATCTCACTCATGACTGGCTGGTGGCACCACTGGAGCTTGGTGCAGTGGAGGGGCCAAGGGCTTGTGCTCATTTCTCCTTCCTGCATGAACCATCGTTGTTCCCTTTCCATGTGCTCCCACTCATTTGGCCTCTCTCCCTGGCACTG
Organism: Alethe castanea; assembly: GCA_024734035.1. Classification (NCBI taxonomy): domain Eukaryota; kingdom Metazoa; phylum Chordata; class Aves; order Passeriformes; family Muscicapidae; genus Alethe; species Alethe castanea. The sequence goes on along the minus strand of JANRGV010000104.1, from coordinate 1,981,676 downwards.
ACATCAGAAACCTTGTGACAAGGTGGCAAACACCCTGTGGCTTTGTTTAACCCCTTGGCAGCAGCCCTTGGGAAAGTGTGGGTTTCTCCTGCTCCAGGAAAAATGAATGTGCTGTGTGCTTGCTCTGCACTTCCACAGAGACCTCTCCATCTCAGCTCCTCTCACCAATCCTCTCTGCCTGAGGATTTATGGCAGCCAGCAATCTGGGGGGAGCATTCCCCCCAGATAAAGATAAAGACTCTAAAGAGGGCAGGGAATTGGGGGTGGGTTTAGCTGAGCCTCCTCTAGTTCAAGGGAGACACCCAAGTGTAAATCTTCTGAGACCTTGGAGGAAAGCCCACATTCTGTCCTCCTTATAGAGGTAAAATAGCATGGATGGCCCAGCATAGCTAATAAAAACTCTGGGATTTGGACTTAAATGATCATTTTTGGGGCAGGAAAGGAACATATGTTTAAATCTTCATTGAGCCTTCACATATACCAGGTGCAACTTGCTTTTAGATATAAACACACTTAAGGACTGGAAGTTACTGCCAAGACAAAGAGCTTTGAAAACAGGGGGGGCGGATTTGTGTGAGGGCTCAGTCCTGAGTGCACCAGTGGGGAGTAAGGGGTTCCCACTATGTTTCTCAAAGGATTTGGAGCTTGGATCTGTGACAAAATCAAGAGCAAGAAGAGGTAAGCTGGAGGCTGGGGAAGGTTTGCATCCAGCAAAGCAAGACAAAACACACAAGAGGGAAATGCCAGCAGTCTTGAACCAGGCTTTATTTTCCCTTTTTTTCTCTTTTCAATCTCTTTGCTTTTTCAGCTTTTAACCCTCCCAGAGTCACTTAACCTTTGCACCTTTTGCCATGCAGATTGGCCAGACCCTTGCTTGCTGGACTTTGACATGGGCATGCAGTGCAAGGACTATCAGATTGTGTGGTTCTTTGACTCCAAACACAAGTTCTGCAGCCAGGGTTGGTATGGTGGCTGTGGAGGTAATGCCAATAGATTTGAGACCGAAGCTGAGTGCTATAACAAATGCTTAAAGCCATGTAAGTACCCCATGAGGATTCACCCTTTTGCATTTTGTCCTGTTGTCAAATGATGCTTGGATCAGAGAGAAAACACCGTTTAAAATCCAAACCCATGCACTTTTTCCTCCTCCAGCAGCAGATGAGAAAGCCATGCAGCAGCCACCCCTTGAGAAAAGATTATCATCAGGTAACACCCCCCAAAAAAATTAATCATCACAATCAAAGCAAACCCATTCTTTCACCTTGACCATTTCACAGCATGCATCCAAGCCTGCCCAACCCTAGACCAAGAGTAGCACACTTAGTTTTCACTCGCTCCTTCACATGGCCATGCCCTTCCATCTGCTTTGCATGAGCAAGTCACTTTTGCATGTGTGTTGTCCCACTAGGGTGTGCTGAGGGCACAACCTGAGTGGCAAAGCTCACTTTGGCTTTCATGAGGAACCTGGGGTGGCTGCACTGGAGCGTGGCACGGCCTCAAACCAGTCTGTGTTCTCTCTGTGTGACCAAGTTCTCTGCTGAAATGCAGAGAATTCCCAGCATTTCGCTGCCTGTAACCGAAACACCTGATGGGAAGTGACTCCATGGTACTGCATGGAGATGTTTTCCTTCATCACCAAGAGATAAAAGTCAGGGTTGAGGGAGGAGCCCGCAGGAAAACGGTGCTGCCCTCCTCTCCTCAAGGAGTTTCTGAGGTTAAGGGGTTATGTTTGCAAACCTCAAGACCTGGGAAGGGAGAAGAAGCTTGAAATCACCTGTGTTGGTTCAGCAAGGGGTTGGGATGGCAACAGAGCCCAGAAAATCCTTATCAGAGCAGTCTCCCCCTCCCAGAGGTGTTTCAGGGCCCTTTGTGGAGCTGGGAGGAAAACCAAGGAGTGAAGACAGCTCTGGTACCTAAAGGCAGGGCTTCAGTCCTTGCAGTGGCATGACAGGGTTTAAAAGCGAAATTAGAGACCCTCCCACCTCATTTGACTTCCTTAGGTTTATTTTAGGATCCTTAAATCACGCTTGGGAATTTTTGTCACTGGCAGCCCTGCAGAGGTGTGGAGGCAAGGAGGAGGAGGAGGAGGCCACCACCAGCCACAGAGATGCCTTGGGTGGCAAAAAGGGGATTTCAGGTGCTTTGGGGATGCAAATGGGCATCACTGATCCTCTGGCTGCAGTTTGAGCACTTGGCTGCCAGAGGAACCTGCAGCTTCACTGCAGAGCAGGATTCCACCCTTGGAGAGCAGTGAAACCTCCCTGATGAGGTTTTCTCTGGAGAGCACGTGTTCCTGCTAGCCCTGTCCCACAGGCCAGCCCCTTCTGATCATTGTCACATGCCTTGATGATGTTTCCAGCAACTGTTTCTGAGGCTAAAGTGATATTTCACCAGCTTGGCAGGCTCTGCCCTGGGCACAGAGTCAAGAGAAGCAGCCGAGGGGCCCTGCAGGGATGTTCAGGTCTCTGCCCGCCGCGCTCTGCTCGCTTCGCTCCCTTTCCATTTACTGCAAAGCCAGAGCTTGGATCCACACAGAAATGGACACAGGAGCTCAGCACAGCTCAGCTTTTAAGGTGCTGGGTGGTGGCTCAGCCTCTGGGCTCAGCCCCTAGCAGGTGCAACTGTGAGAAATTACCTGAGCTCCCAAACCTCAAGGCGCTTTGGGGGCAAAAACACACACCAGACCCACTTCTCTTTTGGAGTCTTTTAAATGCTGAGATCCCCTTTAATTATGGACTTTTTGTATACTTGTTCATGTGTAGATGTGGAACTTGAGGCATGGTTTAGTGGTGGGCTTGGCAGTGCTGGGCAATGGTTGGGCTCAAGGGTCTTAGAGGACTTTTCCAACCTTAATAATTCCATGGTTTTATTTTTTTATTGCTATTAACTTTTTTACCATGACAAAAGTAATTCTTAAGTGCAACTGAGGAGCCCAGGAACATTTTCTCCATGGGATGACTTAAAACTCTCTCTCTCCCCATCTTTTCAACCTGCTACAGCTTAAAACACATTTTAACTCCCTAGTTCTTGTTCTCCACCAATTCTTGGAAACTTTTGGGTAAGCTTTTGTTTAATTTCAGACTGAAATAGGGGAAAATCAGGTTATATATGCAAAAAAAGAAATTCTGTTTTGATTAGTGTTTGGATTTGATTCCTGTGCAGGGTTTGGGGTAGAGTCATTCCTGTGTTCACATCTGCTGGATTTCAGTGTTTTGGAAGGTGGGAGATGGGCTTTGGAAAAAGAAAATCTGGAGATAAAAAAGGCAAAGAGCCTGCCTGAGGCATGGGGAAGCTTTTGGCTGTAGGAGCCCAAAAGCAAAGCTGAACTGGAAGGTCAATACTGATTTCTGACTCCCCCTTATCTGTAATGTTCATGCTGTGCTGAGCAGAGGTGGCACAAGCTCCTTCTGCATCCCTGTGTGAAGGGAAATGTGTGACCTGATGGCAAATCAGTGGCTGGCATCAGATTATTTAAATTTTATTTTTAAAAAATTATTTGTCAGTTTCATTCTGCCACATCCAAGCACTTTGTTGTTTTCTTCCCTGCTCACCCAGCGAGGGATGCAAGATTCTGTGGGCAGTGTGTGGTGGGCCCAGGAGCTTCTTCACATGGAAGATTTCTCTTTCCAGAGGAAGTCAGTCATTTTAGTGGTGCCAGCACTTCTTCCCTTGCAGCCCAGCCAGTCCTCTCCCAGTTCTGAGACCTGCCAACTCATTTCCTACAGATCCAAGGGATTTGCAGACAACCATTGCCATGCAACACTCTTCCTTCATCGCTCCTGGATGCATGGCAGCAACCCAGGAGACAAACACACTTGTGCACTGGGGTTGGTGACCTCCAGGTCAGAACCTCCAGGGAAAGAGGTTCTCTTTGCAAAGGAAGAGATGGGATTTAGTCACAGGAGATGTGCACGGTCTGTGCTGTGGATGCCCTTCCTCAGCCTGCATTCCAGCCCTGCCCCGCAGACACACTCAGAAAAGGTTGCAGTTCACCCAGGAGTGCTACTGACCTCTGCTGCTCCTGCTTTTTTCCACAGTGCTGGATATCTGCCGGCTGCAGAAGGATGAGGGCACCTGCAGGAGCTTTGTGCTGAAGTGGTACTACGACCCCGAGACCAAGAGCTGCGCCCGCTTCTGGTACGGCGGCTGCGGCGGCAACGAGAACAGGTTCAACACGCAGAAAGAATGTGAAAAGCTCTGCATCCCTGGTGAGAGGGGCTCAGCCAAATCCCTGGCACAAACTACCTCCTTTATCTGCCCTCAACATCCTGCATCAAAACCTTATTTCTTGCTTCTTTCTCCAGCAGGTGCCATCAACCCCGGCGTGGTGACGACGATAGGGACATAGGGCCAGGGGCTGGCCAACACTTACCTCTGAGACAGCATCACCTTTGCCACCTTGCCCCTATAGAAGCTAAGGGTATAGACAACCTTGCACTGTAATATTTCATGCTTTTAACTCCCAAGCAAACCCTGAGGAGAGGGTTTTGCTGCATGACCTATCAATATGGTGCTAAACTGTTTGTGGACTGAGTGCTACACGTGCCCGGGTTATATTGTATAGCTTCAACATTGCCAAATATTTACTTAAATGCAGATTGTTATTGTCTCTCAACATGAAATTAGCCTTTCCCCCCCCCAGTTCTGGCCATCTGTCTATCTAAGGCACCATAAAAATGAAAAAAAAACACCATAATAATTTCACTGCAACTTGTTACCTGCTTGCTTTTATCCTTCTCATAACTGAGCGTAACTTTACAGGGGAAGCCTTCGTGTAAGAGAGTGGCTGATTTTGATAAACAAGTGGTTCCATTTTCACTCTTCCTCTTTTATTTTCTTTTTTTTTTTTTCTCCTTTTGCTGGATTCGATCTCAGACTAGATCTCTTGTATGCATTTGTACCACATGTGGCCAACCGAACTAGCAAGGAAAAGGAAGCAAAGTTTCCAAATGAAATGCACTGCTGGGACCAAGGCCTCAGTTAACAAATCTTTAAATTGTGGTGTAGGATGCCTCTGGCATTCTTCTGATGTTGTATGTTTTATGAAATACAAAGCAAAGCAGTCTGGGGAGGGGGGAGCAGTGGGAGGGAGGGGGGTTTTATTTTT
>JANRGV010000104.1:1942720-1963731 GCA_024734035.1 Alethe castanea | reverse complement strand
TGGAAACTCTGCGCTGGGACTTAGGCAAAAAAAAAAAAAAAAAAATCTTGTTTTTGTCCATCAGGACATTTAGGGGATGTGGCAGGAACCTTGTGTCCCTTGTCCTGTGTGCTGCACATCACTGACTGTGTCCATTCTGTTACTGTGGAAAAAGGGCAGGTGACACCTGGAGAGGTGGCTGGCTGGAGATTTGCTCAAAACAAATGCCACTTTCTTCCCCAGAGGCCTTATTTCAGTAATTTCAGTAAATTTAGAATTCAGTAAATTTAGTAAATTTCATAAAATTCAGTAAATTTACCCAGTGCTAGCAAAGTGAAAAGCAATAACACTTAAAAAACAGATTCCACCCTTGCCATTATGGTTGCTTTATCTCCCAAACCCTTGGTGCTGTGCTGATCATGAGAACACTGATTTCTTTATTTTATTTCTTTATTTTGTCCTGCAGCCACTTGATACAAGATAAGACACCTGCAGGCTCTAGATTTGATGGTGTGAGTAATAGGAATTTGCTCTCTTTCCAAGTTTTCTTCCACCATTGGGTGGCCCTTGCAATTTTCCTTGGAAAGTTGCCCCATCCCTGAATGTTGTCACATTTTTGTGGGTGGCATCTCAGCCACAGCTGCTCCCTCAGAATCGAGATCTCTGTGGCTTTCAGCACAGAGATGTGAAAAATTCTGCCCTCCTTGTCTTCCCTCCTTGTGTTCCTCGTCCCAACCAATTTGTGGGGTGACTTGCCACTGTTCTTTTTCATTAAATAATCTACAGAGCCAAAACATTATGGAGCCAGGCACAGGTGCCAACAAAAACTGAGTCACACACACAGGGCAATGAATCATTTGGGGCTCAGCTGAGACCTTGGCACATGTGTGACTGCCCCACATGTTAAGTTTTTTTTTGGTTTGTTTTTTTTTTTTTCGGTCCCACACATGATTTTTGCTGTTGGTTGTGTTCAGGGGTCCTCACACTCTGTGTGAGATATCTGACAAGGATGCTCAAGATCTAAATAAAAATATTTAGAGGATTCTCACTGCTCTGCATCCCCAAACCACAGCACAGATCCCAACCAACAAAGAACAGAAACTGGGGAGAAATTCTATCCATTCAAAAGGAAAATGAAATTCGTGGGGTGGATGCACTGGAAGACTCTGCTTTCCTCTGCTGAATTTTGCCTACTCCACTGTTAAATACCTCATGGTTAATTCCAGCTGTGACCTAAAAAAGAAACAGAACTATATTCACTTTTTATGCATTTCTTTCCCTGCTCCTGAGCCAGCAGGCAAAACTTCATGAGCTGATGTTTTCCCCTCCCATCTCCCTCGTGCCCTGAGTTTGCAAGAAGAATTTGCCTCAGGATTTCACACACTCAGCCCACGAGAGGTGCTTGGTCTCTTAGGCTGTGCACATGATGCTGTCCAGGTCTGCACACAGTGATTCCCTAGAAAAGTGGGATTTCAGGAATTGCATCTCAGCTGCTGATAGGAAACCAGTTCCCATCCAGTGCACATCCCCAGGGAGAGATTCAGACCTTCAAAACTGAAGCCAAAAACCAACAGACAGGAAGAAGAGTTTCTGTTTAACAGGGAGAATGCTCCTGAGGCAGGCTGGGGTGAAGAGCAGGAGGGAAGGGCCTTTCCAAGACTCTACCATGGAAAGGGAAGAGCAGCCTTTTGTCTCCTTCCCTTGTAATTTCTCAGGTTCTTTGAAAAGAGATGAACAAAAGTGACAGACACAGAGCTGAAGGCTCCCTGGCAAGTCTGCTGCCTTCATATTTCTGTTTCCACCATCACAATCCCAAGAAAATCCAGATTTGCACCTTCTCAGCCATGTATACATTATTAACAGGGCCCTGGGGATGGACAACTCCTGCCATAAAAGCAAATGTCAGCTAAGAAAAGTTAATTCTATTGACTAGGAGGGAGTAACAGCACTTATTTTTGTTAGCTGGCAATACCTAACCCTTTAAATGATATCAGATGGGCATGAGTCAACAACTTTGCCTCCAATAACAGGCCACTCAGACTGCCTAAAAATAGATTTTACTTTCCCTCTTTCACATAAAGCTACACACAGCCAAGGGATCTGCTGGGGACAGGCACACACTCTCTCCTGGAACAAGGGGGTATTGAAGTAGCTGTAATTCCCTCTAATCCCTTCCTGCCAGAGGGGCCACTAAAAATACAGGAGCCACCGAGTTGCTTTAGCTCTCAGTGTGGCTGGGTGGTGCAGGACCAGGGAACAGCAGCCAAATTCTTCCTATCTCCTCAGTCTCAGCTAGGGAAAAAAAAATAAAGCTCCAAAGCAGCTGATAATTAAGCCCTTAATATTTCCACTAGATTTCAAACTGGGTTATTTTTACCACACTGATGTGCAGAACCAGGAGCTGCACAGACTGGGAGTGGCAGCTCTGTGCTGCTGCTGACACAGCTGGAGCCTGCACATCTGGGACAGGGAGAACTTCAGCAAAAGTTGGCTTTCCACTCAGAATTCAGTGGGTTTTTGCCAAGCCAGGTGATATTGAGGATACTGCCTTGTTTTAATCAGCTACAGGAAAAAGCTGTGTCAACTCCTTTTGAGAGGATGCAACATTTGCTAGTTGGGACTCAAGAAGAGGCCCCTGGAGGAGCAGAATTGAAGTTCAGCCTTTCTCCAAGAAATGGGCTCAGTCACACGTGGTTTGTGGCCCTCTGGGCTAGCCAGCAGCAAGGAAGTGAAAAAAGCATTCCTTAAGCCAATGGAGAACACAACCGTAGGCAGATAAATCCACCTGGGCTAAACTCTGGTAGGAATTCTAATCCAGTAACCACATGGAGCCTTATTGTTCAACAAACCACATCATTTTATGCCCCCCCCCCCCCTCAGCACCATCTTGATCTATTTGCATTACAAATATTTCAGACAGGAGGCACTCACTCCCTTTATCTGCAAGTTTCAGTCTCACATCATGTCATTGATCAGAGACTGAAGTTCCCAATCTCTTGGTTAAAGTAAGTAAGAGAAATATAATTTACCAGTGCATTTTTTTTTTTTTGCATTCTTGTAACTCTACAGCCTAATGACATGGATTTTAGGGCCAGGAAAAGAAGGAATTGTTCCTTATGAGGGTGGGGCCCTGGCACAGGGTGCCCAGAGAAGCTGCCCCTGGATCCCTGGAAGTGTCCCAGGCCAGGCTGGATGGGGCTTGGAGCAACCTGGGACAGTGGGAGGTGTCCCTGCCCATGGCAGGGGGTGGGATAAGCTGGTCTTTAAAGTCCCTTTCAGTATGATTTAACTGTGATAATTTTGGGAAAAACCTGTTCTCTCTAAGACAAATATCTGCACTCTAGAGCAAAGATGATTCACAAAATGTCCTGATACTTCAAGGCTCATTTAATTCAAGATCACACAGGGATATATGTGAAAAAGCCCATCTTTTGTTCAGATTCCATCTTTTGCACAATAAACAGAGGCAGGAGCATTCAGGCAAGTTCACAAGAGGTCTCTGCTCCCACACAGGGGAAAATTTTATGTTCCTTTGGGGTCTCCTGTTGGGATTTCCCTTCTTGTCCTTAAAGAGGATTCAGGATGGTGAGTGCTTAAAACCTGGCTTGATCTGTGGGATTCTACAAAAATCCTATTGTTGCTCTGACCTTGGTCCCATGGAAATCGAGATTGCTCACCACTTAACTCCACAGAAGGGCAGTTCACAGGGTGAGTGCTTTGGAAAAAATCCCATTCTCCATCTCACAGCTGCTAAAGGGTTGTGAAAATCTCATTCCCTGTTGCAAGCCATAAGAGATGAGCTCACAAGAGATGAGATGTCAGAAGAAATGTCCCACAGAACCTGGGAATGATGATAAGGAGGAGACTGAGATGATGGAATTAGGTCAGAAACTTCCTATTCCTCATCATTTGCTGAGGGTAATGAAGGTCCAGCTTGTACCACGAGGCTGCTGGGGGGGATTTTGCAACATGCCACAAAAAAATTCCCAGTAAGTGAGCCAAGAAGAATCAATCCTTGTGTCACATACTGTATGTACTGGGGCAGGGTAACCAACTCAGCTGGGAGTTGAGTCATCCCAACCTGTTGAATGGGATCCAAAGGTTTCCCCACTTGGGTTGACAGAAATAGACACATTTTTAACAACCCTCAGATTGCAAGGCAAATTTCCTTCTGTTGCAGCTCAGGGCAGGGTCATGTTGCACCACAGAATATAAATCAGTAACAGTTCAGAGCCTGTGAGATAAAATAGTATTTCTCTCCATTTGTGCTTTTCTCCTGCCCACAGGGTGAGTTTGAAATACAACTAAGATTTTCTACATTAGTCAGAGATTTCAGCAAGACCTGCACAATGAGGAATGGAAAATCCAGCTCTCAGAGAGCCGTGCACACGTTGTGCATCCAGAGTACACCTGGGCCTTCCATGCAAGAAGCAGATTAATTTCTGCCTGAATGTGCTGGGAAATCCCAGTAGCCACCACAAGAAGGGGAAGCCCCACCTTGCTGGAGATCATCTGCTCCAGCACAAAGGAATTAGAGGAGAAATCCTCAGGGAGGTGTGGCTGGCACGGAATTCCTCACTGCTGTCAGCCCCTAGAGCTGAAATGAATGAGCAGAACCCACTCATGCAGTGCTCTAATGTAACACCATGCATGGAATAACAGTGCTCTGAGACACTGTGCTCCCATCTGGAGCAGGTCATCCCACCCTGCTGTAGGATGCTGTCTCTCCTGGGATTCAGCACTGTCCCCCACACTCAGCCCTGACACTGGGCCTGTCATAAATTCAGAGACTAAGGCCAGAAAGTAGCATCACATTACCACAATCAAATACTGGTTTTAATCCAGTTACCTTCCATTAAGTCTCTCTTTCCATATTATTCTATAGTCCACAAGGGGTGAGGAATAACATAAAATGCACTGCACAGTCCAAAGTCAAACACAATACAAAAATCAGTAGAAATGCCACCTTGTTTTACTCCCAAGCTAAAATCTTTTTCCTCCCAGAATATTATAAATTACTTTGGAAGCTGTGGACTGACCCTGAGATCCACAGACCATCACAGACCTATATAAAGGAAAGGAAACAAATACCTAAGGAGAAATACTGAAGGAAGGAGCAGGAGACATCCCCAGGAGGAGGGAGACAGTCAGACCTCTTGGGGCACAGCCTGCCTAGGAGAGCTGGAGGCTTTTTGACAAGGAAGCTGTTTGTTTCTTTTGAGGTCATAGCAACAGAACATCACAGACACGGCGTGTGAGTAAAGCACAAGTTTTCCAAGGAATGCCTCTCTACAAATAATATAATCAATTTCTCATCTTAATGGAAAAAAAAAGCTCCAAACCTATACAAACCTGCCAGGCCAGGGAGACAACACTATATTCCTCCAGCACATCTTCTGTTTTTCCAGAAGCATTTCCCAGCTGTAATTCCAAGGTGGTGAATCCTCTCATGCTGGGAGCTGAGCAGCCTGTTCTTGAGAAATACAAATCACAGATAAGGAGGTGACCCAGACAGTTCTCAGAAACAGTAAAAAAACAGTGTTTGTTTGCTTTCAGCTGCTTCCTCCAGGCCATCCCCATGGCTGCTGCTGGGAACTGATCCAAAAGAAAAGCCATTATCCCACAGCAGCTTTGCAGGTAGCTCTGGTCACTCTTCCTTGTCACAGCTCAGCAATCCCCCAAGCCTGGACCAAGAAAAAGGAATTTCAAGGGAATGGGAATGCTCCTGCAATCCTTGGCTGGCTTCAGTATCACAGAATCCCAGGATGGGTCAGGTTGAATGGCTCACAGTGGGTCAGTGGTCCAACCTCCCTGAATACCTGTTTGCATTCCTCCTTTCTTTTCCAGCTCCTTTTGGCCTGGCAAACAGGAAGAAATAAATGTTATTGCTATCCCATTCTCTTTTCATGGAATCATTTCAAGTGACTTCTTGAATCACTTCAGGGACCTCTTTTGGAAATAGTTACAGAGGGGTAAATCCCATTACAGACAAAGCTGCTACGTGGGAAAAGTGAAAGCCACATTAACCTGCAGTTTAATTAAATTGTGGGGATGTAAATTATATTTAGGACATGTCATTTATACACCACATGCTGAATTATTCTGTCTGCTGGGGTTTAGCAGCAATAGGGACACACAGAAAAAGAACTGGGGAGAAGCTTTTTATCCTAGGACAACACGTTCCAAGTGGTGCCTCAGGTTTTATTCTTTATTATTATGTTTTATTCCCACCTGGTAATTAAGGAACTGATGCAAAATAAGCCAAGCACGAGTGATGCACTGCAGGCCCATGCACATAGTTTACTTTCTTTGCTCTCTGATACTTCAGAAAGCAAAAGGTCATGAAACAATTCCACATTGAACAGATACTGCTCTGCAGCTGATCTGTTTGATGCTCATGATGATTGTGAATCAATTACATATTGAAAAGTGCATACAATTAACACTCACAATTACAGATATTTCCCTAAATCTATACAATCTTAACTGATATTCCACAATATCAGTTTGATTCCTGCCTCATCTTCCATCCAAATCCAATAAACACATAGTTCAGAGCAGTAAGCCTGCATGATTACATTAAAATGAGACTTCAAAAAGTTTTTGGTCGAACATTTCCATACTGTATCAAGATGCTCCCATGACTTTATAAATATGACAGAACTCATCCAACCTCATCTCTGAATGCCCAGTTCTTAACAACATTAAAACTATGGAGAAAGCAGCATCTGAATTAAAATCTTGATTGTTCTTGGAATATAAATGGAGGCTTTTTTCTTTTTTTAAGTTTCAGAACTGAAAAAAACCCAGAACAGACATTTCTTGGTAGATAAAAAAGTATTTTTCTAACTAAACATTCTGATAAGAATGTGTTCAGGAAAGCCAAACATACACAGAAGGACTTTTTAATGGCTGCAGTTACTTTGGGAAACTAATTCCTTTGAGCCCATTTGCTTATCAACACAACAATTTGTCACAAACTCTCCATCCTCACTCTTGTAATCCAGTGATCTGAAAAAAAAAACCATCTGTGTGATATTCATGGTAATGTGTCTTTTACTGTCTAGGTACAAGAGAAAAAAAAAAAAGACAATTTGAGTGTGCAAAAAGGATTGCTGCAAGCATAAACATTGCAAGAGGAGGTTGAAACTATTGACTACATTGCTATCCAAGATGGAATATTTTATAAGGGGAAGCCAGGTTCACTCATAAAGAACTTCAGAAGTCTGAGATAAAAACTCTCTCTGGGTGGGGAAGAGCTCGATTAGGAACTCATTTTTTAAAATCTTATCCCAAGCTGACTCCAGTCAGATGCTCAGATTTATGTCTGACCTTACTGTGGCTGGGGCCAAAACCTCCTCTCTGCCCTGAGGCATGTGCTTAAAAAGTTTGTTAAACTCAAAGGAAAGCTTCCCAATGGGAAGCTGACTGTTCCAGAGCATCCATGGTTCACTGTGGCTGTGTGAAAGCTCAGCATTAACTTTGGACAGCACCTACTGACTGCAGGCACCTTTTTTTTGTTTGTTTGGTTTTTTTTTTGGCTCAGGACCCAGTCTTATTATTTATCCCACTCTTACTCAGTATTCCCACTGTTTTTCAAGGAGCCTGTTGGCTCTTCCTGCAGTGGTACCCAGAGGGTTGTTGCTGCCTGAGTCAGGAATGGTTTGGGACAACAGTGATTAGCCAGTTTAATCCAGTGATTAACCCACTGGAATTTGGTGGGAGACTCTCTTTAATTACACCCTTCCCTCCAGAGAAACAGGGAGCCAGAGACTCCTTAAGGAGCACAGATGCATTACAAACTCTTTCCACAACTGCATGAGTGTAGCCAGCAAGGAGACAGAAAAATCAGCCCCAAAAAACATAAAAAGGATAGATGGAAGCAGGAGGGCTGCAGTGCCCTGAGCACCAGAAAACAGTTCTGCTAAAAAAAGTAAGGGTCTTGTAGCAAACTCAACCAATGCCAAAACTCTGCTTTCCTCCAGTGCTGTCACCAGCTTATCTCAACTCATTCCAAGCTAAACAGATGAGGATTATTGTCTGTTCACAATCCAGTTTTCCCACATGAAAGAGGAGGATAACTGTCTATCATCTATGACTTTTTGCTCCACAGGGGCCATGGAAGACAAAGATATTAATGCTCAGAGATGCCCAGACTGAGCCTCAGCCAAGAGTTACCACAGTCAAAGGAGGATTTTCAGAGAATTTTATGCTTTTAGTCTAAAAACACAGGAAAAAGAAATTGGCATCAGCAGAGACACATCGATGTAGCTTGATGTCACAGAAGAGACATCTCCCAGTGATGAAACTTGTTCAATATTCTAAACAAATTTGAAATGTGTTTAGTCTGGAAGTGATTATTTTGCTTATTCTGATGCATTTGATGTTTAGCCACACGCTGCAAATACAGTCAGGTGGCCCAGGTCCAACGCAGGAAAAGAGATCACAGCACCCCAACCAAAAGTGCATTACGCAGGACTGAATAATACAGATACACCATCATTAAAATCCCACAATTTAAACTGTGGAGCCTATGTTTTATGGTGGCTGGGACAAGCATGATACATGTTCTCCATTTTCAAAATCCTGCAGTGTTTCAGGATACATGGGAAAGCAGATGTTTTTAATAGCCTGAACCCTAAATAAGCTCATTCTTCCAAACCAACTGCACGCAGGCAGGAGTGATTCTGCTGCACGAATGGGCAAAGTGTTTCATCAGTCTTGGCTCTAGTGGAAAATTCTGTGTATTCTGTATAGTGTAGTCTGACCAAAACAGGGATTTTCACATTAAGACTGATTTTTCCCCAAATTGTTCACAGCCAGGTTGGATAGAGCTTGGAGTAAGCTGGTCTAGTGGAGGTGTCCCTGCCCATGGCAGGGGGTGGATTGAGATGAGATTAAAGGCTCCTTCCAACCCAGATGATTCTGGGATCCTGTGATATTGCTGTCCTTACACAGAGCAAGTCCATGGATAATTCCTGGCCATGCACCCACTGTGGTGTCACCTGAGGTGGCAGAACCAGGCCCAGATGCAAGGGGAACCCACGATCATTTTCTTCATACTAGAAAAGCCAATTCTTTATTCACATAATGGACTTTTATACAGCTTTTACAGACCTTGTGTTTGACACCAATAGGTTATTAGTTTTCTTACTACTTTATTTATTGGTCAGAAGGTGATTTTTTGTGTACCTGCTAAGGTTCAAGCGTTTACATTTTTCTTTTGTGTGTTCTCATGGGACAAACCTTATTGCTTTGCACCCAGGAATAGGTTGCTGTGTTAACAAACCTGTCATACCAAGGTTGTTTTCACAACTGCACTTAGAAGTGACAGGCTAGCTTCAGTTTAGCAGAGCAGGTCTGATTTTATGTGGCCTTTCTTTTATAATTTCTTTACATGCCTGTGACAGTTCTGCTTCTGAGGTGAGGCAGCTCCTGAACAGGACTTGATGGAGATCCCAGTTCTGTGTTCAGTCACTGCTGGCAGCTCCCTGAGGAATGCTGTGGTTCTGTGAATGCCAACTCCTCCACACTTAGAGGTGTGACAGCACAGCTATGACTGACACCAAAGAAGCTTCCAAGCATCAGCCCCTCATTATCTCATCAACTCTCAAACCTTTTCTCTGTACCTTTTCCATGGGCAGCTCCACACAACACTGACTCTTTTAACCAGTCCTGCAGAAGGAAGGGAAAACTCTTTCCTGCCCCTGCCTGCCCCTTGAACAACATCTTACCCTTCCAGTCCCTTCACAGCCACCTAACCCTTCCCCCTCACAGCATGGCCAGTTTAATGGGGTGGTGTTTAGCACCACTTAATTAGTGGCTTGTCTGAAGTTTCTTCTGTCTTCACTCAGAGCCAGAATTAAAAACACAAAGGAGACGTATTTTAATGTTTAAGCTTGGATGCTTATTAAGTCTTATCTAAAGTACAGAGAGTTCTGCAGCACTTCCAGCTACCAGCTAAAAGTGAGCAAAATGGAGGTGAACCTAGCTAGTTGCAAGGTCTGTTAAAGCTAAACAGTCCAATAGAGAATTAACACCTATATTATTTATATTTTTGACCCAATAACCAAACTCCTGTGATCATCAATTCAGCACTGACTGTCCAACCAGAAACTGCTGCCTGACACCATGGAGAAGGAGGAAGATGAGCACCAAAAGAGACACCACCCAAAATCCTCCATCTTGTCCCATACCTATTACTATATTATAAAAACCCCTCACCATGTGAAATCACACACTTCTATTTAACTACACATCTGTGATTTTAACTCCATCGCTCAAATTTGGAAGCCTTCTCCAAGGCCTCAGGTAAAAACCAGTGTTCTCTAGGGGTCAGTGCCAGAAAGCTCAAAAAACCCAGCTTTCTGGGCTCTAACAGGCCAGCAGACTGCATCTAACCCACTCTTTTATAACACCCATCCTCACTGCACATAGCTGTGCCCTATTAAGGGCAAGGCTGTTCCCAGCCTTTGGTAATTAGTACAGCTGCAATAAATCAGGGATTTTCCAGGGATTTGTGGGAGCTGCACATCTCAGGTGTCAAAGGACACTCAGAAGTGCTGAGATTGTTACAGGTTGCAGAGGTAGCAGGAAGAGAGTGGTGAGCACTAACAGAGAGCAAATCCCTTCAATTCCCTTTTCTAGGCTCCCACTGAGCTGTCCAGTTCCACACACAAGATAGGTGCTTCATTCAGCAGAGCAGCAGCTCAGCCCTTTGATTTCCTTAGGCCAGAGGATTTTAACTGCAGCTGGATTGCAAAGGCTGAGAGTAAAGGGCATGTGGCCCTCGAGGACAATCCACATCAGATGGAAGCAAGACAGACACCAGCAAGACCTCTGCCTCCCAAACCTCAGGAAAGATACACTTGCACCATGCAAAATGCCTTTAAAGACATTCCCAATTTTCCTTCGCAGTGCTAGCAAGGAGGGAAGAACTGGCAGAATCCCCCCTCCCAGCTGCACACAACTAATCCAGCTGAAGTTTTTTTCCATCCTGATTCATGGAAACATTTGCTGTGGAAGAAGCCAAGCCTTTACTGCTTCCAACTCCAAAGATGCTTCTTCTGCATCACCCATTTTCTACCAGCTGTCTGAGCTCGTGGCCCAAGTCAGGCCAGAGCTGCAGGAGCAAGCCTGGTCCCTTCCAGAGATGGAGCACCAGCTGCCTCCTCCATCCCAGGCACTGTGGCTTGCCCTCCCTCTTCTCCACACTGATCAATCCCTGCCTTTCTCTTGTGGGTACCTCCATCACAAACATCTGCCAAACTGCTTTGAGCTTCCTAGAAAAGCCCTGGTTTCCCTGAAAAGCCTGTATCCAGCTCAGAAATTTACTTTCCATGCATGAGGGAGCATTATCTCATACCAGCTCTTCCTCTGCCACAGGCAAGGACAGCTTCCACCAGACCTGGTTGCTCCAAGCTCCATCCAAACTGGCCTTGGACACATTCAGGGATCCAGGGGCAGTCACAGCTTCTCTGGGCAAGCATGCCAGGCCCTCACAGGGAAAAAATTCTTCCATACATCAACCTCCTCCAGGCTAAGAGCCCCAACTTCCTCAGCCTGTCTCCGTAGGGGAGGTGCTCCAGTTTCCTTTTCAACTCTGTGGCGTCCTCTGGACTTGCTGCAACAATTCCATGTCCTTCATGCATTGAAGGCACCAGAACTGGACATTGTGCTCCAGGTGGGGTCTCAGGAGAGCAGAGCAGAGCAGGAGAATCCCCTCCCTGTGCCTGCTGGGGATGCAGACATCCAGTGAGTTAGGAGAGCTGTGCTCCCAGCTCTTTCCAAGGAAAGGTGGCACAGGAGAGAGAACATCTGCCCCTCAGGCACTGATATATCCAGTCTAGCCTATGGAGAGCCTGCTCTGGCACAGCCCAGCTGTTCCCAACCTGCTGATGTTGCACTCACCAGGAGACAGCACTACTTACTTTGGAGTAGGAGCTGCTGGGGAGGGACCCAATGCCAGCAATCAGTGACCTCCCAGCAGCAAAGCAAAGCAAAACAAAGCAAGCAACCTCCGCTGTCACTGTGCCAGGTCAGTGCCCAGTACAGCAATACCTGAACACCTACCACAACATAACAGACAAACCCTTACCTACATGATCCAAAACCCAGCAACACACACCAGTTCCCCTGAATCCCAGCTCTTCACCCCATCTGCCACAGAAAACCTTAAGTGCCAAGTCATATTTTCCAGCCAACCATTTTCCCCTAACTAACCAAAACCAAGTAATAACAGTATGAATTATTTTTCTCTTCCCTCCTCCTCCTCCTCCTGAGTTCCCACTCACAGCTCCTCATTAGAGCTGGTGTTAATTAGAACAGGCTGTGAAGTTCACTACATCTGTGCAAAAGAGCAGGGGTGGACAGACACATGGCATGAGCTCTTGCGAAACCAGGTCCCAAAAAAAAAGATCCATATGATAGTGATAGCTTCTTCAATCATTTCTTTTGGTATTTAGCTTCCCAAGAAGCTTAGTGAAAATAAAAATAAAAAGAAGGCTACAAAAAAATAACCTCAGGCATTTGGAGGGAGAGGAAGTTATTTTGCTCGAAGGCCTTTCATTAATAATCCCCTTAATAACAACTTTTATTAGTTTGTAAATGTTCCCTTTCACTCAGCCATCTGATGGTATCCTTGGCAGTGACAGCCCGTAATTCTTCACTGCATGTGTCTGCTGTTTAAAATTTAAATTAAAGCAAGGCTTGTGGTTGAGGCTATAGAGCACAAAAAGGAGAGGAAGGCATCAGCCTTTAAAGTAACAGTGTTGCTATAAGCACATCAGGCTAGGACACAGAAAAACCCTGCGAAATTGCATCACCCTCCTGAGAACTGGATTCAAACTCTGCCCCCCTCCAACCTGGCCTTGGACACTTCCAGGGATGGGGCAGCCACAGCTTCTCTGGGCAACCTGTGCAGGGCTCACCACCCTCACAGGGAAGGATTTTCCCCCCAATATCTGATTCAAACCCAGTGTCTTTGAGTTTGACACACTGAAACTGCATCTTACACACTGCTCACTTTGGTGGTGTGAATCTCTCTGCTCTTCCAAAGCCACTGGGCAAACCTCATGGTGCAAACAAGGGTGGAAGCTGTAGGACTTTGGACCATCTCCCGCTGTCCCTCCTGCTCTCTCTTGGCTTGGTTATGTGGAGGCTTCTGGAGAAGAACACTGAATTAATATTCTCAGGATAAAAATGAGTAGGAGGCCTGGCAAGCAAGTTTTCCCTCTCCCCATGATTCACGAGGAAGTCAGACAAGGAATGTCTCCATCAGGAGACAAATGGGCTAGGTTTAATGGCATCTTTCATGGTGACATATTTCTTTAGGAACTGCCAGTTAGTTACTGGAACAGCCTCCGTACAGAACAAGAGTGACTTCTAGTGCAGTCCAGGGATACGGCAAGAGTTACTGCTTGGCATTATCCCTGCATGTGTTTGAGCTCATCAGTCCCTGCTGCCTAATGCAAATTAGACTTGGTCTGAGCCTCAAAGTGCCTGTAAAAGTGACAGGGACGTGGCTGCCCTGGTGGAAGCAAAAGCCTTGTCACGCTCCATCTTACAGACATGGAAAGCCAGGGCATCCAAGGTGAATTCATCAGGAGACAGCACACACATGGCTGCTCGTGGCAGCAAACTGGGCTTCCTAACTCAAGAGATCATTCAGCCTCTGCAGAATTTTCAATTCCAGTGATAGACAGTTACCTCACTGACCAGTGTAAGAGCTGGGAGAAGTCAGACAGCTGACAGCAGCCTGGTTCATCTAAAACTTCAAGAAACACAGTCCCACTACTCCCATCACTTTCTTTAAGAGTCTTTTTCTCTCTGCCTGCATTTTTATAGCTTTACACTACCCTCAACTTATGACAAGTAAAAACAAGCCCCCTTCCCACTTCTAATCCAAGCATTTTAGATAAAATAGTAGACAGGAACAGAAAAAGATAAAATAGGAGTATCAGAGGGGGAGAAAAAAACCTAAATGGTTAATACAGCTCATACTTGGTGCAGCCTTCGTGCAAACATGTCAGCTGGAAAGTGCTGGCAAGCAAAACCAAGAGGGATGCATGTCAGCTGAGCAGCATATATTCCCTGGGAAAGGGAACATGGAATTGCCTGTAACTGCACGTGGCTGTGCTGTTTGTGCAGGATCAAATTCTTCCCTGTGCACGTAGCAGCCGTCCAGGAATCGCAGCCCACGATGTCATGCAGGAGGCACAGCGTGAAACATCCTCCCCCTGGCTGTGCTTCCAACAGACAGAGACACCCAAAAAACTGCATGGATGCAAAATGGCACATGCAGCCACTGCAGGTGAAGCCCTGGGTGCGTGGGTGTCACAGAATCCCAGAATGGTTTGGGTTGGAAGTGACCTCAAAGCTCATCTCGTTCCACTCCCTGCACCTTCCACTATCCCAGGTTGCTCCAAGGCCCATCCAGCCTGGGCTTGGGCATTTCCAGGGATCCAGGGGCAGCCACAGCTTCTCTGGGCAACCATGCCACGGCCTCCCCACCCTCACAGGGAAGAATTTCTTTCCAATATCTGATCTAAAAATTCTCTCTTTGAGTTTTAAACCATTCCCTCTCTTTCTACCACCCTGTTCCTTTCAAAAATTCTCTAAATTCTCTCTCCGTCTTCTATCACCACTCAGCTGATCACAATGACTGAATGTATCTTTGAACTTCAGGTTCTTCTTATTGCAAACACACCTTGACACAGCTTCTCCCTTCACAGAAAAGGTTCTTTGAACAACAGTTGGTTTGAATGCAGGGAAGAGACACTTTTCTAGGGGCATACGTTATTTAGGAATATTTCACTAGAGCACTGGAGCAAATAGAGACCTCGTTGAAAATGAAAATACTCATAGGAAAGAGTGACTCGATATGAGTTTTAAGTTTCAAATTTCAAAAAATGTTTTGCTGTAGCATTTTTCAAGGGAAAAGTTCCAAGTTTAGAACTCGAAGTGGTTTTATTTAAAACAATGTTTCTTTCTTCTACTAATTTTCTTTTCCAAGCTCAGCTGTTGAAGCTGAACTGAAATATAAGACATTTTTGTGTCCTCAACAGACCCAATAAAATTCTTCTCTCCTTTTTTTTTTTAGAGGTGTGATTTCTACCCCCTCAGATTCCAATCAGAAAAAGTTACAGCTCATCTTTTTTCATTCTTGTTAAAAAAAAACTCTTCCCCACCCTAACACAGTGAAGAGGGAAAAAAAAATTGTGGCTTTTTCTCCCAGATATAAAAAACCAAAGAACAACAGAGTGCTTCAGGCTTTCTAATTCAAGTGCATGACTCTTCCTGGAGCAGTGGAACATGTTCAGCTTGGGGAGTGGAGTTTTAAGCCTAATAAGCAGCTGGTTTGGTTTACAGAAATGGCTGCAGCATTCACCCATGGCACCCATTCCCCATTCCCCATTCCCCATTTCCCAGGAAAACTCCAACAATCACTGGAAGACAGTCTCAAAGATTTCCCCTGCAATGGCCATAAGAAGAGGCTTTAATCCCACACCCAAAATAAGAACTTGGTGTATGTCTGCTGCCAAGGCACTGACTCTTTTTCCTGCATATTTAGTTCCTGGGCAAAGCTACATTTCTAATCTGTACATAATGTTCAGCTTCATCTCTTGCAGTTTATGGACTTGAACACAAAGGCAATTCTCACTGCCACTGGAAGGAGTGAATCCCTTCCCCTCATTCTCTGGAAAAGGAAAAACAGTGTCTGCCAAGGCAGACACTCCAGCCTAACCTTCTTTTCATATAACACAAGGAAAAAGCACCTCTAACTCCCTTGCAGTGATGAGATCAAGTCTTTGGAGACATGGGATTTACTTCTAGCTCTGACACAGATACCTGGTGTGAACCTGCAGAGGTTGAAGACCTACCTCTGGCTGAACCAACTCTGAAATCTTATCACAGAGACAAAGCTGTGAGGAAAGCAAAATGCTTAAGAAAATCTCAGAACCACATTCTGAAATTCTCTGCAGCTCAGTTCAGTTGTGAGAAAATAAATAATAAAAAATAAAGTATCTTGACTCTCTGTTGTCTAAATCCAATTTTTTTCACTGAGCTGGAGAGAACCTGCCACCCCTGCCACCCACCATGGCCAAGATTGAGCCCAGCTGATGGGAGGCCCTGAGCTCCACTCCCAGTCAGCCCAAGGTCCTTAGGTGGTTAATGAAGACACGCAAAGCTGTAAGGCAGCTCAGATGTTGATAGAGCTGAGTCACCCCCTCTCTGTAACCTGAACACCCCAGACATGACTATAAAGACAGTAATAATCACCATTTTGGGGGACAAGGCCAACTTTTCATCCATCAGTCGCTACCCAGACTGTGACCTCACTGGGGGTTTAGTCCCTGCTGTGTTTTTTTAAAGACCTGAACAGCACAAATGAAAGTTGCCTCAATGCCTGGAGCCTCAAGCAGAGCCAATGGCAGCTAAGTTTTCCATGGAAAGCTTTAGCTGGAGGATGGGGAGCAGGGTGGAGCTAGGAATATCAGTTACACAGTGACAAACTCCTGCCTGGCATTTCCTCCTCAAACCCTGAGCCAGCTGCAGCCACTCCTGCCAACCTTCAGCATCCTCAGCCGGCTCAAGGGGTTCCATTCATATTGAAATATTTATTTTGTGGAGCAGATACAGCCCCTGGGAATCTCTTTGAGGACAAGACGAGCCCAGTGGGATTTGGCCTCTTAATGCCTATCCATTTCACTGGGTATTCAAACACCAGCTCAAAGAGTATGGGATAAATATCCTTGCATTACATCTAGGAAAATAAACAGGCAATAGATAAACAGGCAATCCATATTTCATAGATATGGGGAAAGAAAGAGAAAGAGAAGAACACCACTCTTACCACCGCAACATATAGTAGAAATGGCAATCAATGCCTGTACCTTCATGATTAATGTTCCAGTAACAGGGTGGTTTGCTTTCACATCAAGAAAATCACTATCTTTCCCTTTCCAGGCACTGCTAATATCCCAAGAGCACAAAAGCTTTGGGTGTTGCCTGATATTCCCACCTAAACCAAAGTGGGAGTCCTTGGTTCTCCAAACCAAGCCATTTTAGAGTGTCCTACACCAGTCAGCACGTGCTTTTAGGTGCTTAAAACAGTCCACACTGCAGGAAATCCCTGCCACTGGTTTAAAATTTAGAAGAAATATCCTCCCTGGCCTACTATCAAATAAGCATCCCATGAAAAATGAGCAGAGTCCCCCTGGAAGCTCTCAGAGCTGAGAAAGCTTCCACTTAAAAACTGAGACTGCTTCTTGTCCAGCTGCAAGATATTCCTACAGCAGGTGGACTGGTAAATCCATCCTTTTCCTGCTGTCACCTGTGCTGGTGATGGCAGTGGCAGCAGGAATAGGGGAGAACAGGAGCCTGTGGATGCAGGCACACACATTTATTGCTTCAAGTCAGCTCTCTGTCTTTTCAGAGAAGCCCTGGATTCTCTCATGTCCCTTTTGCACAGCAGCCTGCAGGACAGATGGAAAAGATTCTGGAGTAAAGGTGGGATCTGGTGTGAATAAGGGTGGAAGTATTTTGGCTGGGAATTCGTGGGTATGCAAAGGCGTGGGAGTTGTGACTCATGAAATGCTTCCCTCCTCCAGCAGTTTCCCACCTTGCAAGGAGCCAGTTGTTGGTGCTGGGAAGCAGGGACTCAGTGGCCAGGCATTTGGCAGGAATGTTTCTGGAGCAGGCTCCAAGGCTGGAGCTGCATGTCAGCCAGAGCATCTCCTCAGAGCAGCTCTGATGGAGCATCACCAGGAACAAAACAACATTTCCTGAAACTACTGAAGGGGAAGACAGAAAATTCATCCAGCTCTTGATCCAAGAGGGCATAAAATGCACTAGGATTGTGTTTTCTCTCTAGTTCCAAATAAAATCCCCAATATGGATATGTTGAATGTCCCAAGGAGCAAATTCAGCAGTAGCCGTGCCCGAGAGATCACAACCAAAAAAACTGGAGTGCAAACTGAGCTGATTTCTCTCTCCCTGACATCAGGGGCTCTTGTATCTGTACACCCACTCAGTCCAACACTGGGAATGATCTTTTCCAACCACACTGGTTCTTGTCCTGACCTCAGTTCCTCTCCTAGGGAATGCAAGGCAGATGCTCCATGTGCTCCACACAGAGCCTAGATTTTAATCTATCTGCCTCAAATCCAGCCCAGGTACTTCCCTCTTGCACAGACAACCTGAGGATGAGCACATCAAAATTTTAATCAGACTCTCAGCAATATCAAACACCACTGAAATGTTTAAAATCAGCACAGGGAACAAGACAATAACACTCTGCACAATCAATGCTGTCAAGTCTTGGATTACCCAATATCTTGTTCAAAATGCTGGTCTGGGAGTAATTTTGTGAGAAAAAGCACTTCAGCAACTACAGTTCAGGAAGGCCTGGGGAATAGGAACTAACAAGCCTTAAAAGATTAAGAAATAGAAGATGCGGAAAAAAGCAATTTTGATTTCATTTTGCAGTCTTTGAGGTTATGACTTACTGTTTCTAAATCACTAGGGACCAACAATACTTACTTAAGACCTTGTTAGGAAAGTATCAAAGGCACTGTCAAAAGTATGAGGGAGTCAGCTTGAATTGTTCCTAAGGGGAAACTTCAAGACTAGGAAGAAAAAAATCTATTTCCTTATTAACTAAGGGAGTTAACCCATTAAGCATCTTTGTAGAGCAGAACATGAAGCAGTGAAACCAAACAGTTTGGATTGTGAATATGAATTACTGAGCGTGATCTGAGATGTAATCAGATCTCAGAGTCCATGAAAACATAGGCAAATCCTGAGTGAAAAGGTCTTGCATGCCTTTGGAAGGAAACATGTATCTGCTGCTTTATAAAGAAACAAGATCTCTGCAAAACCAGAGTTCACATCCATACACAAACAGCAGTTCTCCATTCTCCTGAGCCACTGGCAAAGGGATGAACCTTCCATGCTCAAATTAATATTTCCACTCTCCCAGTCCAGCATGCAAGCGGAAAGACCGTGGACTCATGGTCAAAACCAAAACCAACCACTGTGGAAATTACAGCTCCTGCCACCATGAAATTATCTGGGAACCAGCTGATCTTTGGCATTCCATTCTCCATTCTCTCCTGAGCTATGCAGGGCTGCTGTGGAGGCAATCTTCCTTCCTAGTACTCTGGGAAAGAAAGTGCAAGAGCAACCCCAGCTGTCCTGAGCACAGGGTGTTGCATTTTGGCTACAGGAGCAGTGGAAAGGATAATGCAGCATTGTTCCTCGTGTAAGGGAGAAGGAGAAAGAGCAGAGCTTTATTTAAAGAAACACTACAGTTATATAGGGTAGTTAGTGCAAAACAAAATACAAAAGACTCATTGGTCTAAGAAGGCAACACCTCTTTGAAAACTTGCTTTCTGCAAAACAACACGTCTCTCATGAACCCTTCAGGTATTTAATCTTTGTTGTAATTTCTTTTCCTTGAGCAGTCTGAGAAACCCAAGGCTTCAAGGCTGCTTTTTCCCTGGTTCCCAGCGGTATCCAGCGACACACAGGGCACTGCTCTCAGCCAAATTATTATTAATGTGAGTGTGCTGAGCAACCACAGGCCTTTGTGGGAATGGATTCATGAGAGGGCAGATGCCGAAGGAAACATTCATCTCTGTGGGGTGGAAAGAGCAACAAAAATGTCCTAAGAGCAGGGAAGATCAAACAGGAGTGAAAGTACTCGTTCGCTGCTTCTCTTTTTTTTGCCTCCATTTGTAGTTGAGCTGCTAAAGAAAAGAGATCTCAGAAAAAGAACCTTTTCTTTCCTCCCAACCACTAACAAAAGGGTTTGCTGAATAATGAAGTATTTATGTATAAAATGGGGCTAAAATAGCATTATGACCATGGGTGGCACAAATGCAGCAGATGGAACTTGAGGCTAGTTGAGAGAGGAGAGAGAGGGTGGAGGTGGAATTCTCTCTTCTCTTCCCCTAGTGATGACATGGGAGATCTCCAAAAAGCAAACTCCTCCTCAACCTGACATAAAACTAAACCTCAGGTTGGATCTTGTGTGCCCTAGAAGGGCTGCTCACACATCTGAGATGCTGTTCTGGCCTCTTCCTACAGCTTCTGGTCACAGGCAATACAAAAAGCTAAAAATAGCCATCAAAACAAGATTTGGAAGCTCCCTGGATTATATTTTAAAAATAGGATAAATAAAACAGTGTTTCACTGAATCATGGGGTTTGTTTTTAGCTGAATATGCTCCCAGAATGGCTAAGTGATTTTAGCTGTTATAGGAAGAATTTAGTTCAGTTCAGTCAACACACCAAACTTCAGCAGTCACCACTACCTGCTCCTCATGACTGTGAGCAAACCTGCTGGTCAAAAGCCAGTTCACAGTTTATTGGTCCAGAACAGGAACAGAAATAGAAGCATTAAATAAATCCCTTAGCCCTGCCCTGTTCCCTGTGCTGTTGCTGCAGCACTGAAAGGCTCCAAGAAGTTTGTCACTGAATTCATCATAGTATCCACGAAATTGCTAGGACACAGTAGCAATCCTTGGCAATCAGCCAAGGGGGGATAGAAGATTTTATTTCTCTCTCCCCTGAAGCCACTGGGTAGATGACTGGCAGTAGATTGGTGTTGCAAGGTTCCCAGCTTCTCTTCAAATGGAGGGATGGAGCTTCCCACTGCTCCAGAAGCAATGCAGCCAGAGCCAAAGACCACACATTAATGGATTTTTCCACATCCTGAGACCCAAGAGCTTGAAAAAGCACCTAGAAATAGAAAGCTTCCTTACCTGCCCTGGAAAACTTTGCTTAGTACTCTACAGCACTGTCCTGCCCATGTTTGTGAGGACACCTGAGGTCGTGAGTAAAAAACATCACTGCCTATCTCTGTCCAATTCTGTGAGGAAGGTGTGTTGGGTTGATGTGGCCAGAAATGTGTATTCTATCACCATCTGTTGAAGCCAGGTGGGACAGTGACCCTTATCTCCATGGCACACATTATCTGCTAATGGGCCATCTTTAAGACAAGATGGGGCAATCATCTTTATCTTTTAC
>JANRGV010000104.1:1900202-1910728 GCA_024734035.1 Alethe castanea | reverse complement strand
CTGTGCCAGAGGGAGCCAGAGCCCACGTGCACTGGGGCTGTGCTCCTTCCTACAGGGGCTGTTGGCAGGAGCACCTGCAGGAACTGCTGGCAACACTTGGCATCTGTCAGATGATGTTGCTCCTTCCTGGAATGATTTTTTTTTATGGAAGAGATTGGCAGGAGAACCAGAACACTGTCAGCAGCTGAGTTTCTCAGGACAACTAGATTGTGCACAGATACTGTCATGCTTCCTTGTGCTTTTCTGACACTCTTGAGTTCAGGAAATAAAGACTCTGCTCAGCCTGACATTCTATGCTCCCGTTGCTGCGTGTCTGCTGTAGCAGCTCATGTCCAAACACAGCTGGGTGCTTGCTGAGCGTGGCAATGGATGGCCACAAACAGGGAATTTCCCCAGTGAACATCAAGGCAGACAACTGAGGAAGTGCAGAGGATAGGGATAACTGGGAGGAAAAGCTGTTCTGTGTCTCTGATTATGGTGCAACACTGTGAAGGAGCAGCCAAGACAAGTGCTGGAAGCAGCCATGTCCTGCCCTTTTCTGCTGTCAGATGGACATGGGACAGACTTGTGGCCACAGGTCCATCCGACTTGATCTAGGAACAATGGAGGGCCATGCACTGGTAGGGAATGGCCTCCAGCAAGAGCAAAGCAGGATCTTCTAGCAGCAGAGCCTGAGCTTGTGAACCGGGCCATCTCCTCACTTAGTTCCTCAAAGAGCTTCCCTCCACCCCTGAACCTCACCCACAGGAGTCCCTACTTTAACTCAGCATCTGCTACTTCTCCAGCACTGCTGACCCATCAGATCAGGGCTGAGCCCATTTTGTGGGCTCGAAGGCTACCATTCTGTGGTAGTGATTTACCACAGAAACAGCATTAAGCATTAAATACGTGGAAGCAATTAATACTTACGCAGCCAAGTAATTTTTAAAAGTATAAATACTAAAGGCATCAGTTGTTTCCAAGAGTTAACTCTTCTAAGGGCAAGGCAGACTGAGTACTTCATTTACCTTATATCAGCCCGTGCCAGGCTCAAAGTGCAACACACACAAGTTGGAATCCAGTAAAATGTTTGAACTAAATACAGTTCCCTTTGTTTTGCTGCAGGTGTGACTTCTGGAGTGAGACTTTCCTTGTGTGTGGTACTTAAGTCCCAGATGTTAATTCATAAACTCAGTCTAAACACAGATGCTAATTAGCATAGGAAAGCACAGTGTGTTGTCATCGTGATCCTCACTTTGTAAAGCTCAGGATAGCTCTCAGAGCTGGTATGTGCTACCCGACACAGGCTCAATGCTACTTGAAAAGAAAGTGATAAAGCACTTTTCATACCTCAAATATCCATCAGATCTCAAACAGCTGAGATACAAGTGTGTCCTTCCTTGGGGATCAGAGGCCAAAACCGGGTCTTGGTGCAGTCACTGATCTACCTTCTTGTCACTTCATGTGGATTCTCATTGCATACTTTTACACCGACCTCAGCTTTGAGGGGCTCTTACAACACAAAGATGCTGGTCACAATTCAGCACTGTTTGTTTCTGTCATTTATCCTTTCCACGCATCAGTTCTGTAACAAAAGGCTCACATGGCAAAACCAAATTGGATTCCTACTGCTAAAAACCTCCCTTTCTTCCCAGTCTTGTACTTTGATTAGATGAGAATACATTCAAGAGAGAGGTATCCACATTTCCTGCCTTGGAATTAATTGGGAGCATCTTGATCCTTAAAGCTTAACCTGTTCTCTGACTTTATTTACACCCAGTTGTATCACACTGCCTAGGCATCCCAAACCTGAGATTCTTTGTTGTGAAGGCACAGAAGAATCTGGCATTTAATATCCCTCAATTCAGGAAACCAGGAATGCACATTACTTCCCTTTGCTCAACACAAGTCGTTAAAAATAAAGTTATAAACTTCCCAAGCCAATTGGCATGACCCAAGGACATAAAATATTTGGAAATCTGCTTCCCATCTCAAAACAGCAACTCATTTGCCTTCACATGGTCTGTTGAGACTCAATTACAAAAATTGACACTAAACAGAAAAGCTTGTCTTTTGGGTTTGTTTGCTTTTTTGCCAAGCCAGCCCAGACAGTCCTTCCTAGGAGAACACAACAACATGCTGTCTGGGTGATGGTCCAGCCCACTCCTGCAGGGTAGGACACAGGCAGAACCAACTGCTCACCCAAGAACTTCTTCCAGATGTCCCCTAGTGTCTTACAGAGGTTTTTTTGCACATACCCCAGGCTGAAACAGACTTAGAGCAACATCCAAACTGCTCTCCTGCAATGGCTGCTGACACTTTTTTTGTGCACGCGCATTCTGCTTTCGTTTTCTTCACTGCATTACTGGCAGCTCTGGTGAGATATGGAAAGTCTGTCAGGATTTGTTATTAAAGCCCACAGGTTTTCATGTGGATCTTCAGCAGGAAGGGATACTCAGCTCTTCTGCTTCCCCACCCTGTTTCTCCTGTTTTAACTACCTTGGAGGTCAAGCAGCTTTTCCTACAGAGACTGGAACTGTGGGTAAATAAGCACTGCTGACCCATATGGGAGAAGTAATAAAATGGCAAGAAACAACATTCTTGTTACATGTGGGGTGCAGATGAAATGGAAAACTGAAACTAAAACTGAGTTCCTTTTTTCCAAACCTTTCATGAACCTCTGTTTCCAACTGAATTCCTAATGGTTTCTTAACTCAAAGGTCCTCCCACTCAGCACTGTACTTGGAAAAACTCCAAAACCCACACCAATTGCTTCAATTAAAACAGAAAAAAAATACTTCCTCTTTGTGGAGGTGAAAGCACAGGGTTAGTGCAAGCCAGGTAAGGATTCAAATGCCTGAAGATGCCACTTTAGGAAATATTTCACACAATGTTTCCCAAGGTAGGGCTCCGGATAGCGAAGCACAAAGCTGCTCATCTGAAGACAGGTATTAGAGAACCAAAAACCAGGATAAGGGCAATGAGGATGAAATCTATGTGAAATAGCTTGGATTTCAAAGTGGCACAAGGTAAAAAGTGTGGCTGGGAACACAGTACTAGAGGCAAGTTATGAGTTAATGCCTCAGCTTAAATTTTACAGCAAACCACAAACTACAGTTATCAACTTATTAGGACAGGATCAAACTTACTGTATTTGACATAGATTTGATACTAGATTTGAGACAGACACAGACTGCCAGTGTCCACATTGCTCATCTCCTATTACCATTCATTGAGTACCTAATAATCCTTTAATTATGTCTAGGTTTCATTTCTCCAAGCAGGGTTGTGTGCTACCAACAAGTGCAGACATGCACAATACAAACACAGGAGGGGAATCTTCACTCAGCTGTTCAAATATCTTACACCAAAGAATATTTTAAGACATCTGAGAGGTACCAGTGTTTTTTTAATACAACACCATACAATTGCTGCACACGAAGCTGTCAAAGCATAAAATATTGCAGGAATCCTTAACTAGCCCTATCCAAATTAGGCCAGCAAGAATTAACTAAAAAAAACCTAATCAGACTAGACCTTTATTCTGCAGAAAATTTAAAAAGTCAAGCACACAAGGTCAGTGTAAACATGTTCTTTAATATCACTGAAGATAAATTTAGCAATCCAAGTCTTAGGGGGGTATCAAATAAATAATCATTTTGAAAAAGTGTTTACATAGGAAGGGAGCTCTCAAGACAGCAGAGCACAGTTTGTAATTCCTCCCTGCTAACACCCCCTCACCAAGAGAATGTACAGTAGGCAGTGCACACTGGAAAAACAATCACAACACAAGGGCACACTCGCCAGCTTCCATGGAACCTCTGGGTAGGATTTCAGAAAGGGGGGAGAAGTAAATGGAGAAATGCACTGCCCTTTAAAGCACCAATCTTTCTCCACAGCCTTTTCACCAACGTAACACAAATGGGAAAAGAATTCATGTTTGCTTCCAAAATCCACTCTCAGCTCCAAGATTAACAGAGCACTGCTGAGACAGAGAATTATTCTTCAAACTGACACTCCAGCACAATGCATCACCCCCCTCCCAGCTGGGCTCTGCTCCTACTCTAACCTTGAAATTCCTCTCCAGTCATGGCAAAAGTAACCCAGAAAGCTTAAAGACAGGTAAGAATTGTTATTTCTTGCAGATCCTGGCCCAGTGTACTGAAATGGAACAAGATGTGACAGGTCTCAAGGTATAGGGTTACCCAGGAAAACATCTGGCGTCCTATGTCACTCAAATAAAACCTTCCAAAAGTCAAAATACTTCCTCAAATCGTAGATTTGTCTTTGTTAAACAATTATTCTCCTGTAAAAATATGCCTGATGTGAAACTTCTCACATCACAACAAGAAGATTAAACAATCCAGAAAGAACAAGAAAAAAAGAAATCAATTATAAATATGCCACAAAAAGATTTGCAAGAGAGTTACTGCAAACTTGTTTTCTTTCACTTTCATCAAAATATTTTCTCTCTGTACATACAGGCTGGGCGGTCTTCCACTCTCTGTCCTCTAGTTCAACATGCAATAGATCTGTGCTAAGCACTGCAGTACTCACCAGAAAATTGTTTCTTCTCCATTTCTAACACACCTGAAAAAGGTTCTGCTTTGAGTCAATTAAAAAACAACTGTACTATGTAATACTGCTGTGTATGCTTGTGTACCTACTGAATAAATATTGCAGGAGTTAAAGGACTGTTTCACTGCTAGCTGGGCTTTGGCAAAACAGGAGTGGGGCTGACAGAATCTGGATGCTTCACACTTCTGAGTGGGGGATGCTGCAACATTTAACAGATATGGAAAAAAATAAATCTTAGATGTAAAACTGTCAGTACACAGGATTCCCAAGTTGTTCTGAACACAGGAGCAGGGTAATCAGTTTTCCAGGAAAGCCACATAGTCAGTCAATCTGGCCAACTGCTGTTCATTGGGAATTGGTGGGACTGGAGCAGGTTCTATAAAGATAAAACAAATGGATCATTAATGAAATTTAGAGAGCAAATCCATCAGCAGTACCATCCATCACAACAGTAAGGGGAAAAAAATTAAATGCATCTGCCTTTCAACAGCCTTCTGGGAGCGGATCTTAACTGTATCTCCTCCCTATACAGCTCCAGCTGACATAACTCCTGTTATCTGCACCATTCCAAGAGTTACTAACCACAAAAACTACTGCAACAAGTTCCACTTGTCAGCAGCCTCCAGGATTTCTTTGCACACACTGGAGTCTGAGTAATGAGGGCTGACAGTACTCTGCCTTGAGAAAAAAAGCTCCTGGAGCTCTCTAGTTGCTCCTTTCCTTGCAAACTGCTGTTCTGAAGAATGGCAAACAAACAAACAGATCTAGTGGGTGATCAGACCAACAGAACACACAGGAGCTCAGCTATGGAAGTGGAATCAGGAATCTCAGGCACTGCTTCCAACATGAGGGAGTGAGAAGACAAGGAGAAGCACATTTACATAGCACCTGATTGGGGTGGGCTGCTGTTTTTTATTTTGAAAGGGCCAGTGAGAACATTCACTTCTCTAGGACTCAATTCCCACTCAGTGGTGCTGGTGACACTGTTTATGCAAGTTTAGCTAAACCCATTATATAGAAAGAAAAATACCTGATGAAGGAATGAATCTGTTAAAGGATGCTTCCAGCACACCTGGAGAAAAACATACGAAATTAGCCCAGTGGAACAGTTTTAAACAGTTCTATGCAACAAAACATGGATCAAAAGCTAATTTTAATTAAACCTGTTTATTCATCACACCTGACTTTATAACCAAAAATCAGAATATCCAAGGCTTAGCTACTTCAAAGGAGCCTCTTTCTTTTGCCTGACTAGTAGTTCTTGCACTCACTTTTGGAAAAAAAAACAAAAACAAATATATAAGTAATTATCAGTTTTTCTAAGCTCTGCGTATTTTGCAACCATTTCATAAAAACCCCACCTGATCATATATAAAATCTCAGGGCTCTGGTTGGCTTTGTGCCTCTTAGGAGTAAATTTCAACATCTGGCACCAAAAACTCTGCCCATAGAAACATTTCTTAGTCTAACAAATCTTGGCCTTTTGGATATGCTGTTATTTGGCTCCTTCTGCCACAGCAGCACAGAGCAGTTTAAGAGCAATTGTTTCATCCTGCTTTTATAGCTTAATATTTATTTTTGCCTCAGCCAGCCAGATACAGCTTTTTAAAAAAGATAAAAGCCAAGTATTTCTGCAGACCAAGCTTTGCAGGAACAGACATTCTGTTATCAACACCATGGAAGGGAAGAAAAGAAGATTTTAATTTTAAAGCAAAGAAAATTATACCAACAACTGGAACTCCTCAGAACACAAAGATTCACTAAATCCCTGCCTAAAGAAGTTCTAATTCTCCTGGAGGAAAAAAAATCTCCGGTTCAAGATGGTCTATTTATATTAATCTTTATTAGGTTAAGACATGTCATTTGAGGTCATCCAGTTTATGTTCCACAGAGGCAGAGCCAGCAGCAGAGGAGGAGAGGGAGCAATCACAGCACATCCTGTCTGATTTTGTTTAAACAAGTCCATGTGAGCATGTAGCTTAATCCAAACTATTTGTAAGTCCAAACCAAACCCACCTCTTTGTACTTCCTCATGTTTTAGACGTGCTCCATGTTTATGAGCATCCAAAAAGTATCTAACAGAATCCTAACAGTGCAAAGCTGTAATTAAAAACTTAGCACCTAATTCCTAGAAAATGCTGAATGGTTCATGAAGGAACAGCTCCACCTACCCGGCTTTTTCGGCATCACCATGCGAGTTGCAAAGTCTGCTTGCCAGCCCTGTTCTAGCACACCTGGAAAGGCATTTGGGCATTTGTAAGACACAGAAGGGGAGATTAAACAGTGATAATTAACAGCAAAAAAAAATTTTTTTTAATCATACCATTATCCAGAAGTAGGATTTTTTTCTTCTCTAATCACTGCCCAATCACTTAACAGCCTCAGAATTTGTAGATATATTTTTATTAATCATCACTTGGAGCTCTCTGAGCTCCTCATCAGTATAAAAATTACTCAGGGAATAATGCCAAGTACCTTTCACAGCTTCTTCTACAGGAAGGCCAACAAAGGCTGCAAAATCATCTGCAACTATTGATGTGTAAGCCTGGGAAACCAGTCCAAAGGCTCGTCTCCTGGTTGCATCTAGGGAGAGAGGAACACAGGACATAAGAGACTCAACTCCAGAGCTGGGAAATCTGAGAACATTTCCTCAATTCCATCACCTTTGGAAAAGCACAACCAACCTTCAAGTGAGCACTTCAGGAGTTCGCCCTCCCTTCCCACAGTTCAGTCAGCAGCAAGAGACAACAAATTGTTCTCTGCCAGGACAAACCCCCTCAGAGCCCACACTGAACCTCCAAATGCAGCCTGCAGCATCCTGGGCTCTGCCACCAGCACATGAAACACTTCAGGGAGCTCTGCATCTGATGGCATTCTCTGTTTGCAATATGCCAGCAATTAGTTAACAATTAATGGCATCTAAAAAGCAGTTGTTTCTCAAGCTATGGAGAATTTGTTATTGCAAAACACCTCTTTTTTTGCAGTCTGCACTGCCCTCTAGGAGCAAGAATTAGAATGTTACCATTACACAGGATAGAAAACATTTCACAAAAAAACCTTCCTGTAAGCCCTACGAGGTTCTGAAATGCCAAGCCAAGTTCCCTGAATCACTGGTTGGAAGTCTGATAAAACTGGGTCTGTTTTGCTCTTACAGAACAAACCACATGGTTTATGAAATTCCAGCATCAAAAAATATACAGAAACTAAAAACCTTTTAGTAAAACCTACAAAAACTTTGCAACAGTTTTCCTGACCACTTCTGATTTTTCACAATTAACAATTTGTCTGTTTGTGTTGGAGCAGAACAAAACAATTCCAGGCAATTCCCTGCTCCCCCCACAAGCTCAGCTTGTACCTCTGAGTGCTTCCATGATTGGCTGGATAGTCTCAGACCACTGATGGGCACTGATTGCTGTGTAGATTCCTGGGAAGTCCCTCTGCCAGATCCTTTGTCCCACTGACCAAACTGCACCAAGTTCAGCATTTGCCTGTTGTGACCAAAAAAACCCCCCAGTGTTAATCCAGAAGAAAATCCTCTACACTGACCAGATGCATAAACCCATTTCCACCCCCAGATTTTCAGAGAACACTGCTGTGCAACAAAAACAGCACGTTTCTGAGTTAAATTTGGCCCAGTACTTACAGATTTGATAGCAGGAGGGATTCTTTTCCAGAGATAACGTGCATTATTCCTTAAAACAAAACAAAAACAAAAAAGTTAAAAATCCCTGGTTCAGGTGCTGTAATGAACACTCTCAGTGCTTTAAAAATGTTCTTTCTAGGAAGGAATATTAGATACTGAAGTGGGAAAACAGAGCTGCTCTCCAGCAGACAACACTGGACTGTCATAACAACAAACAGTTCATTAATTGCCTCATTTAACACCACTTTGGGAAATCAACTCCTCCCTAAAACCCCAAGTTCAGTGCATCAAACCCACACAGGGACATGGAAAAACTCCCCAGACCAAATTCCTGGGATCTCTGCTTCCTGCAGATTTAGCTCCTTCAAGCAACAGTATCCCTCATTTTTAACATGGGCAGTCCAGAGTTATCCTGCTGGAATTTAAACACAAGGGACAGCCCCGAATCCAACCCAAAACAAAAGCAGCCCTGAACAGCTAAAAAAAAAAAACACTGAATGTTTCACACTCCCCAGAGGAGCTAATTTCACCATTTAAGGGACTTTTTTCCCAAATTCTCCCACAGTTCAAAAGGGTGGGGAAGAGCAAGGAAAGAATAGTTTTCCTGTCAGATCAAGGGGTGAAAGAGACTCAATTCCCAGAAATATTATTATAATTTCTTTGTAAACACAGCATTTTTATTAACCACACAGCCCATTCCCAACGTGCTGGTGACAAACCCAGTGTCACAGGCTGGGACAAGCCACTTACATGTCATTGTGCAACAGGTACAGAGCCAGCAGCTGGCCATAAACGAGGGGTGTGGCAATTCCTCCAGGGGCCTGAAAACAAACACAGATTCCTGGGTTACAGATTTTAAAGAGGGGTGTGATACAAAACGCAGCAGGAAGCCAAGTTTTATGTAAAGTGAACTCTCCAAGATGACTGATATTTTGTTTTTTCACATCACATAATAGGCCTGTGCAATTTATTTTTTTTTTGGGTGGGGGGGAGGTGAATAAAGTAAGGCCACATCTTCCATTACTCTTTTCTTATGCTCATGAGAGTGGCATTTGTTGAAAGTGAAATTAAATCACCCCTGACTTCGTTTACCTTCAGCTGAACTTCAGCTCAGGCCACTCCACCACAGCAGAGCTTCTCTGCCCCTCCCAAAAACCCCAAGCTCAGCTTCAGCCCCTGCCACACTTAAGCAGAGCCCCAGAATCTCACAAGGAGGAAATAAACGAGTGATTAAAAAAAAAAAAAAAGCTGTAAAATTTTGAAAGCCTGCAATAACTTGAAAGCTACAAAGATTTCCAATAAGGCTTCCGGCCTTTTACCACGGGACAACAGAACGAAAAACAGCACGGAGGGAGCTTCCAGTGAAAGCTGCCACAATAAAACTCGATCAAAGGGTGACTCCCTAAGTTTGGCTCAGGCTCCACTTCCCTGACCAATATTTTGATTTTCTCACCCACGAGAAAGACGGAAGCACACAAACTACTCCCCTCACACTCCCTCTGAAACGACGCGAATAATTATACGGAAATACCCATTTATCTGTAGCGTGCGAGTTTCTGAAGGGCTCTCCGGCGAGCCCAAGGGGCAAGTTAAACACTGACCCCTCCCCTCCCCGCTCACACCCACGCCCACGCACCCTCCCCACCTCACACGCGCACACGCAGATCCCTCCCGCCCCGCGGCACCTCCAGCTCCTGAGTCTCGCACTGCTCCAGGAGCCGCCTGAAGCTCACGGAGCTCTCGGCCATCACCGCCACCGGCATCTTCCCCTCACGGCGCCGCCCGCCCGCATCAGGCGCCCGCGCTCTGACGTCACTTCCGGCGCCAGCCGTTCCCCCCCCGGCACCTTCCGCCCGCCTCTCTATGCTCCTGGAGGACCGCGGGGGCGTGGCCAATGCCGGGGGCGTGGCCACGGCCCGTGAGGGGCTGAGGGCGGCGCGCGCTTTTTGAGGGTGGCGATGATTAAAGCCCTTTTAAATCCCTCTATTTTCTGCGTAATAAGCAAAGTTTCCGTGTCATAAAAAGAACCGAGTGTGCTTGGCGTGCAGTGCGGAGATGCATGTTCGGTTTTCTCTCCCTGTTTGTCTCGTGTTACGAGATGCGTGAGACCGGCGCCCTCCATCCCTTATTGCACATTACATGTCCATAAGGGGTATTCTTAAGGGATAGGAAGTGCTTTTCCAGCTCTGTTCCTGTTTCTGGTGGGCTGTAGAAGTAGTTTTACCCAGTTTAGCTGGGTTTCTTTATTTTCGTTCTCTGCGAAATCCCCTGCTTGAAAGAAAATATTATTTATATATATATATATTTATTAGAGATATATATTTAT
>JANRGV010000104.1:1853756-1870766 GCA_024734035.1 Alethe castanea | reverse complement strand
CCCACCCCATCCATCTCTCCAGTGAGCAGCACCTCTGCCAACACCTCCTACACTTTTCCCCATCAAGAGGGGGTGCTGCTCATAATTAATGTTAACCCAAATGATGTATTGTAAAAAACTCATTTAAATCAAGGAACACAGGCACAACCCAGCACCCTCTCAGCTCAGAGGGGAGTTTAAGTGATTATAGACTAAACTTTGAGGCAGAGATAAGAGAACACATCCCTGAAGCCCCACTCTGACCATACCATGGGACAAACTGCCAAATTTTCTCTTTCTAGAGGGGCTGAGTTAGCACCAGCACTGCCAGGGCTCCAAAGAAGGGACAAAATCTTCTCTCAGAGCTCCAATGCCCCAGCTGCTGTTTTAATCCTCTCCTTCCATAAAAAAATCATGGAATGCCAGAATGGTTTGGGTTGAAAGGGATCTCAAAGGGACACCTTCCACTCCACCAGGTTTTTCAGAGCTCCATACAACCCAGCCTTGAGCATTTCCAGGGATGGGGCAACCACAACTTCTCTGGACAGCTTGTTCCACCCTCACACTCAAGAATTTTCACCCAATATCCAACTTCACCCTGCCCTCTGTCACTACAGGGTCCACCTGCATTTATCCTCCATTTTCACACCAGAACTTCAAAAGGAGATCCCTAAGGAATCCAACACCACCATCCTTCCATCTGGGCACACAGTTGGCTGAGAACAGTGGGAAAGAATCCAAGAATTCAGCTTTTGCCTGGCCAGTGTCCAGCTCAAGCCCAGCAAACCTGATTTTTTGGCTGGACCTCAAAGGATCACTGCAATGTCACTGGACCTGGTGAAACACTCCTGGCTTCTTGCTGCTTTTAATCACTCATTTAATGCTGAGCCACAAGGAGAAGATAAAAAACAAACCACAAAACTCACCTGGATGGGATTTGTTTTCTCTTAGAAGGGGTGAAAAATTTTCTAGACCAAACTGCTCACTGTACATTTACAGAAAGATTTTGTTTGGTTTAAATTTATTGTTTATTACATTTTTATTGAAAGGAAGCTGAAAATTTTTACTGATGTGAACCACACCTGCTTTGTGTTTTCTT
Source organism: Alethe castanea (assembly GCA_024734035.1). Lineage (NCBI taxonomy): Eukaryota > Metazoa > Chordata > Aves > Passeriformes > Muscicapidae > Alethe > Alethe castanea. The sequence goes on along the minus strand of JANRGV010000104.1, from coordinate 1,869,688 downwards.
AAGTGCCAGAAATGTTGCATTGCAGGCACCCTCTGAAATGTTTTCCTTTTTCCTGTACACTCTTGAGTTTATGTCAAGCCTCCTCATTAAACCAAGAAGTGATTCCTTATCAGCTGCCTGGCCCTCTGCAATATTTGCATTACAGAGCAAGATGGATATTCCACTTTATTTAATCCTCAAAACTGAGGGAGCTGAGAGGAAGGACTGGTGCCAAGGGACTGGCATTGCCAGAGCCTGGTCACAGCCAAGAGCACACACACACACACAGGATCCCCTCCAGTCTCCCCCAAAAGGTGAAAAACACATTTTTCAGCAGCTCAGCCATACATGGATACCTATCTAGGCTGCTCCTTCATGAGTTATACAAAGAAATCAGCCCTTATGGTGAGAGGAATTGCATCCCTCTCCCTTTAACAGTTCCCAAATTTGGCATATCCCCCCAAGCTGCACCAAAGGTGACACCAGTGCTCCAATCTCTCTCCTCTCCATGCTCCACCAGGATCTTTGTGTTCCTCTCCATCCTCTAAAACTGGAAATTGTGTGGGGGGAAACAACCTGGAGCATTTTCTGGTTTCTTTCCTGTTCCTCCAGCAAATGATGTGCAGGTTCCCTCTGGCAGGACACAGACAGAAATTCCTCACAGGAGCATAGATGGAAAGAAAGCCTGGAGCTGTGGACAGACGAAGAGAAGCACAGAAGATATCAGCAAGAAGAGGAAAACTGGGAAGGGAGAGGAGGAATCCCTCCCCTCCTGAAGTTTTTAAGCCTTGGTGAAGATTTCAGCACCTGTGCCCAGAAGGAGAGGACATGGACAACCACTCCAGCTGTGGAGGGAAGGGAGGGTTTGTGGAACTTTACCCAGTGAAGGGGGACAAAAAGAGACCTGTCCCTTTGGCCTGGTGGCCAGTGATGGCATTCCTGGTCCCCAAAGTGCTCATGGAGTGAAATGACAATCATCAGTGGGATGGGTTGGGTTTGAAAAGGCTTTGGTGGGGTTGAGAGTCAAGACTGTGGGAGCCTTCTGCTGAATTAATGGGACAGACAGCTCAGGGCACAGCAGGCAGAGCTGGGGGGACTGGTCACCCCCCAGCACCACCTGGAATCACACACCCATAGGGGAAAACGTGCAAAAGCTGCAGTTAATATGGACAACAGCTGAAGCCTGTTCCTGGAAATGCAGAGCAGGAGGATCCTCACTAACAACACAAGAGCCACATGGGGACCATGCACCACCTCAATTTCCTGGAGGAGTTCAAACCAGCCCTCAAGTGTTATTTTAGCACAGTTCTTTGTCTATAAATATTTATAAAATGCTTGCTTGAATACTCTTAAAAAAAAAAATAAAGTAAAATGAAATAACCTTCCAAACCCCACTACTGCTTATTGCATCTTGAGCAAAATATTTTCTTAACCTTTCCTATCTTCAGCCCTCAGGGCTCTCACTGGCTGAGCAAACCTCTCTCCTCCTGCAGGGCAGCAGGCTGGTTCAGAAAGTTACAGAGGGCCTTAGGAATGACAAGATTTGGGAGCAAGTGAAAGTGGAGGGAAGAACAGAAGCTTTTCAAATTTGTAGTCTTACCACCAGCACTTGGGTTTCATCCACGAGGGGTCAATGGGAGAAGAAACAAATTCAGAGATGTGAATCATATTTGATGTGCAAGGCTTCGGACCTTGGGCAGAACTAAATGTGTGCAGGATCACTCCAACCCAGAAGCACCCAAAATTCAGCCCTGAAGGCAACAGGGAAAGCATCTGAAAGGAAAAGCTCAGGGTTGGAAGCATCACCATCCATCACATCACAGTGAGGAGAGACCTCCTGGGAGGCCCTCAGGATGTAGGAATAGGGATCCCTGTGATGCTCGGGGTGGGCAAGGCTTCCAGTGGGGATTAAGGAAGGATCTCCTCCCTTCTCCTCCTGGGTGGTCACTGTCCCTGGCCTGAGACTGGTTCTTTCAACACCACCCTCCTCACAAACACCTGAACCTGAACCCATTTTTAAGGGTTTTTTTATTACTTGAGAATAATCTAACCTGTTTCATGCCTGCTCCTAAAATCATCCGGTTGAGCAAATCCCAGGATGGAGCTGCCTCCTTGCCCCCGGCCATCTCTGCTGCTGCACATGAATGGGGACAGGCTGAAGTGTTCCTGGGGTAAGGGTGACCTACTTCCATGGCTGCACTACAGTTCATTACCAATTCCTAATGATCTCATTGTTCCATTAAATGAAGGTTGCCACCTGTCCCGGAGACTTTAGATCAAGCTGGGATTAGCAGATCCGCTGACCCATTTCCCCCTTTTGTAGGACACAGCCCCATGATCAGTAGGGTTCCTTCTTTTCCCTTTTTTTTTTTTTTTTCCCAGACCATCCAAGGTTGAGCCTTAGCAGGAGTGTGGTGCTGGGTCCCATTAGCAGAGGATGCTGAGCCATGTGGCTCCTGCTGCAAATCCTGCTCCAGCTGCCTGGATCCCACCAAGAAAAAAGGTCCAACCCTATATCATGTGAAGGAAAAAAAAAAAAGCTGCATTTAGGGCAAATGAATTTCTTCCAGTTTACAAGAGAGGTTATAAGGGACTCTCTTAAGGATCTGGAGGCTGTTTGCAGTGTCATCCCCACGGCAATAATCTGGATTAGCACCCAGCAGCCATCCTGGCTCACGCACCCTCGCAGGGATCCCTGTCCCATGGGCTGTCCCGCTGCCAACACCCCCCAAGGACACAGCCCAGCAGCCCAGGGGGCTGGGGAGGGCAGGTTGGGAAGCAGAAGGAATAAAACAAATAAAGCAAGAGGGAGAGAGCAATGAATTCCCATGGACAGGCTCAGCGAGCTGCCAAATGACCTCAAGTGCACCGCTCGCTCCCCTCGCCCGCGGAAGGCAGCGCTGCAGCTGCATTTTTCATAAATAGGAACACCCCAGCTTGATGTTTTTTAAAGCTGTCTAGACAGTGGAGCAAGACCTTATTTCAAGTCACATAATCACTTTCCCATTTTTCTTCCCGGCAGAGGACGTTTTCCAAGATTAGATAGAAGCTGGTGGAGCAACATGTTATTAACCTTGGGTGTGCCTCCCTGCTCGAGCTGGAGGTGCCTTTCTGTCTGATCACGTCTCCCCTCCATTCCTGCCTTCCCCTTGGACAGGAAAGCTCCCAGGCTGCGTAGGATTACACACGGATTGGGAGCACGGAGGGTGCTGCAGCAAAATGCCAGCTCGCCTTGGCAAAAGGCAAAAATAGTCTTGTGCTTCCCAATGTAAAACAGTGCTGGAGGGAAAAAATAAAATTAAAAAAGCTTGGTGCTGACCTCCTTCAGGCCAGAGTGGCCCAGGTTATCAAAGAGCAATGACTCATTCCCACAGCCTGGGGTGAGAGCCCTGTGGAGATCACAGAATCCCAGGGGGGTTTGGGTTGGAATGTCCTTAAAGCTCATCCCATTCCAACCCTTGCCATGGGCAGGGACACCTTCCACTCTCCCAGGTTGCTGTCCAAAATTTCCTTTGTTGCACCAGGCACTTTTACTCCTTGTCCAAGGCCAGGGATGAGGCTCTTTGACCAGGAACAGTCCTCATCCTCTACCTGACATGGGCCATTTTTCCCATGGGATGTGCAGGGATCTGCGCTCAGGTTATCCAGGGGAAGCAAAGTCCGGCAGGGCTTGGTGCATTAAATTAAGTCAGCAAAAGCTGATGGCAAACAGACCATCACAAATGGGATTATTTCAGTGTGGAGAGGTTTGCTGCCCTGACAGAGAAGCATAAGGATAGAATTCCACGAATTTGGGGAGGTGGGTGGGTGTTTACAGCCAAAGCTCAGGAAACATTCCTTGCCTGGTGTTCCAAGACCCTCTCCCTGAGCACTGCCTACACAGAGTTACCCATCAGGAGTGAAATACCTGGGCTGAGAGCCAGGAGCTGCCCTCGTGCCCAGCTCCCTGCAGGATTGCTGTGACAGTGATTATCCACCAATAGCAGGAAGGCCAGCCAGGGATCTCTTTTTGCTTCCTTAGCATTTTCCTTTGGAGGATGCAGAACTTGACTTTGGGAATCATTTCAGCTTGAAAGTATCCAGTATTTCCCTACTCCCTCAAGTGAGTAGTTAAAATCATCCAGAGCTGCCTTTCCTTAAACAAATTCCCTACTGCTATGGAGAATACATGAGCTGCCTGAGATTAATGTCAGGCTTCATAATTTACATACCAAGTGCTTTAATGAATTGTTTTCAGTATCATTGTCCTTACCATGAATAAACTTAAAAGTAATGGATTTGTAATTAATTAAAATTTAATTACGATAGTTTGTCATTTTATTATTTGCAATTATTGCCATAAAGGTAATGAAAATGGCAGGATGTCACAACTGAATACAAATCCCTAATCAGGAGCAATCAACTCATGCTGTAACCTTGAACAAGGGTGATTTTATGAATGCTTCAAGTCTGGAGCCCAAGGTGGCATCCTTGGTCCTGGCTGGAGCCAAGTGCTGCTTGGGGAGGGGTCACAGAATCCCAGAACCATTTAGGTTGGAAAAGACCCCCAAGGTCATTGAGTCCAACCTGTCCCCAAACCCCACGTTGTCACCCAGCCCAGAGCTCTGAGTGCCACATCCAGGCCTTCCCTGGACACCTCCAAGGGTGGAGAAGAGGCAAAGAAGCTTCCACACCCCTCCCCTGACCACACTGATTTCCTGGAGCAGTTATCCACCTTAATCCTTATTCTTCCAGGTCCTTTGGATGAATTTTTAACTCCTATCAGCTTTAAAACCCTGCTTTAAACCCAAGTTTCTGCATCATCTTCTTGTATTTAATTTCCAGACAACTGGGCTTTAATATTATAAAGGTCATTCTTTACCCACCCCCAGTATTACCTCTCTGCCCACTGCAGCAGAAGTCTTTCTTTTCTGAAGTTTGAAGTATATACAGGATAAATTCTCTCTGTGTTTGCTGCTGCTGCTGTCCCAGGACTATTTCCAAGATTCCCAATCCCCAATTCTTCCCATTTGAGGGAACCAAGATATGCCTCTTCTCATCCCTGCCCCAGCCACACCCACAACTTCCTGACATATTTCCTTCAGGCTTGATACCTTAAAAGAACAAGTTTGGGAGCAGTTTTCCACCAGCCAGTCTCAAAGCCATCTTCCAAAAGCATCAGAACTGCTCCCAGAGCAGTAATTAGGCTGGAATTAAGCAGAGACTTTCCCAGTGAATGCCCTCAAGGGACTGTGTTTGTGATGTGGGACAGGATATCCAGGTTGCCTTGTCCCATCCTGCTAAATTTTTCCCTTCTCATTATCCTTTGCCAATCTTTTCCACAGCCCTTGCTTCGTTTTCATTCTTTGAAGTCCATTAATTGGTTGGGAAGACAGAATTCCACTCTTAGCTTCTTTTCCTAGGGAAAGAATATGGGGATTTGCCTGTCCTCCCTTCACCCCTGAATGGATTTGCCAACTCCTTGGAAAGCCCAAACAGAAGGAGAGAGGCCAATTTAAGTGAAAAACCCCAAATTTTGGGGTGACTTTCACCAGGCTGGAGAAACCCAGCACTCGTTGGGACCCAAGCCAGATCCTGCATTTCTGAGGATGTTTTCAGGTGGAAAACCCCTCTGCTGCTCCTGGTTGGGAACTCAGCCACCACCCCATAAATCTGCAGCTCTGCTATCACCTCTGCTCTGCCAGCAGATGGTTTGAGGTGAAAAAAACCCCAGCCCTGGAGGCGTCAACCTCCGTGGGTTATCTCGGGGCAGGGGGAACACCAGGGACTCTCTTTATGGGATGGTGTTTCCAGGCTCTGAAATTCCCTTCCAGGATACCTGGAGAGGCCTAAACAGCTTAAACTGTGCCACAGCAGCTTAAAACAGCAGCTTAAAAACAACCAGCTCAAGCTCTGTCACGTCTTAGCCCCTCCAGCTCAGTGAGGTTTGCAGACACGCTCAGCTCCAGATATGCAAACTTGGGAGTGCTGTAGCATAAGACTCCAATGTATACACAAAACCCACAGGATCTGGGGCTAAATTGAGGTGAAAAACAAGCCCACCACAGTCCTGGAGTATTTGCATTTCTCGTAAACATGCTTGCAAAAGCACTTAGCGAATGAATGTTAATTGTTCTGCAGAAATCCCACCCTGTTCAAAGGAGAAGGGGGAAATAAAACCAAAATAAGCCCTAGGTGGATGTTGCCAATTTTCCCTTTGACCCCCCCCTCAAATAAAATTCAGGTGATCTCATCGTGCACTGATCAGCAGAGACCAAGTAAGAAAATAAAAAGGAAATTACTTCATCTTAAGTGCCTATTAACTGATGTTAAGTGATTAAAAAAAGCTTGATTTGAGAGCAAAAATTCATGTGACAAGCCCGCAGATGCCAGAACAAGCTGGTTGTGGCTGGGTCTGTCAAAAGCATGGAACTGCAAGGCTTGAAACCAATTTAAGTGCCTTCAGTCAGATTTGGGAGACAATTATGCCCCAACCAAACATTTACATAAAAATGGACCTCTGCTTTTGCTGCTTTTCCAGTCCAAGGCTGGCAGAGCATTTTATATGTGACACAGGGAGGATTTTACACACGGTGCAGCTGCCAGGGGTAGCAGAAATAGATAGAACTCGACAAATTAACAGCACACAGCAAAAGGAGAGAACTTTGAACTGCCTTTGCCATGAGGATGCTGAGCCCAAGCTTCACCCACAGCAGTGCTCTGGTTTTTGGACCGGTCCTCACCATTGCACCTGGACTTGGTGGGGTGAAACACGGCAGAGATGCTGGCTGAGAGGCCAGGAGAAGGGATGGATGTGAGAGTTATCCCTGCCCAGGGATAGGAGCAGAGCGAGCCTCACAAGCCACGCACACACCTCGTGGGATTCAGGGATTATCGGGATGCTTCGGGAATTCCGGCTGCAGCAACGCCCTCGCTCACTCCGGCGCTCGTGCAGTTGTTTCCTCGGAGTGATGTGAACAAAAACAAACTGAAATCATCCTCATCAGCCCATGTGTGCTCCAGAACAAGGAGCTGCTCCGGGGAGAGCTCAGGCTTTAACTGCTGAACTTGCTTTGACCTCCTGGCTGCATGGATCCGTGATTCCCAAAGCAGCTGAGGATCCCTCCAGCTCTTCTTTGCTCTCCTTGAACCTTCCTGCAAGCTCTCCTTAAATTGTTAAAGCCTTCCTTGGCAGAGGCGATTTCTGCCTTTCTTTTCCTTGCCCAGCAGCCCCACATCACATATTCCAAAGGTGGGAGGGAAACCTCTTCCTCCTTCCTTTTTCCAGGGCTTTCTGTAACATGTTAGATAATCCATTGTTCAAGCCCTAACCTTGGGGCTCTTGTGACATAAACAGGAACTGGGGTGGCTTGACAGCTCTGCTGCTTTCTCCTCCCAGGATTCAGACTGTCATAAATGGGCCTGCCAAAGCTCTGCCCCACGATGCCACAATTTGATTGATCGTGGTGTGGATTGATGGCATCGCTTGGCAGGGATGAGCTCTGACTTTGTAGTGGGCAGGTGAACACCTGCATTCATGTCTGGCCACCACAGAATATCCCAGTTTGGGTTGGAAAGGACCTTAAAATTCATCTCATTCCACCTTTCCTCATGGGCAGGGACACATTCCACTACCCCAGGTTGTTCCAAGCCCCATCCATGAGGCAGGGGCTCTGTGGCATCATCTCAGGGCATCCTGGAAAATGGAGACCCTTCTCCTTCCTGAGATAAACCCTCTCTTTCAGATCTTTTTCTTTATAAGGAGATATTCATCAAGTTCCCTAAAATACGAGCAAACAGGAAATTCTTTATACACCACTAAAATAGAATCAAAATCCTTGCTAGAGTGACACAAAGGTAAATAAAGATGGTCTCTGTGAAAACAACCAAAATTACTGCAGATCTCACGAAATAACTCATTCTTTTAAAGAAAAATTGATTTTCCTAACTTGTCCCCCATTTTTCCAGGGAAAGCTTTGCCAAACTTTGGGGCAGCTCACATTTACAAGAAAAGGACTCATAGACAATATCTTTATTTTTTTTTAAAGCAAGTTTTCATGACTGCTCCCTCTCCGCAACATTTTTGGTTCATCACCTGTGTCCTTTGGTTTCCAGACAGCAACAGCAGAAAAAGGCCCTGGCACAGGTTTCCAGAGAAGCTGTGGCTGTCCCATCCCTGGAGGTGTCCAAGGACAGGTTGGATGGGGCTTGGAGCAATCTGGGATAGTGGAAGGTGTCCCTAGCCATGGAACTGGATGGGCTTTAAGGTCCTGCCAACCTCACATCACCATAATCCCACAAAGACTCTCCTCTTTCTTTATTTCTTTTAGGTCTCCTCTGCCAAAACTATGTGAGATTTCCTTTCCCTTCCTTTCAGCAGGGAAATTGGAAGACCTGCAGAGATTCCCTGGAGAGGAGAGCAATGACGAATCCATCCGGGTTTATTCCACTGGGAGCACCAAAATCCTGGAAGAAGGTGAATTACAGAAGCCCTGCTTGCACACAGGGGTCCCACCAGGCAGCACAAGTTAAGCAGCCCTGGGAGCATAAATTATGGCAGATGATAAGGCAGAATTTCCCCTCTAAGAGCTACATGTGTTCCCAGGATTGGCTCCAGAGACGCCTGTCATCGGGTATCAAACAGGGAGCTGCAGAAATCACAGGGAATTAATTCCCCGCCTCTCTTTCTTGCAGGCACGTGGCACTTTCTCACTTGTTTGGGTGGAGTGAGTGGTTTCAGAGCCTAACAAGATGTGGTTGGGTGGCAGGAGCTGGGGTCACCTCTGCTCAGCCACTGCAGGCAGCAGGAGCTCCTCTGCTCCAGCAGAAACTGGTTTGAGCTCCAGAAATCAGATAAATCACCGAGTGCTCCAGCTCTTGTCGTGGCTCTCCCTTCTGGATAAACAGGAAACCACGGCCACATGGCAGGGAGCTGCCTCCAAAATGGCAAATCCTGATAGCAATCAGGGCATATTGACATCCTCTGTTTATTTACTGCTTTGTTAACATTGTGTATCCTTGCCCATGGAACAATTCTGCCACCCTCCCACCACTCCTTTGTGCCCCCTCCAAATGTGCCACTGCTAATCCTGTGCTTCTAACCATCACCAGCAGCCCTTGCTGACTCAGAACCTGAGGGATGTGCACTTTTGGGGTGCTAACAGGCTTCCTCCTCTTCTTCCAGAAGGATTTCCACCCAGGATCTTGCTGTTAGTTTTGGCCTGCAGGCAGGAATTCCTCTCCTGCAAAGGAGCCAGACCTATTTTAATCACCTGACCTGCTGAAACTTGGGACAGATCTCCAGCCTAACTGGGAATGGCACAGCCAAGACCAGCCTACATTTGGCTGTTGGTTCTTTATCTCTGCCTGGAGGTTTGAGCCAAGCCCGAATTCATCCCACTGGAATGAGGAGTTTTACAGGCATTATCAATCCCAGTGCTGCTGGTGCTCCAGCGTTTTCTGCACTACCACAAAGCTGATTCACTCCCAAAGTTCTGCATTTTGCAGTTCATCTGCTCCTAAAGGCTTCCCTCCCCACCCCAGAAATATTGGAAGCATCAAGGTGGTGTTCCCACCGTCGGCTCTGGGATGTCAGAAATAGATGACACGGAAAGACCTCAAATTCCTGCCTGTTTGAGGGATTTCTTCACCCAGCTGAGTCCACAGCAGGTCACAGAGCTCCTTCTTTCACATACCCTCGGCCTTAGGGGAGGAAGGCGACTGCAAAAGCCAAAATATTTGAGAAGAAAATGGTTTTGGGTGTAAACACTTTTTATTCCACCCCATTTTCGCCAGGTAAGGAGCTCCTTCTCCACAGCTTGGGGGTGGTAGGAGGAGGATGAAGGCTGAGGAATATTTTGCCAGGCAATGAGCTACAAAAATCACTGAGCCAGGTCAGTGGGGATAGGCAAGCCTTTTTCCAGGGGGATTAATATTTCCAGCCTGTCCTGGAAGGGCTTCCAACTGCTCTTCATCCCATTATCCTAAAATTTCCTCCCAACTGTTCTGCCTCCCATTACCCTCAAATAAAATATCCTAAATTAAAATATCCTAGAAATTAAGGAAAAACCCACCTCATTACAACTCCAAGCTGACAGAGTTTGGGGCAGGGTCCCTCCAACTCCCACAGAAAACCACACACAGTTAAAAACCTTGCAGCTGCTCAGAGCATCCAGATGTTGTTGCTTCCAATTTCCTCAGCCCCGTGCTCCTTCTGCACAGGGAAAACTCAGCCACAAAAAGGGGCTGCTGAAGTTATAGGGTGGGGTTGGGTTTGTGCTCCTTCGAGGCTCTCCTGCAAGGGCAGCCCTGCAGATTCTCAGATATTCCCAGAGACAGATATCCCCAGTTACAGATATTCCCAGTAATAGATAATCCCAGTTACAGATATTCCCAGTGACAGCTATTCCCAATTAAAGATATTCCCAGTAATAGATAATCCCAGTTACAGATATTCCCAGTTACAAATATTCCCAGTGACAGATATTCCCAGTTACAGATATTCCCAGTTACAGATATTCCCAGTTACAGTTATTCCCAGTTACAGATACTCCCAGTTACAGATATTCCAAATTACAGATATTCCCAGTTACAGATATCCCCAGTTACAGATACTCCCAGTGACACATATTCCCAGAGACAGATATTCCAGTGACAGATATTCCAGTTACAGATATTCCCAGTGACACATATTCCCAGTTACAAATATTCTCAGTGACAGATATTCCCAGTAACATCCCAGAAGAACCAGTGTGGACTGGGAAGCTGTCAGGGCAGCAGCCTGAAAGGTCAAGAAGGGCCATGCCACCACTTCTGGAGCAGGACTCCATCCTGTCCTCAGTTTGCCTGTGGGATCCAGAAGGAATTTTTTCCTATTTCTCTGCCAGGCAGAGGAAAAAAAAAAAAAAAGCCCTGCATTACTTTGTTGTTGTTTATACTGGATGGGATAAAAGCTTTCAATATTTGTTATATTTAGATGTCTTTCAGCCCCAGAGTCAAGGAAATGTTACACATGATCCTTGCTCTGTTTACCCTTCACTCCATTCCCTGGCTTTAATTGTTCTTCCACAGTTTATTCCTCTTCCAATTTAGGTCATATTTCTCAAGAACCACAGCATAACCCCACATTTCCCAGGGAAATCAGCATCTCTTGATAGTGGCCACTGTTTTTGTGGCTCCCAACCCACCTCAGCCCTGCCTAAAGCAAAGTGCATCCTCACAGAAATTTTATTGGCAGGTCTCAGTCAGGCAGAGATGAAGAAAATCCTGAATCACAGCCCAAATTACCCTTTAAAGTGGATAATTCACCCCAAGATAAAGGCATTTATCCTCTTGAGGATGGTGCTTGGTCCAGGATCCCCCCATCTGACCTTGCCCTCCCCAAAAAGGGGCTCCCAAGGGGTGATGCAGCAGGGCCAAGGTGTGGTACACACACCAAGGAATTTTTGTTCCTCTTCCCCCCACCCAGTTTCTTAGAGAGGGAGGGATGCTGGTTCTCCCTGCCATGAAAGGTTTGGGAGAAAACCCCAAGCTGTGATGGACTCTCCTAAAACCTTGCTCAAAGATGAGCATGTGATAAATCAATTTACAGCCAACATAAATGGGAGAGAAGTTTACATCCAGGGCCCATTTCCCAGTAAATCATTCCCTTCCATCTAGCTGAAAACCTTTATTAATTTTTTTAACTCTGTTCCCACTACAGTTCTCCATATACACATTTTGGGGTGCTCTACCTTCACCCTCTGTCTCAGGTGAGGCAGAGTGGAGCCCCTGGCACCCCATCTCTGCTAATGGAAAAAAATCCCAAAAGCTGCTCCAATTTATCCCACAATAATCTCTCCAACAGGGAATCTTTCCCTAACACTGAGCCTGGTGCCTGGGGGGGGACAGAGAGTGATTTTCTCCTTGCAGTAACGTGATGTGCCACTTTTTGCACATTTTTTTCCCAATATAAAGGCAGCAAACATCAGAGGAGTTGTTTATTTATTCATTTTTCCGGGTCTGCTCCAGAAGCCATCATTTCCTTAAGCTCCAAGCCCTGCACAGGGAGCCTGGCAGGGCTCCTGCACGTGTTTAATTCCAAGAGCACGGATGATCTGCCTGGCTCAAGGCTGAGCTTGTGCAGAGCTGCCGGATGCAAAAGGCACTTGGACTAAAGCTAAGCCTGACCTATCCCTTCTGGCCACGAGAAAGCCAGGAACAGATGTTTGGGGCTGGGATTTGTCTCCCAAAATATCTCTGACGTTTAGTTTGCATCTTGCTGTTCTGTGCAACGGGAAGGAGAGATGTTGGGATGCAGGGAGGGGAAGGAGGGATCCAACAGCTCTCTGCTTCTTTTTAGAGATGGCTCAAGAGAGTTTTGAGCTTGTAAGGAATGGGTGAGTCCTCAAACACATCCACTGTGATCTCCTTGGCAGCCTTTGCTCCCTTCCACACCCAGAGCAGCCTGAATAGTTGAGTATTTACATCCCTCTTTACCCCAAATTATACCACTGGGTAAAAGAAACAGAGGAGCTTTCAAACACAAAAATCCCTCTGCAAGCCTTGTTTGGTTGGGGTCTCCTTTTTCCCCCAACCTTTGTTTGGGTCTCACCCAAAGCTTCTTGTTTGGTTGGGGTTTCCTTTTTCCCCTCCAAGCTTTACACAGAGTGATTCCAACCAGGATTTTTGCTGGTTCTCACACCTGGAGGAGTCTCTGCTACAGGGAATGTGGGAAGTTTTAAGAGCCCGCTCACTGCACCCCCTGATTTATTTCAGATGTGAGACACCCCCCTCTAAGCTGGCACACAAAAATACTGAAGTACGTGACTGGTTTCACATCTTTCTGCCCCAGAAGAGAAAACTGGCTGCATGCACAAGGCTCCAGAACGAAGCCAGAGTGTTTAATCAGAAGATAAATGATGTGCAGGAAATCTCTGAGGCAACCAAATATTTGCTGTGCCCACGAAACTCTTCCCTCCAAATATTCCCCCTCTAAAATACTTCAAATTATCAGACTTTCCCCCAGTTTTTCTCTGTGTAGTAGCCCAAAAGTTTCCTTTCAGAGCCACAGTTGTGTTTTCCTTCTGCCAAATGCCCAGGAGCATTTGGGAGGCAATAGCAGGCACAGAACCCCAAACTTCTGCCCCAAACCTGTCCCCCAAGGACAGGGGAATCTCACAGACCTGGCTGGCTTTGGCATTTTCTCTTTTTTTAATGGAAACAATCCAGTGCCAGAAGGAGTTTTCCCAAGCACTACAAAAAACCAGGTGCCCTTTTTTAAGAGAGCAACTCCATCAGAGCAGGGAGTGGCCAGCACCCACCTCTGGCTCCATTTTGAGTGGCTACAAATCGCCCAAGGGGACCCAGGTGTGCTTTAACCCCCAGGGTGAAGGCACTGGGGGCTCACCACCCACATTTTTGCAGGGCATGAAAACCATTTCCCACCAAACTCCCGGAACCTGCAGACTCCAGCCCCTCTTGGGGGCTGCAGCTGAGATGTTTCCTGCCCTCCCCAGGCTGGGGGGCTGATTTTTGGGGTGGCTGGGCTGCAGGCAGGGCTGATGTGACAGCCTTTCCGTGCCATACATCCACATGGAGCAGGGCTGGAGCCAAAGGGAGCCCGGAGCTGCATCCAAGTGCAGGATGAGATGCTGCCTGCCAGCCTGCTGCTGCTCCCTGGAAAGCTTTTGTCAGCCTGATGTGCAGCAGGAAGGGGGAACAGGCAAGTGCAGGCAGCTGCTGGCACCTTCCTGAGGCTCAGGAACTTGCTAAGTGTGTTTGAGTCCCAGCAGCCAGAAGTGAAAAGAAACGAGGCTGCTTTTCATCCCATCTTGGACAGATGTTTATGGCATTCCCCTGCCTCCATCCCTGTGGATGGCCTCAGGCTGGCAGGGGATATGGCCTGTGCCTGCTCTGGGCTGCCAGGGTGGCATTTCCTCCATGATCCCACAGCCACAGCATCTCCCATCCAGCCAAAATGCCCAGGCACCCACAGCCTGGCTTCCCACACCACCCTGAGCCCTTCGAGCCCCCCAAAATTCCTGGATCTAAAGCAGCTATGCCAGGAATGCTCCAGTGGGCTCCCAGCCAAAAATGTGAACTCCTCCAGCAATGCCATCACAGGTAATTCAGACGGGGGGGGGTTTGCTGCTTTTGCAGCAATTTCTATTTTTCCTGCTGATTTTGCCTCAGTTCTGTATCTTGGTAGCTCCAAGCACGCTCCCCCTGTGTTTGCAGCTCCAGCAGGGATGTGATGGCTGGATATTCCCATGATCCAAGGGAGGATAAAGCAGAGCTGGGGAGCTTGGATTGTGAAGGAGAGGAGATGCAAAGCACAGAGCAAGGAAAAGCTGAGCCCTCCTTAACTCCCTGATGTGACCACTGGTGTGTCAGCACCCTAATGCTGACCCAAGGTCTCCCACTGACAGTTCCCCTCCTCCAGAAACGCTGGATTTCACAGCAAATCCTGCTGCCAGCATCTCTGTTTATACAACATCCAATGCTGATGGCATTTAACACCCCCCCTCCCTTTTCCTGAGGTTCTCTTCTGCCAAACTAAGCAAACCTGCTGCCCCCAGTGTGTGTCACTCCTCATCCTCCCCTCCTCTCTCCCCAGCCACTGCCACCACCACCCCTCAAAGGCATCAAAGCACAAATAATCCAGCCTCTGCCACTTGGACTGGTTTTAATCAAAGGATTTGCTGGCGTTTCTACCACGTGAGACACCTCATTAACAGCTTCACACCTCTGAGAAAGGGAGGGGGGAAAAAAGAGATGTTAGCCATGCTGGGACCCGGCGTTTTGCACGGGGGACATGTTTTATTTTGGTGGGGAACAAAACAACAACAAGATTATACATAAAATAAAAAGCTTTGCTGGGATGAAAGGGCTTAGAGATCTGCAGGAGTGTATTTGTGAGAGAGGAGATTAGAGCCTAATGAAATTTGTCTTTGTGCATGTGTCTGTTTCTCTCTTTTTTGGGGGGGCCTTTGTAAAAGCCAGGCTTATTAAAATGCAGGGAGAACCCCACACAAAAGACACTTCTGAGGGTCCAAAGGCTGGCTTATTATTGCAGAGGGTTTTTTTGTACAGGATACGCCAGTTTGGGGAGGTTTTGGGGCATTGTTTGGGGAGAAGAAAGCAAGCCTCACTGATCATTTTCTTCTCCACTTTTAATCAGAGCAGCTGAAGCAAGCAGGTGCTGTGATTCAGAGCCCATGGAAAAGGGGGGAGGGAGACATCACAGGGGAAAACTCATCTGCATGAGGGATTTTTGGGATTTTGGCTCCTAAAATTGCAGCACAGCGGTGTTGGCTCTTCTGGGAGGGTTGGAAGAAGCTGCTGGAGAAGTGATGCTGGAGAAGCATCACATGGGCACCCACTAGAAGTCAAAGCCTGCTTCAGCTGCACCAGGTTGGCATCAACACCCAGCAATTTTGATCAAAGCATCCATTTCCCACTCACCTCCCAGGGAATGGGCTCAGTCCCAAGGCTGCCAGAGCTCCAGGAGTGTTTGGACAACGCTCTCAGGGATGCACAGGGTGGGATTGCTGGGGTGCAGGGCCAGGAGCTGACTTTGATCCTTGTGGGTCCCCTCCAGCCCAGGATATTCCATGATCTGCCTCCTTCTGTGATCCCTGAGGATGCCAAGTGTGGGATCTCAGAAACCTGGGATTTTTGAGCTTTCTGTGCTTTCTGGCTCTGACTCCCTGGAGAACACTGCTTTTGACCTGAGGCCTTGGAGAAGGCTTCCAAATTTGAGTGATGGAGCTAAAATCACAGGTGTGTAGTTAAATAGAAGTGTGTGATTGCACATGGTGAAGGGTTTTAAATATGGGGTTTTTATAATATAGTGATAGATATGGGACAAGATGGAGGATTTTGGGTGGTGTTTCCTTTCTGTGTTCTTCTTCCTCATTCTCCATGGTTTCAGGCAGTAGTTTCTGGTTGGACAGTCAGTGCTGCACTGAGGGTCACAGGAGTTTGGTTATTGG
>JANRGV010000104.1:1839792-1853720 GCA_024734035.1 Alethe castanea | reverse complement strand
TTGGACTGTTTAGCTTTAACAGACCTTGTAGCTAGCTGGGTTCATCTCCATTTTGCTCACTTTTAGCTGGTAGCTGGGAGTGTTGCAGAACTCTCTGTACTTTAGATAAGATTTAATAATCAACCAGGCCCGAACATGAGAAAATTCTTCTCCTTCGTGTGTTTTTAATCCTGGCTCTGAGTGAAGACAGAAGAAAATGAAGACAAGCCACTAATTAGGTGGTGCAGTTAACCCAGTTACAGCCAAGCTGTTGGCAAGGGGCTGTGGCAGAGATCCTGGCATGCAGCACAGCTCTGGGCTCTCCCACTGATCCCAAAACACAGCACCCACCCCACCCGAATTCCTGCAAAGGGATGGCTCACCTCGGCTGGGAAAACGTGGGGCTGGCACCTGATGGGTGTGTCAGGGACAGAGTGACAGCTCAATCACACTGGCACGGGACTGGGAAAGAGAGAGAGAGGCAAACACTTGCCCCTGACCTCCTTGGTTCCCTTCCAAGGCAAAGTTTGCACAGCTGGAAAAGCAAACTGAGCAGTGCAAGGGGCTGGACCCCACCAGGTCCTCTTGTGCCAGAGGTGTGGAAACCTCCCCAAGGCTCTCCTGGCACTTCCCAGGACTCTCAGCCCAAAGGGGGAATCCCTGTCTGCCTCCAGGCAGGGAAACCTGCCCAAGGCTGTGCTCACAGGAGTTTTTGGGGTGGGACTGACTTGCTGCTGGCAGCAGAGCCCTTGCGAGGGTTTGCTCAGGAGCAGCTTTTGACATTGACAGCAGAGCTGGGTGCACCCAGCTGGCTTTTTTCCACCCTGCTGGCTTTTTTTTCCACCCTGCTGGCTTTTTTTTCCACCCTGCTGGCTTTTTTTCCCTCCCTGCTGCACGTTTCCACCTGCCACGCTATGAGAACTATGTGAAAAATGCCATGTGTTTTCTTATGGGATTCTGCCTTCTCAGGAGACGTGGGAACTGGTCCCACAAGTGCCTCAGCCTGCAGAGGAGTGCACAGAGGGAGGAACTGGGAACTGGGGAGAGCCCAGGGAAAAGCATCCCAGAGAGGCACGGCTGCAAATTCCCTTGGCACTAATTTTTGTCTTTATGCTCCATCTAAGCTGATTGCATCAAAACTCAACTCTGATGCTGAGGATAAAATACCATGAGCTGCCCCTGCTATTAAATAATGAATTATGACTCTGTGAAATGTCTGATGGCTGTGTAGAAACACAACAAGGAGTGACAATAAAATTCCCTGTAAGGGTTTTATGGAACAGCACCCAGCTTTTTCTGCAGAGCCCTAAACAATCACAACACACACTAAGCAATATGTGAGACTTAACAAATTTGGGTTATAATCACTTACATCCCACTTCTTTCTCCAGTCAAACCTCTGCAAAACCTCCTTCAACTCCTGCAGGTGCACAGCAGACCACAGCAAAACTCTTGGTGCTCAAGGACATAGAAAAACACGTTCCCTGATAGGTCATGTACAGAAAATACTTTGATAGATCAAAATTTATATGATAGCAGCATTAAATAATTCCTGGGATGGTTTATCCCTGTTGTGGACTAAAGGAGGGACAGACCCATGGCCAGCAGCAAACAGGACAGGGGAAGGAGCTCCAGCTCTAAGCAGCATTTTTGACCTGTTTTCCTGCAGATAAAAGGACAACCAGCTGCCTGGGAAAAGCCAAGTAACATCCTGGGAGGATGTTTCCCACCCCAAAGCACACACAGAACTCTGGGGCTGTGCTGGAAGGTCAAGGAGAAGATTGGGGTGTTAAAAATGCTGTGTAATTTTCATGTGACTCATCTGCTTTTTGGAGGTCCCCATCCCCAGGTTCTGTTAGCACAGTTTGTGGGAGGGTTAATGGCATCTCACAGGGCTCTGGATAAATCCACAAGGAACAGGAATAGTGTGGATGGTCCAGGGAACATAGGCACTGCTAAATCCCTCTCTCACATCACAGATGAAGGCTACAGATGGGAACATTGAATATCAGCCAGCTGAAAATGGATATATGAGAGAAATAAGTCTAAATATACACTCACAGATCCATGGAAGCCATGGCCACAATAAAGCTGCTTTTAAGATTTTATCCATTTCCAAAGAATCACAGAACACCCCAAGCTGGAAGAGCCCCACAAGGATGGTGCAGTCCAAGAAGAAAGAGCAGATGGATATTTATGGTAGGAGCTTAGTCATCCCACTCAGAGTTTTTTCCACACTTCAGGGAGCACATCAGGCTCCATCCACCCAAAAGCAGGAAGAATTCAGGGATTTTTGGCCACCTTCTCCTTGAGGCTGTCAGGAGGTGGCTGTGGGAAGGCAGACCAGGAACTCCACAACCTTCTGCGGGCCCCAGCCAGGTGCATTTTTGGGATGTTTCCAGGACCCCATCCCTGGCCCTGATGGCCACATTCCCCAGCCCCTCAGCCCACCAGATGGTGCTCTCAGTATTAGCTAATACCAACTTAATTTGGGCCTTTTCCTCCCACTGAGAAACTCCAAAAACACCACCAAGCCCTAATGAAGTCCTAATTGTGGGACCAGGGGTTCAGCCAGAGCAGTGGGAGAGATGGGAGAAGCCAAGGTAGAAGGGAACATGAACTCAACACTCAGGGCATCATTCCATGTGCCAACCAGCTCTTTGGAAAACCTCTGATGTTTCCTTTCTTGAAGGCCTCCCCCACAGGGGCCACTTTTTGGAGTTTTTCTTGAGTGGTCACTCACAGCCAGGAGAGCTGGCTGGGACATTGGTGGGGCTTTGGTGCTTCTGCTTGCTCGAGGCACAAAATGTGCCCCATTTTATGGACAAATGTTGGGATCTCCATCACCCAACAAACCCAGCTGTGAGCTCTGCTGAGCTCTGAAGTCCCTCTTGGCCTTTATTTCTCCCCAGTTTTCTCCAAGAGGAATTCCTGTGGTTCCCATGCCCTTTGCAGACCGTGATATCCATAATTACACCAGGCCTGGAGAACTGGGCTAATTGTGGTGTTGATCCTAAGGCTGTTCCTTCAGCCCAGCAGGACAGCCTGTTCCCCTTTCATGTCCCCAGCTTAACAAGGCTCTCTTTAATTTCTCCTTAATAAAACTTGGGGCAAAGGGGAACATTTTAATGCACGGCTAAATAAAAAACAGAGAGTGCACCACACTGGCTGACTTCCTAAAATCCAAGTGCCTGCTCTGCAGCCATCCACAAATAAAACCTCCAGCACAGGAGCCTGAAGGCTGAGCGAACCAGCAGCTTGCTCTGAGCCTTTTATTTTATTTTTTTCCCCCCAGTAATGTGTTTTTATCACTGGGAAGCCGGAAAAGGGAGAGCGTTAAAGGTTCCCTGCGTGGGCACACGGCGGCCGTTCCTGCACAATAATGAGTTTTGCTGCCTCTGAGCAGAGCACAGTTAATAACAGCCCATAAAAGCAGGTTTACCACCCCAATTGCCAGTCTCAGAAGCTTACTAAAAGCCTGTTCAAATGAGCAAGGGCAGAGCTGCCTGGCTGGCTGGAAATCACCATTTTCTTCGGGGTTGAAATGGGAGAAAAGCAGAGGTGCAGCAAGCAAAGCCAACTTCCTTTTGGCTGGATTTTGGCTTTGCCAAAATCACTTAAATTTTTGTGATGGTGCCATTTGTTTGCTCCATCCAGAGCTGTCCCATCAGCTCACTGACTAATTATACAATTCCTTATGAAGCATCTCCACGCTGGGCAGGGTTAATCCAGCTCTGGGATGTGTTTTTCAAGCCTGGAAATGTCACAACTGGAAAACCCTCTGGGGCTCAGGGGGAAAAAAAGTGCCACCACTGTGTCCCAAGAGCTGAATAAATGGGATAAACCCCTGGGAGTGGGGCTGATAAAGAGCCCCCACTCTCCTTGCTCTCCTCCCACTGCCCAGAAGAGCCATGTGTTGATTATATCTAGTGGCATAAAATCCATATTTCCTTGTTTTTTAGGCTGCAGGAGCGTTTCCAAACAGCCTTTACAAGAGAAACCTTGTGATTGTATCATTTTTCCAACCCAAAAGGGCCCAGCAAGGTGGGCAATGCTCTGGGAAAGAGAAAAAAAAGCCCCTGGAACATTCAGTGTTCTGGTTTCAGTGCCCTGTTTTGCTGCCCATCCACAGGATATGGAGAGCATTAATTCCCAGCCTACCTTCCCTCATGGCACCTGAGCTGGCATTACTTTCCCTGGCACAAGCACCTCCATCAAAAAGCAAAAAGTGCTTTTTTTCTGCTTACCCTGAACCAGAATCTCTCCTCTTTCACCCCAGAATGGTTTGGGTTGGAGAGACTTTAAAGTTCATCCCATTCCAGCCCCTGCCGTGGGCAGGGACAGCTCCCACTGTCCCAGGCTGCTCCAGGCCCTGTCCAACCTGGCCTTGGACATTTCCAGGGATCCAGGGGCAGCCACAGCTTCTCTGGACACCCTGTGCCAGGGCTGCCCACCCTCACAGGGAGGAATTTCTTCCAAATATCCCATCTAAACCTACTCTGAGAAGTGCCATTTCTCCTTTTGGAGAAGCCAGCTCCATCTCCCACCCATGCTTTTCCATTTACAGCCAAAATAAAAGAGGAAAAAAAAAAAAAAAGCTGTGTTTCCATTGTTACTCAGCCCTTTGATTTGTCTCCATTTTCCTTGCCTTTGTCTGTGTGGGAATGTGCATTTGTGATGTATTTTAATGTTCTCTGCAGTGGTTTAGCTGGTCCCTTTCTGAAGCCTTGAGGACCACCGTGGGCTGAGAACCCAGGATGGGAGATCCAGAGACACAAACCCAGCATCATCCCTTTGAAGTCCTTGGGGCTTCCACAGCAGCCAGAAGTAATTAGGGAGCAAAAGGAATTGCAAGAGCTGTGCTGGCTCCCTGTCAGCCCTTCCTGCTGGCTTGGGATGAAGCAGGGCTGAGCCAGTGCAGAGCACTTTTGGAATTATGACACCAAGCATTGTGAGGCAGCTCTCCCTCAACCTCAGACCACATCAGCACCAAAGTCACACTGCTGTCCCACCAAGCTGGGTGGCTTCAAGCTCTGATTTCCTTCTCAGACCAAGTCCAGGATTGGAACAACCTGTTTTAGTGGGAGGTGTCCCTGCCCATGGAATGAGATGGTCTCTAAGGTCCCTTCCAACCCAAACCTCCCTGTAATTGATTCTCCAAAGACCAGCCAGCAAGAATCACCAAGGGACTTTGTGCAGCTCCAAGATTTCCAGGGAAAATCAGTACTGGATCAGCCAAATGCTTCTTCTCACCTCAACCTCTCCACAACCTGCTGAGTGCTCCCTCTGCCATGGGGTGCTGAGCCTCCTCTTCCCTCTGGATCCATGCTGTGGCTCCTCCATCTGATTTGGGAATTCTGGCTGCCTTTTCCTCCCCTCTCTATGGAGGAAAGTGGGAAAAGTTAATGGCCTATTCCTTAATGAGCACAGCCTTCCCCATTAATGGGTGCACCGCACAGCCAGAGATGTCCCTTCCCAAAGACCCCACTCCTAGAAAATCCTTCCAGAAAATCCTTCCTCCACCTCTGAACTCCACAGGGTGGCTGGAGGACATTGACTGAGGCTGGACTAGATGGCTTTAAAGTTCCTTCAAACCCAAATCATTACTTTGGGGATATTTTGGAAGAAAAGGTGGAAGAAATTCTAAATTTGCAGCCTGGAAAGGGTTTTGTTCCTTCTCGGCATGGCTTTGACAAATGTGTTCCTCTACCCCTGTTTTAATTCTCTCTTGCTTTTTTTTTCCTTTCTCCTCTTTCCTCCCTCTTGATGTCTTAGCAAAATTACTCTTTGGTGGACGTCACTAAAGTCCCAAGGGACCTCAGGAGGTCTCTGATCCTGTTCAAAGCAGGGCCAATCTTAGAGCTGGATCCCAAGTTTTGGATGTGCTTATGAGCTCTAGGTTGTAGTGGTGGGCACAGATTTGAGAGCAGGCTGTGTTTGGGGCAAACCACAAAAATTCCCAGAGCAGTTTTTCAGCAGCAAATTCCCATTCATCCAAATTCATCTGACTTTGTGGGAGAATTTTGATTTTGAAGGAGTTGGACAGCAAAATCTTTAAGTTCAGAACCAACAGCTTAGTTTCTTCTTTTTCCTATTGGTTATTCCACTCTTTCCTTCCATTCTGCATGGTCATGATTTGTATCACTTGTCCCTGGTGTTTGCACTAAATTTCCCACTTCAATCAGGTCACTCCTGTATTTCTGACTCCATTTCACAAAAAAAACTTCCACTCAAGTGAAAAAAAAACTTGGACTTTTCTCCCTCATCTGGAACAAAAGCAAATAGAAAGCCATGAGGACATTTTATTCCACGAGACAGGAATTCCACTTTTTGGACAGCTTTAGCTGCTGTCAAGAAGAAGGGGAGGCTGGCTGAGACAGCTCACGAAAGCTTTGGAAGTTCATCCAAAGGCTCCAAGCTGGCAGTGCATCCCCAAATCCTTGCATCCTCTGCCAGCATCTTGAGGGTGGGATCTTTCAGGGTCCCCTCAAAGAACTGAATATGCAGTTCCCCAAATGCCTGAGGCCTCTAATTCTCCTAGGCTCCTTTTGAAGAATCCCAGCCTTTTTTTTTTTTTTTCCCCCCCTTGTTTTTCATTCTGCTTCAGATAACCAGAGCGGGCCCCTTGCTCATTGTTCTCTGTGTCACCTCCCACCAAGAAAAGCAAAGGGAGGGAGGGGAAAAGCCACATGAAGATATTAAAACAAGCAACTGGAATGTCTACAAACTGGTGGGAGAGTTTATTCCTAATTCACATATCCCTATTTACTGTTGGAAACAGCTCTTTAGCTATTTATGGCATAGTGAGCAATCGCTCCTGGTTCCTGCTCAGCCTCAGCTGGAGGGTTGGCCCATGTGGCTCGTGCTGTGCTTGAGTGGGGTGGGAAAAAAGAAAGCAAAAAAACCTAAAAGAGAGTGCACAGAAGTGAGCAGAACTTTTGGGATGGGCACATCTGGTCCCCACGTGGAAGCCCAGCCTGGGGGAAAGGCTGCTGACAGGGAAAAGCTGCGTGCTGTGGTTCTAGACAAGCTCCTTTCACTGATATATTAAAGTTATAGAGACACATCCATGATATATGTGTGTGTAAATATGCACAGGGATTCATCTTGGATCAAGAAAGAACTCCCAATGTTTTCTTTCCTGAAGCTTGCAGACCCCTGGGCAGCAGTGATTTATTGTGGGGCAGGGATGCTCTTCCTTGTGTGCTGCTGCAGAGCAGAGAGAAGCTCCAAAACCCCCTGAGTTTATCAGGAAAGGTCCTGAAAGCAGAATCAGAATGGTCTGGGTTGGAAAGGACCTCAAAACTCATCCCCATGCCACCCCCTGCCATGGGCAAGGACACCTTCCACTGTCCCAGGCTGCTCTAAGCCCCAGTGTCCAACCTGGCCTTGGACACTTCCATGGATCCAGGGGCAGCCACAGCTGCTCTGGGCACCCTGTGCAGGGCCTGCCCACCCTCCCAAGGAGGAATTTCTTCCCAGTATCCCCCCTAAACCTTCTCTGTGCCAGTGGGAAGCCATTCCCCCTTTTCCTGTCACTCCATCCCTTGTAAACAGTCTCTCTCCATCCTTCTTGTGGTTTCCCTCCAGGCACTGGAAACCCTCAAAGCCTTCTCTTCTCCAGGCTGGAAAAAATGATGGATGTGAAGTGATAGATACATTTGTGTGAACTTTTCCTCCTGATGTCAATTTTCTAACCTTTCACACCGAGCACATGTCCTGGTGAGGGGCAAGACAAGCACCTCACCATCCAGGCACATCCAAAAACAAGAGCTGGTGTTGTCCTCTGGCCAGCCAAGTCTGTCCTGCTCTGCTCCCATGGAGAGGAGATGCTTGGAGGAGCCTCCCCTTCATTTCAAACTCACCAGCAGCCTTCCTTAACTCCAGACCTGCCACTGACTCATTTTCCAGGGACAGAACAAATCCAGCTTTTGGGATGTTACAGCTGATCAAATGCTGTCTGCAGACACTCACATGGGAAAGAGGCTGGGGCTGGCAGCTGGAAAATAGTGGGGGAAAAAATATTAAATTGTGGAATTGGTGGAAAATATTTCAAAATAACACCCAGCTCCTTCCACTGCCTGTGCCCAGCCTCTTGTTTCAATAAAGACACCGAGGGGCTGGAGTGTGTCCAGGGCAGGCAATGGAGATGGGAAGGGGCTGGAGAATTCCTGAGGGAGCTGGAAAGGGGCTCAGCCTGGAGAAAAGGAGGCTCAGGGGGAATTTCTGGCTCTGCACAACTCCCTGCCAGGAGGGGACAGCCGGGGGGATTTGGGATTTCTCTCAGAGAACAGGGACAGGAGGAGAGGGAACGGCCTCAGGATGGGCACCAGCAGGAATTTCTTCCTGGAAATGGTTGTTAAATACAGGAAGGGATTGCCCAGGAGGTTTGGAGTCCCCATCCCTGGGGGTGTCCAAGGAACTCCTGGAGGTGACACTCAGTGACAAGGTGGGGATCTGACACAGCTTGGACTCAATGGCCTTGCAGCTCTTTTCCAATTTAAATTATCCAACTTAAATTATAATATTAAATTAAAAATCTGTGGTTTTGGGAGGGCAGAGTGGGAGAGGGATTTCCTGACCCCCCCCAGGGCAGCAGAGCCCTTACCCTTGTTGTTATAGACATCTAAGTAATTTGGTGCAGAGAAGATTGTGATTAACGAGGGAAAGCCCGTGGTCTGGCTCTTCCTGTACATTCGGTACCTGCAAAACAGGGCACGAGTTAAACCTGGCTCAGCAGGGCCAAACCCTGCTCAGCCCAGCCCAAACCCTGCCCAGCCCCTGGGCTGCAGCACTCACCCAGCATCCTGGGCTTCGTGAGCTCGGATTACGGATAACAAACTATTGTTCTGCAAAAATTCACACACTGCAGGATAACTGGAAAACAAAAAGGGAGGAGAACTCAGCAGGGAGCAAAGGAAAGCTCGGGTGGTCTTGGTTTCAGGGAGAAACCACTGGCAGAAAACATCCAGCTTCTGTCCAGCACCCCAAAATATGTTTTTTCATTCAAAAATTAATTGTAAAGGGTTCTGTTTATAAGTGGACTGTCAGCACAAATCCTTTTTTAGCAAGGAGAGATTATTTTCTAAAGATCCAGGTGCTAAAAACCACCCACAGGGCCAGTCCAAAGAAGCATCTCTGCTGTTTGAGACCCCAATTCTATAAAGTAACTTATCCAAGGACAGCTCAGTATTACAGGAGAAGAAAAAAACCAAGAATTTGTGCATTAGAGCCAAGTGAGGAGAATTCCATGTACAGAGTGGCCTGAACAGTGATTTTAGTGTGAGGGGAGAGAAATGCCCCCTAAAGCACCCTCACCTGTAGAAATAGGAGCAGCCTCGGACAGTGTTGTGGGCAAAATGCTCCAGGGTTTTCTCGTTGCCGTAATCCTCCGAGGGATCCGACCACAGCAGGTCACACATCGGACCAAAGGCTGGAGGCTCCTTAAACCTGTCTAACTGGAGAGGGGACACAACATCAGGAGGAGCTGTGGCAGCATTCCAGCCCCAAATCCACCCAGGAGGGAACCCCACGAGACTGGACACAGCAACAGGGATAAAATCAGAATTTACTGAAGGGATTCACCTTGGGCAGCGCAAGAGCCTGGATGGGGCTGCACCCAAATCAAACCCAAGACAGATCCTGAGTTTTATTCTTTTATAAGTTTTGGTTCATCTACATCTTGGGGTCAATTATCCAACCACAGCCCCAGACTATGAAGTCCCAGCCCCCTGGGCTTTCTCCTTTCCCTCTGTGTTGTTTCTGCTTTTTGGGTACTGGGTGTCCTTGATTTTCTGGCTGTTTTGTCCAACTCCCCTGTGAAGAGAACTTACTAACACCTAACTAACACTTTACTAACATGAAGTTTCAGAGTTACACACTAAGCAGCAGAATCTGAAAAATATCAAAGCTAAACCCCAAGCCATCACTGCCCCTGTGTGAATGAAGGTTTGGGATGAAGGATTTGATAAAGGAAAGGTCCTGGATTAGGATTGGATTGAACTCAGCATCCCCTTGCTGGCAGAGAAGCTCTCCCAGCACACACCAACCCCACACAGATGTCCCCAAAGCACAGAGTTCTAAAACCAAGGGGTTTTAAATCCTCTTCACCTGTCCCTTGACCCCACCAGGATGAACTCACCCACAGAGCCGCACCTCACGCAGCAGGGAAGGAAGGGATTGTTTTGTCAGGGAAGGGAGAACTTCATGGAGCTGACTTACTTTCCTAATGTCATCTAGACATGTGATTTCTGGAGACAGGCCCCCGTGCACACACAGGAACTGCTGGTTGAGGAGGGCAGCAAGAGGAAGACAGTCGAAGGTGTCCATGCACGCGTCGTACACTCGCTCCGAGTACTTGATTCGACCTGGCAAGGGGGATTAAACCAGGCTCTGATGGGACCAAGTGCTGATCAATAAATTCAGGGAACTCCACTTCTAAAGGAGATATGGGAGCTCCAAATCAAAATGGCCCAAAAATCAAGCTTTGCATCAGGGTGTTGGTGAAAATTTCGATTTGGAATCAAACTCGGTGCCAGCGCGCTCGTGAAAATTCTGGTTTGGAATCAAACTCTGTACCTGTGTATTTGTGAAAATTCTGATTTGGAATCAAACTTGGCACCTGTGGATGTGTGAGAATTCTTATTTGGAATCAAACTTTGCACCTATTTGTGAAAATTCTGGTTTGGAATCAAATTCTGCACCTGTGTGTTCGTGAAAATCCTGATTTGGAATGAAATCTTGCACCTGTGGATGTGTGAGAATTCTTATTTGGAATCAAACTTTGCACCAGTGTGTTTGTGAAAATTCTGATTTAAAATCAGATTCTGCACCTGTATATTCATGAAAATTCTGATTTGGAATCAAACTCTGTACCTGTGTATTTGTGAAAATTCTGATCTAGAATCAAATTCTGCACCTGTGGGTTTGTGAAAATACTGACTTGGAAAAGAATTGGTGGATGTGTAAAAGAAAAGGTTTTTTAAATCTAGAATTGGACAATATTCATCTCCCTTCAGGTTGTTTTCTAAAACACCTGCACTGAGATCAGCACAAAAGAGATGAGGTGTTTCCACAGAATGAAAAATTTGGGATCATGGAATAAATTTGGGATGCTGATGAAGCCACCCCATCCCTTCCCTTAAAAATGCTCAAACTCTGTGCACAAAACTTAAAAAAAAAAAAAAAAAAGAAAAAAATCTGAAAGGTAAATGATCCTCCCCAGTGCAAAAATCTTCCCCCCATTCCCAAGTGCAGTCACTGATCCCAGCTGCACAATCTGGAATCTTTTGGCACTGATTAAATGTTGGTGGGCCTGCAAGTCAGGGAGGGGAGGATGTGCCTGCCTCATCAGGGGAGAAGTGTTCCCATTTCTTCCATCCACACTCAGTCTTTGAAACCAAAAGGCCACATTTGGTGCTTAGCAGAATTTAAAAATTTGGGTTTTGGGGTGTTTTTTATAGCAGGGGTTGAAAGAGGAAAACAAGACAACAAGGTTTTTACAGCTCTGATGCCACAAAAGTTGAAGCCCACGCCTTCTCACGACACCTTTTTTAAAAAAAATATATTTTAAAATGTATTATTTAAATGCATTCAAATCCTTCTCCCACTGCTGATACTTACATTCCTGCTTGAAGGTGAAATATTCTGTGAGGTGCCTGCACTCGTGGTTCCCTCGAAGGAGGAACAACGTTTTGGGATGGTTTATCTTTAAACTCCATAAATACAGCACACACTGCAAGAGAGGCAGGGGAATGTCAGAAAATCCTTTCCCAGGGCACTCATCAGCCTGAGACTGCCCTAAGAGGTTCTGGGAAGACACCCAAAGTGGAACCCAGCTCCATAATGGGCAGTGGATCTTCTCCTGGAAAAGCCACCAGGATTTCTCTATATTAGGGCTGACTTGGAGAAGTGACAAATGAGGTCAGAGCCAACAGAAAGCAGCTCGGGGCTGGGTGGGAGCAGCTCTGCTCCCAGCACAAACCAAGGGAAAAAAAAAAAACCTCCTTTTGCAGAGCAGCAAAGCAGAACCAGCTGTTTGCTCCAGATGTTCCACTGGGATGGAGAGCAGCGAGAAGAGCAGGCAGACATTTGCCCAAAAAACACCCGGAAAATTCAACTTCACCTTCCCCACTGATTTCCCCCCTGCCTGGTTTTTCTGCTTACTCTACAGTCATGTGAAGTTCAAGCTCAAAACAGGAAAAGCTGAGCCCCAAAAACAAGCTTAGCTTAGCAAAGCTTTGAAAAGGGTTTTCCACATCCCCTCTGCGTGCAGCAACACCTGCAAAGCCAGAGCCTCTGATGAGGCACAGACCAAAGTCAGGCCTAAAATGGAGCTTTTAGCAGAAATATTTCATGCTGGCTTCCCCAAAACAAGCCTGAGGGAAGGGCTGGGAGGTGACAGGGCTCAGTCACCGTGTGCCAGGCTGTTGGCACATTTCCCTCCTTGCTGTGGAGTGCTGCAAGGACAATCCATAAGGACAGTGAGCTCCAGGATCTGGATTAAAGTCTAACAGGAGCTTATCCTGGGAATGGGAATCATCACCAGCTCTGTTACACCCCCAACATTCCTGATCTGGGGCACAGATCCCCAGGAACCAGCTGGGAACAGCCCCCAAACCCAAAGGAAGCAGGTCCCAGCTGGTTCCCAGCACAGCCAGCTCAGGGCTGCTGGTGCTGAAGCACTGAACCTGCCAGGTAAACTCTGCAGGAATCATCCCAGCTGATCCCAAAAACCCTGAGGAGCTGTAAAGCACTGCCTGTGTCTCACTGGGAATCCAACCCCACATTAACAACTTGATTAATTGGGAATTCCAAAAGAGAACAGGGCCAAGGCCGGTAGCAGAATCATGTTTTATTGCATCTGTTACCAGGAGGAATGCTCCCAACAAAACCATTTACAATTATTCTGAGATTTAAAGCTTTAACCTCCCTGTGTTTGCAAGTGAAATGTCACTTTTCTGGGCTGGCAGGAGAGCTTGGGAGTTGCTATAAATGAACCAAATGACTTGGAGGAAGAAGCAGCCCTGGCATCAAAGCAAGGCAGAGATACAGCATCAACAGGGGAGGGTTTGGGATGTATCAAAACACATTTGAAGGGGTTTGAAATGAACTGGGGTTGAATTTGGCACCACAATTCTTGCTGGACACCCCAGGGATGTGGAGAGTGGCCATTCCCAGGGATGTGGGGACTGCCAGGTGCCAGGACATGGAGTGAAGGACACTGAAGAGCCCTTGAGGGCTCCAGAGGGGCTGGAATGAGAAATGAGAAATGAGGGAGTTTCTACTCTCACATGCCTCAGATGTTTCCTGGTGTTTTGCACAGATCCCTTTCCCAGTGCTGTACCCAAAAATTGGTTACTGCCTGTTTGCAACAGCCAAGGAGCAAATCCAGGCAGCCACAGCTTTTTGGGTTTAGATAATGTTAAATAATCTCCTTCTGTCCTTATTCTGCCCCTTGGTGTGAAGGCTGAAGCAAAGGGATTGATCCACTTGGAAAGGAAAAGCTCAGCAGGACACAGGGAGGGAATTCCAAGAGGAACTGGGATCTGTAACCCTAAAAATGCAGGAGGGGTTGGTGCCAAACCTGTCCTACCTGACCTCTCTCACCATTCCCAAAATCTGGAATTTGTAAGAAGTTTTACACAGAGCCTGCCAGAGTGGGAGCAGAGGCAGAACTCCCAAATCCAGCCCACAAATCCCCCTTCACTCCCACTTTACAGGGCTGACTGGATCTTTTTAATATGACTCTGGATCTCTTCAATATTATTCTGGGTAAAAAGTGCATTAAATCAAGCTCAACATATAATTCCATAATTAGACAGCAATCACGTGTCCTGTCATAACTGGATTGGAAAAAGTGGTCTGGGAAAGGTGCATCCATTATCACACCACTTTTCCTGATAAATTTCCTCTTTCCATGGATTCTGTTCCTGGTCATAACAACTGTT
>JANRGV010000104.1:1800975-1818773 GCA_024734035.1 Alethe castanea | reverse complement strand
TGACTCCAACATCCAAGGGACAAGGGGGTCTGGGGAGAGATGCACAAAAAACAACATCATCCCAAAAAAAACCAAAACAAAACAAACAAAAAAAAAACCAAAAAATAAAACAAAAATTTAAAAAAAAACCAAAAAAACAACAAAAAAAAACCGGCAGGGGGAAGCAACGAAGAGGCAGCATCTCCTTTTGGAGAGCATCACTCTGGGCAGGTTTTCCTCCATCCTGGGTTTATTACTGGAGAAGGGTTCTGTGAGGAAGCCCGCAGGGTTCCTGGCTGTCATCTCCTCCTCCCTGCAGCACATCCCATAAATCAGCAGGAGCAGCCTGGAGAGGGAAGTGCAAATAGGGTTTGCACCCTGTTCCAGGGTTTATTGAGGCTGAAGGGCAGACCCTGCCCTGCCAGGCATGCTGACACTCCCCTTCCTCAGGAGGGAGGCATGGAAGGGGTGTGGATGTGGGATTCAGGGATGGGCTGATGATCCCTGTGGGTCAGACAGGGAGATGGCCCAGCCTGATCCTCTTCCCACCAGCTGACATCTGGATTTAGCAGCTCCCCACTGTTTAATCACCTCAAATCCCACTCCCTTCCCCTGCATCCCAGGGATTTAAAAGCCAGCAAAGCTCCAGTAGGATTGT
Organism: Alethe castanea; assembly: GCA_024734035.1. Lineage (NCBI taxonomy): Eukaryota > Metazoa > Chordata > Aves > Passeriformes > Muscicapidae > Alethe > Alethe castanea. The sequence continues at coordinate 1,818,136 of JANRGV010000104.1, read as the reverse complement.
GGCACTCGCAGGAAGGATGAGCCGTGGAGAGCTGGGAAATCCCAAATGCCACATCAGAGCATCCTGTGGGGTGAGGGAGAGGGAGAGAAGAGCTGAGAGCAGAGCACTGAGGCCTTTAATTCAAAACTCTGCTTTGGTACCTGTGTCTTAAAATCTTGTGTTGTAAATTCTTGCTTTGTGTCTGTTAAAGGAGGGGGAAATAAACTTTCTAAATTGCCTCTTTAAAAGCTGGGAAACGGAAAAGCAAAAACCCAAACACATTCATATTCAAAATCCTGGGATTTTAAACACTGCTCCTGAGCTAAGGGAGACCAGGACAGTGCCTCAAGGGAAAGCTGATTCCTGGGGCTTCACGGCTCAGCTTGAGCATTCTGCAAATCAAAATAAATAAAATAAAATAATGTTGAATAATGCTGAACCCCAAAGGGAATTTCCAAGAGCTTCACAGGAGCATTTGCACTCCAAGTGGCACCCAAGGGAGTGGCAGGAGTGACATCCCCAGGATTTGCCTCACACCACCAGTGTTCCTCCAGATTTTCCCCCCCTCTCCTAGCTTGCTCCTCCTCACTTCCCACTTTGGCTTTCCTGGGGCTGCTTCTCTACTGGAGCAGCAGACAGCAGGAATGTGGCTCACCAGGTTTGTTTGGATAAAGCAAGAAGGGGAGGATTCCCAGGAGCCTCCTGATGGAAACCTGGCACCGAGATTGGTACAGGGTTCTGTAGGGAAAAATTGGACACAGGAGAGGTAAAAACTGAAATTCCCCAAATGGATCAAAGCAGGGATGCTCCAGGGGCAGTGATCAGGCAGGGTGCCAATCCATAGCTATGTTTCCAAAAAAAAAAAGAGTCAAAAGTCCCTAAATATCAGGAATTTCCCTCCATGTCCTCCAACAGCCAGCGAGGAGCCAGCACAGCAGAGCCCGGAGTGCTGGTGGCACTCGAGTCCCTGACTCTGGTGGCCCTGGGAGCATGGCCTGTGTCACAGCCCAAGCAATCCATCCTTTACCCACTGCCCTTCTGCAAATATTTTTCCTGCTGGTGAAGACCAATCCAAGGCAGAAAGAAGGGTTGAAAGGTACTAAAGGTTAAGTTCAGCTTGCTGGTGCATCCCCTGACCCCATAAGCCAGGCCTTGAGCATGCCAACAGGGAGAACAGGTGGAGAGGGATAAATCTTCCCCCATAAAACCCCCATGGAGGCTCCTTGTGCTGACAAATGCCATTCCCCACTGAGTAGTTTTAGGATGTTGTGCTGCCTCACAAGGGGAGCTGGAGGGGCAGCTCTGCTCTCTGTGACAGGGACAGGACCCAGGGATGGCTGGGGCTGTGTCAGGGGGGTTTAGGTTGGATTTTAGGAAAAGGTTCTTCCCCCAGAGGGTGCTGGCACTGCCCAGGCTCCCCAGGGAATGGGCACAGCCCCAAGGCTGCCAGAGCTCCAAGAACTTTTGGAAAATGTTCCCAGGGATGTTCAGGGTGGGATTGTTGGGGGGTCTGTGCAGGGACAGAGGTTGGATCAATGATCCTTGTGGGTCCCTTCCAGCTCAGGATATTCCATGATCTCTCACATCTCTCACAGCAACACTGTTTGCTCTGCCAGGAGGGGATTTTATAGGTAAAGAAATCCAATTTCAAAACTACTCTTAAAACCCACCAGAATCAGGCACAGAGCTGGAAAAGCACTTCCTATCCTTCCTTGGGATCCCAGTGCCCAAAGGGTGGGAGGTGCCAGAGGTCCAGAGGTGGGGAAACAGGAGTGGGTGCTGCAGCTCTTCCTACAGATGTGCACAGCCTCAGCCAGGATGGAAAACCTGCAGAGGTTTCTTTCCTGGAGGTCACTGCTGTGGAGGTTTTCCTCCTCTGCCTGCAGTCTGTTCTGGCTGCCCCACATCTGGCTGTGCACTTAGGTAGCAGCATGTGAGGAAAATCCCAAGGATTCCACATTTTCCGTGGTGCTGCAGGCACAGCCTAGGCAGCTGGGGCAAAACAAGGATGTGTCACATTTAAAACTTGCCTGCTCAGCCCTTGGCTTAGCTGAAGTGAAACCCAGGTTTTAAAGTGACTCCAGTTTGGTTTTTCTGCTTGGAGATGTGGTGTCATCCATGTGGGAACACTTGCAAGGCTCAGAGCTTTCCCCTGATCACCCCCAGGAGGAGAGCCCAGCCATCCAACCGAGGCTTTAACACAATCCCCATGGAAATCTTGCTCTTCCAATGGCAGGGTTTTATTTCTTGAGGTGATAACCCCTAATCTCATTAGCTTGTGATGCAGAATATCTGATTGGCAAAGGAGGCAGGGGCTCAGGAAGCAAGGCTGCATCCTCATTAACCACAGGCAGAGCTTTTTCCAGCCTTCTCCTGTTTCAACAAGACATCAGTATGTACAACGTGTGCTCTGGAACTGGTTTGGCCTAATCCTCCTTTTTGTCTGCCCTTCAGCTTTTAAACCAGCCTGGGATAAGCCCTGCTGAGGAAAATGCCAGGCTGGCTTATGCCAAGTGAGTTGTAAGGGCCATAGGCTTTCGTTATGTGGCAGCACTTCCAGAAGCAAATCCTGTACTGAGCCAGGCCCAGGAGAGCTCTAGGATGAATTTCCATCGGTAGAGACAGGTTTCCATTACCAGTGACAAGACAGGTTGGAGAGAACCAAGAAGTCAGGAAAAATAATCCCCTTCTCAAAGCCATGATTATTTTAAATTAAGGATCAAAAAAAAAAAAAGGAAAGGAAAAAGAAAGTTGACAGCCTTTCTTAGACATTTCACATCTTTCAAAGCACCAATTTTTCAAGCCAAGTTGTCCAAAAGTCTCATTATCAATAGTTTCAAGTTTCTGCTTAAAAGAAAAAATAAAGGCAGATAAAGTTTCCTTTGACGCTAACACAGACAAAAAACACTCTTAAAATTACACCTATTTCACCTTAGGGAAAAACCCTAAACCCTATGTTTAGAAGCCACATTTGAATTCAAATTATTCTCCTTTTCATAAGTTGAAAATACTGGTGATTGACACCAGAGTGATTGAAACCAGGGTTTCAGACAAGTCTTTTATAAGGTGAAATGCAGACAAAGAAAAATTGACTTTCAGAAAAGACTATTTTTAACAGATAAAAACAACACCACAAAATAGGTGTCACAACATGCAACCAGCAGTGAGTTCTGAAGGATATGAAATAGTGAGGCAGAGCTCAGAAGAAGACATAAAAAGAGAACTGGCATTTATCTGGAAAATGAGGATATCTATTCCCAAGCACCTGTTTTGTCTCTGTAACTCTGGAGAGCTCCCCAAGCTCAGGTCACTGCTGTGCCCTGGGAGTGCAGGGCAGAGTCACCACGGACTAATTCCCTCAGCTCAGCTGCAGAGAGCAGGAACATGTGAATTCCCTCCGTCTTGACAAGCTCTGCTGGGATATTAAGCCTGGAGTGAAGCTGTGTGTGTAAAATCAGGAGTGGGAAGGGAATCCAGCAAGGGTTTGCCAGCCCATCCTCGCTTGTTCACACCAGGGAACGCCAGGAGCATTCCCAGAGCACCAGGCAAAATGCTCTGCTTTAGGGATTCATTCAGTGTTTTCCTCCTCAGCAAACTGTGCAGACTTTGTGTCTCTTTGCAGCCTCCAAAATCTGGCATCCTGTGAAGGAGTCAAAGGCCAGGCAGAGCTGTTCATTAAGGTGGGCTGGAGGGACCAAAGGAGATGCAAATCAGCCCTGGGGAGTGCCAGGAATTGCTGGCCAGGCTCTCTGGGCTGGCTCTGGGAGCCCCCAGCCAACAATGAGCCCAGGGTTCAGGGAGGGGGTGGCCAAGTGGGCAGGGAGCCAAGGGCTGCCCTGGCTTCTCCAGCTGCAGCTCCTGCTGCTGGCCCCACCCTGGAGCTGATCCCGCGGCTCCAGCGCTGCCTGCTCCTGCCAAAACAGGGTGCCAGGGAAGAAGGGAGCCTTCAGATGTCCTCAGATCAAACCCATCAGACAAAAAGCTCTGGCAGGCTCTCAGAGAACTTAGAATCACTCAGTGGGATGGGTTTGGAAGGGAACTTGAAGCTGATTCAGTGCCATGGCAGGGACACCTTCCACTGTTCCAGGCTGCTCCAATCCCTGTCCAACCTGGCCTGGGACACTGCCAGGGATGGAGCAGCCACAGCTTCTCTGGGAATCTGTGCCAGGGAACAATTCCTTCCCAATATCCCATCCATCCCTGCCCTCTGGCAGTGGAAGCCACTCCCTGTGTCCTGGCACTCCAGGTGCAACATTCCAGGTCTTGTAAGAGGTACAGATCTGTGACCATTTTGTGTTTCTATTTCTTCAGCTTTGGGCTGTGTGACACACCCAGCAGCAGAGGTGGGAGCTCCTCCATCAAGGCCTGCACGGAAGTTGTTTGCCTTTCAGAAAACCACAAAATAGTCCAAAGCAACTGCTGGCACCAGATGTCATTTGGGCTGGAGGGCCAGACTACCCAGAGCTGGGGTGGGGAGCAGGGAATTGTACATGATATCAAAGAGATTCCCGGGTTTCAGGCATCCTCTGCTGGGTTTGGAAAGTCAAGTCTCCACCCAGCAGGATCCCAGCACAATTCCAGAGGTGCTGCATCCCCAGCTGACACAAAGCAGAGCTCTGCTCGAGTCAGTGGCATTGCAACCACTCTCTTCAACCACAGGATCTGCCCCCCACTCCAAATTTCCAGCTCAGCATCCTGTGATCCTGACAGCACTCTGCTTACTCCAAGGCAATCCACGTCCTGGCAGGAATGCCCCTCTGTTCAAGTGGAAACATTCCTAATTGTTGTGATTTTCCATCTCTAATTACCAGGAGATTAAATTCTGCTGGGGATGAGGGTGATTGCTGCCTTCAGACTTGCTGAGGTGCTCTCAGAGAGGGGAAAGCAGATGAGGAAGGAGGTTCTGCATGTACAGAATCACAGAATTATTTAGGTTGGGAAAGACCTCTAAGATCATCAAGCCCAACCATCAACCCAGCACCACTACTGTGTTCACATCCACAGGTTTTTTGACTCCACCATTTCCCTGGACAATGTTTCAATGCCTGACCACCCTTCCCACGAGGAATTTTCCCCAATATCCCCCTCCCCAATGCTCAGCTAGCACAAGGCAGCACCCTTTCCCTGAGGGATCCAGCCTGCCCAGGGGTCCATTTGGACCTTCAGAAGTGGTCCAAATGCTTCTGCTTCAGCAGCCCAGTGGGAAAATTCACCAGTGAATTGTTCCTCATCCTCCTGCCCTCCGCTTCCAACAAGTGCCTGTGAAGGCACATGAGCTTGAGCTTCCTTCCCATTCTCCCACCCTGGATGCAGCAGGATTTCCTCCAAGGATGAGTTTAAGCCTCCAGCCTAAGCTCTGAGGCAAATCGTGGCTATTTACCAGTTTATTTTGTTTTTTTTAATGTCTCCTGCTGCTAGCTCTGTGTATTGGGGTGTGACTTAGAGCCAGCAGCAATAATGAGCTCACAGGATAACACCCCTGGGGACAGAGCATGGGAATTTGGGATACAGAAGCTCTCCTCAGGCAGAGGGGAGGTTTGCTGATGAGGGATTTGCAGCAAGGGACAGTTTGGATGCAAGCAGACCAAACTGAGCCTTTCACATCCCATACATTTATTTTCCCCATGCTTTCTACAGGCAATTCCTGCCAGGATTTTTCGGAGGTTTAATCAGCACTCAGCCTCTTTAAGAGGCTGTCTCTGAGGGAGCAGATTCAGCAGAGTGATAATTTTGGCTGCCTAATCTGGGTTGATTAATTTTAACAGTGTGCTTAACAATAGACACCATGTGGCCACGGCCAAAGGAGTTTCATGGCCTTCACCGAGATTTAAAGTAGGTGTGAAACGCTTTAAAAATGCGCCATTGCTGCAGGAGAGGTAAAAGCTTCATTGCCCTAATGAGGGAAGGGGGTTCCAGAGGGAATATTGCCCTTCTCTGGAAGGTCACTCAGTGTCACCAGACCCCTGGGTTTCTTTCAGAAAGTTGCAGCTGGAAGGACAAAGTGATCCAAGAGGACCTGGCTCTGTTTTCTGAACTTCTGCACCGCCTTAAGGAGAAGGAATTAATGTCCTTCTCTCAGCCCCAGTGCACAACCTCTGTGAGGTGTTCAACTAAAGGACTTACCAAACTCTGAGAGAGAATTCCAGACTGGTTTGACTCGGGGGAGACCTTAAAGTCCATCTTATTCTACCCCTGCCATGGCAGGGACACCTCCCACTATCCCAAGTCATTACAAGCCCCATCCAGCCTGGCCTTGGACACTGCCAGGGTGAGGAATCCACACTGCTTGTGATGTTTTAATGTTTTTGAGAAGAACAACCCCCATGGAATGTCTTACCTCACATCACAGGACACAACAAGGGCGTTTCTGGAAAACATTTTGCGATTCGGAATTGCAGACAGCCAAGGAAAAGGTTTTGAGATGAGATAGTAACAAAATAATTTCACATTCCTAAATCAATGCGTGGTGCAGGTTTTAAATTACATTTTTGAAAAGTGATCTTTACCCCAACAGTACAGTGGATTATTTATGAGTAAGTGAGGGTCCAAGACCAGAGCTGGCTCAGGTGTTGAGTCTTCAAGCCACAGCAATGGCAATATTTTTGGAAAACAATGTCATATTTAGTCCAGCTAAAAAGCAAAGAATTCCAGAACTCAGCTCACATGTAGGAATTTGCTTTTGAGACAATACTGATTTTTTCCACATTGAGCAACCTGCTCTAGTGGAAGGTGTCCCTGCTTTTGGCAGGGTGTGGAATGAGATGGTTTTTACGGCGCCTTCCAACCCAAACCACTCTGGGATTTACTGGAGCATTTCCAGGTGTTTTTTTACAGCACTGAACACCAAACAGAGCTGGACTCGCAATCCCTGGTGCTCACCCACCTACAGCCATCCAAGTTTTATACAGCAAATTATTATTATTGGTGTATTTTATACATAAAATCAGCATTGCTGCGAAGGCACGAGCCAGGTCAGCCCCTCTCCACTGGGGGATTTGTTCCAGTCCAGCCTGCCTGTTGTGCTTCTGTGCACTGATTTTCCATCATTTCTTAGAAAACAGAAGGAACACAGGCAGAGGGCAAGCACGTGTGTCAGGAGAGGAAAGCAGGACGAAGGAATGGAGGAAGCCTATCTCCAAGAAATCGCTGATTAAAATTGCTCCCAAGTTCCCGTTTCCTCCACAAACAAAACAGCCTGCAAAAGTCCAAGCTGGGGTGGATAAAATATCAGCCACGTGCCTGACTTACAGCACTGGGACTGAGGTTTGGGCACCATTTCAAGACTTTCCCCTAGGAGTCTATCCAAACCCTCATTGCTTCTGATGTGGAATAATTTGGAAGTGTTTTTAGGCTGCCGGCTGGGATAACACAAGGGCTATTGTAAACACACACGCAGCTGATCAGCACCAAACCCACACAAATATGGGCTGTACACACATAAATAACCGGCCAGGAAAAAAAAAAATACAAAATCAATCAAAAGGATGAATTAAAGGAAAAGGTGAAATCGCTGAGCAAGTCTTGAAAAAAAAACAACCCAAATATTGTTTATGTGAAGAGTTATGTTTCAATTAATTTTAATAAATTAAACTTATTTAAATGCAGGCCACTAGAATTAAAGAGCTCCAGCCAGAGCCAGCTGTCATCCAAGTGTGGGCAGTGAAGCAAGGCCATAATTTCCATGGATGCTGTTTCAAAAACACTGCTGCCAGCCAAAAAAGTTGGGAAATTTAAGACAGCGTGACCAGGGCAGGGAGAATAACCTGCTGGAGATCCAGGACCCAGCCTGGAGCTCCAACCCTGGTGCTTCCCCATCTCTGATTTGAGTGGGAAATGAGAGGATTTCTCCTTTGGAGTCACAGTTCTCTGGGATAATTTGGGGTTCTCCTCTATGGTAGCCTGGAAGAAATCCTTCTCACCTGGGAGACTTTTCCCAGCTGGTTTCAGTGTGGAGTGGTGTTTTGGACCTGCCCAGCTTTCAGGGCAGGCTGATGGGAGCCTGGAAAAGAGTTTCTTCAAGGGAAGTCACAGCCAGATGTTGGCATCATTCACACTATGGGATGGAGAGCCCCACTCCCAGGATTTCCAGGTAGCTCTGGTGTCCCTCCTGGCATTTCATCCTTTATTCTTTCTTCCAAGTGTTTTGGCAAGTGGGTGAAACAACTCATGCCAGAGAGTGAGCAAAGAAGCCAGAGGCACCTGCAGCAAGTCACCTGCTGGAATGCTGAGCATTTTTCCATCTCCTCTGAGAGGTGATGTGGGGCAGAGGATCCAAACTCACCCCAAGGCAATTCTCCACCATGGCATCTGCTTTTCCTGTAAGGAACAGAGTCTCTCCTTATCTGACCCCAAAAGGACTCCAGATCTCCCGGCCTTTCTGTGCATCCTGCCAAGCCCAGGCTGGGATTTAAAGGAAACAACAGCAAACCAGTCTGTCAGGGTTATGGATGTGGAGTTTTTTACATCTTGGCACTGGATGGATCTTGAGCAGAACCATTCCATGCGTGAACCTCGCTCCCAAAACGAGACAGCAGAAAGGTTTCCCGGCAGCAGTAAATCCATCTGGATAATAACAGAGTGGTACATGATGGTTTTCTGACTGCACCATCTGCAAACAATATTTCCTTGAGTAGGAAGTAGCTGGAAAATGAAGTAACATTCCACGAGGAGAGGCTCAGATTCTTTGCTCTTCCACCACTGGCACTGCTTTGAGCAGGCTCATACCCAAAGCAATGCTTCAAATAAATAAAAGGGATTGTCCAGGCCACACGTGGGCCTTTGGTACCCCCTGTGACCACAGAGCTCGTGGGCTGGGTCCCACTAACAGGCCAGAAGACTGATTAGAGCCCTCTGGATGTGATCCCTGCTCCAGCCAGGCTGATTTTCAGGAAATAGCAGCACATTGACACCATCTCCTTAGAACAGACTTGATCCAAAGAAGTCCTGATCCTGCTGAAGTCAAATCACAGACTTCCCCTCCTGCAGCAGCCTCTGGGCAGAGCAATATCATCAACTCCTTCTGGCCCATTCACAGGGGCATTTCCCAAAGGAGAAGACTGGTGCCAAGATAACTCCAGTCAAAATCCATCACCAGCTGTTGTAGAAAGGAAAACAGATTTCCTGATGTTCAGCACATCTAAGGCAAAGTGTAGAAAAGGGTGTAAAGCAATTAAAGCACCTAATAAAGCGTGGAGGGAAGTGGAGAGCAGGAATTTTATGTGAGTTCATCATGTACAAGGCTTAATTTAATTAAGATAGCAACTAAAGTGTGACCCTCCATGGGGAAAGTCCTCACATCATTGTCCTTGGCCTTGTCTGAAAGGCTCTGCTTATGCCTTGGAGGCTGTGGGCTGAGACCAAAGAGAGTCTGAATCACCCTCTGGTTGGTGACCTGCCCTGATAACCTTGTCAGACAATTTCAAGCACTACTTTTATCCAGAATAAATTTACAGGTTTTGCATGGAACAACCAGGATCTTGCCTTCAGTTCCCCCAGATTCTCGGCCTCACAGGAAACCCTCTAACCTGGACCGGGAGCAGGTTCAAATTTAAGCTTCCTTTAAACCTAAGATCCTGTCCTAACTCAAGTTGGAGCAGGTTTTCCAGAGCAGCTGTGGCTGCCCCTGGATCCCTGGCAGTGCCCAAGGCCAGGTTGGACACTGGGGCTGGAGCAGCCTGGGACAGTGGAAAGTGTCCCTGGGCATGGAAGGGGTGGCACTGGATGGGCTTTAAGGCTTTTTCTGACCCAAAACTGACAAGGAACACACAGGCTGGAACTGGGATCATTTCAGGAAGCAATGATCTCAGGGCCTATAAAAAGAAACATTTAGGGGACTCTCTCCAGACTCCAGTGACTTCTTTTTTTCTTCATGTGGAAAACATCAGAAATACATGGGCTTCAAAGTCATTATCATCATCCACAAGAAGATAAGAAACACTGATTCAGCTCAAGGCTCAGGAAAGTGGAGAGTTGGACAAGCATCCTTCACCAAGCCAGGGTTTAGAGGCAGTGGGAGCAGGGGATGGGGGTTCATGCACATCTTTTGGAGGGGGGTGATTATAAGAAGAGCCTTGGGATATTCTCAAAGCTGGAATAGATCAAGACACACGTTTTCCTGGGATGCCCTTAACTTAATGGCTTCCAAAGTGCCAAGAAAAGCAAGGTCCTGCCAAGATGGCATCACTGAGCAGTTTAGATTGGAGATTAGGAAAAATTTATTGAAAGGGTTGTCCAGCCCTGGCAAGGCTGCCCAGGGCAGTGGTGGAGCTGCAATCCCTGGAGGGATTTAAAATCCACGTGGATGTGGCACCTGGGGACATGGGTTGGTGGTGGCCTTGGCAGTGCTGGGTTAAGGGTTGGATTCCATGATCTCAGAGGGCTTTTCCAACCTTAATGATTCTCTGATTCCATGAAATTCCAGCAAGAGAGCAACCACCTCACTGGCAGCCAGGAGTCAGCGCAGAGGAGAAGCTGAGAGAAGCTTTTAGGACCACAAGATGTAAAAAACACATTTCTAATTTCCTTCAGAGCCCTCTGGTCATGACACAGAGCAGCAGAAAGGAGGACAGTGGGATTCCTACTATTCCCATCAGCCATCCAGCTGAAAAATCACAGACAGCAGGCAGGAATGGATGGGGTTCCAGTCTCATTTTCCTGCAATGACCACTTTGCACGGTCCCAGCTCCATTTCCCCCCAGTTCCATTTGTGCTGGTGAGGGCACAAAAAATACTGAGCCTGCTTCCCTGAAGCCAAGCTGAGGTCAATCCCAGCTGGAATAAGCAATCCCACAACACCAGATGTGTGTCCAAGGAAAAGAAAAGCAGCACTCCTGCTCCTCACCCTTCCAAAATGCCTTGGGAATGTCACTAAGGGAGGGAATGTGGCAAAGGCAGGTTAGGTGTGTGCCAAAAGGGGCTTGAAAAAGACATTTGGGTTTTTTTGTTGTGGTGTTTTGCTTTCTTTTAAGGACTTTTTTTGGCAAAAATTAACATTCTTTCAACACGCTTTCCTCTGGAAAATTCAACCTGCAAAAATCATTGCGTGTCAACATTGGGAAATGCCTGCTCAGATCTAATTAACATTATAATTCCAGGACAAAGGGGCTTGGCTCCATGGACCTCAGCACATGTGAGGACACTGCTCCCTCTGAAACACTCAGAAATTCCCTCTGCCCTTTTCCAGCATCTTCCATGACACTTTGGATCATGAGACTTGAGGTCAGCTGTGGATTACAAGTCCTGACCCCACTGCCAGGTCTTTGCACAGCATGAAGGGGAGGAAGCTCTTCCAGTAGGAATTTAGGGGGAAAAAAATTTTCTTGGGGAGAAAAATTAGAAAAAGGGGACAAGGATAAAGCACATGGCTTGCTGCAGTGTGGAAAAAAAAATGTTAAATCTGCCATTGTGTATTTTTCACTGCAAAGTGAAACACATATCCCAGGAAGCAAGAAATTGTTCCCTGGGAGGGTGGGCAGGCCCTGGCACAGGGTGCCCAGAGAAGCTGTGGCTGCTCCTGGATCACTGGAAGTGTCCCAGGCCAGGCTGGACAGGGCTTGGAGCACTCTGAGACAGTGGAAGGTGTCCCTGGATGGGATTTGAGGTCCCTCACGATGCTAAACCCCCAGTTTGAGCCCAGGCTGCTCAGGAACACCTACCTGGGAGCCCTGGGGTGCTCAGCCAGCTTTCCCCACTCTGTGATGACAGCACTGGCAGCCCTCCAGGGTCATTAGCAGTTAATAATCCCAGAATTTCTGGGCTCGGTATCACAGTATCTGAGGGCCTCTCAAGAGTTCAGAAGTATTTTAAGAGTGTGGTTTGCTTTGGCTCTGGAGAGTCCAACTGGAAACCTGTGTGGCTTGATCCTGGACACTCCTTGAAGGGAGACAGGGATGGTGCCGGGTGATGGAGAGGCAGAACTGAGGCACCTTTAATGGCTCTGAGGTCAAGCAGGATGAGTGGACGTGGGAGGTAAGCAGGGAGGCCTGGCCAGTTTCCAGGTTTGGATTTTGGATCCTCATTTTGTGAGGTGTCTCCAGGGAGGATCAGTGCTGAACCACTGGAGCCTCTACTTTCATGGAATCATAGAATTGTTAAGGTTGGAAAAGCCCTCTGAGATCGTGGAGTCCAACCCTTAACCCAGCACTGCCAAGGCCACCACCAACCATGTCCCCAAGTGCCACATCCACCTGGCTTTTAAATCTTTCTAGGGATGGGGACACCCCAGTTTCTCTGAGCAGCCTGTGCCAGGGCTGCTCAACCCTTTCAGTGATGAAATTTCCCCAATATCCACCCTGAGCCTCCCCTGCCCAGCCTGAGGCCATTCCCTCTCCTCCTGTCCCTGTTCCCTGGAGCAGAGCCCGATCCCCCGGCTGTCCCCTCCTGTCAGGAGTTGTGCAGAGCCAGAAATTCCCCCTGAGCCTCCTTTTCTCCAGGCTGAGCCTCTTTCCAGCTCCCTCAGCTTCTCCTGGGGCTCCACACCCTTCCCAGCTCTGTTCCTTGCCCTGGACAGGTTCCTGCCCCTCGGTGTCCCTCTGGCCAGAGGGCTCAGAGCTGGACACAGCCCTGGAGGGGCTCAGCAGAACCAGCCCCTTCTTGGCCACCTGGGAGCACCACTTTGGTGTGGTTTCACCTGGACCACAGCTCAGTGGTGTCCCAGCCCCAAAGGGGAGTCATCAGCTGTACCTGGATGCAACGTGAGGGTTCTCTGTGCTGCACCCAAGCCTCGTCCCCTTTCCCTTTCTGAACCAGAGTCGAGCACCAGCACCACTCATAACACTCATCTCCATCCCAGTTACGGTCCCAGAGCTCCTGCACATCTGGAAAAGCACAGAACACCCCGTGAAACAACTGCCCTGAAGTCAGATGCCTTCGACCTGAGTCACCGAGCAGGACGTAGAGGAAAAGGCGAAGGGCGTTGTTCCAAGGAATTTTGCAATGAGGAAAACAAACCCAAACCAAAAAAAAAAAAATCACACCCACCAGGGAAGGGGAGCTGCCTGTCTTGAGGAACCCCATGAGTCAGAACCGCCCACGACAGCTCAGCTGTCTCAGCATCCCTGCAACTGCAGAGCCAAACATCCGAGCACGCTTGGACCTCCTGGAAGAAATTCCAAGGCTTGCTGGTGAATTAAAGTCATGTCTTAGCACACTTTCACCTCCACACCTCCAAAGCAGCTCTGTTGGCTTCTCAGTGGTTTGTGTGAGTCTCAGAGGCTTGGGAAAGGAATGACAGTGCAGCCCTTCCAAAGGTGGCCACCAGCCCACATCAAGGAGGAAAAGTTCAGCTGCCATCACTTGGTAAGTGTTTCTCCCAGTTGTCCCCCAAAATCCTTCAAAAGGATGAACCGAAATACCTTTTTAAAATTATTTATTTTTTTATTTCTAAGTTACTCCAGCCAGCCAACAAACACTTCAGCTGTCTACTTTGACTTTCTTCAACCTTCATTTTTTTGGCACAGCTGCATGGTCCTCAAGCAGGTATCCTACAGACACCCAGTTGCTGTGCTCTGCAGCCCAGCTCTGAATCCTCAATATTAACAAGATTTGTCAGACACTATCTGCTTTTGTTGGATATTGCCCTCAGCCCAAGGGGACTCTTCTCTTCCCCTTGAATCTGGCAGCACAAGTCCTGCTGCCTGTAGATTTATATGGAGGTACATCAAGTTCTCCTTCCAGTAAATAGGACTGGATAATCAATTCCGAATGAAGGTTTGGGGGAAAAAAAAAACAAACACATTCTCAGACAGTCCCTCTCAGGGAAGAGTTTTTAAACTGCTTCCAAGTTGCTAATCAAAAAGAATTTAAAAAAAAAGGAAATAATGATGTGCTAACAGCGCTTCCAATACTTGGTGTCTTCCCAAAGCCACAGCTCACGAGGGTTAACACGCAAACCCAAGGAACTGTGGGAGCTCCTGAGCCTCCTGTTTGCAAAAAAAGAACATTTCAGCTGTCCCACAAACAGGACAAATCATTTCCCAAAAATCACACAGGTACTGCTGAGCTCCCCCTGGAATTACAGGAATCCGCTGCAAGAAGCCTCTGGTGCCTATTCCAGGACTATTTCCTCCAATCCTTTTTTAAGTCAGTGCTTCCAAGAGTTAAAAGCCCATTGGTTTTAGCCAAGCTCTCATTTTATTTAAGGCATGAAGGGAACAATATTCATCATTCAAAGGAGCCAATTCTGTTTCGTCCCTGCTCCTATTTTTGTCCTCTGCCTCTAGACAGGAGCATCCCTCCCCTGTGCTAATTAATAGAGGGATAAAGACACACCTTGGGGTTGAGAGCTTTATAGAAAATGTAATTACAGATCCTGACTTTCTAATTACCAGGCAAGACTCTCACATTATCAGCCACAGGATCCCCGCAGGCTTTACCTGGCTGGAAAGAAGCAGGAGATGACTCCAAAGGCTGGAGTGGGAGCTGATCTCTAGACAAAGTGTGAGATATAGGAAGGGCCACCACAAACCTCCCTAATGGTGGCAGCAGCGGGGACATCACCAGGTCAGAGGGAGAGAGAAGCCCTGGCTGGTCACAGACATCACAGTGCCAGGACTGAAGGGAAGGGAGGCTGGCACCAGGAGGAGATCATGAACCTGCAGCGTTGTCAACACGAGTTCAGCTGGGCAGCTCTAAGTCCATTAAGCTGAGACTAATCAGGAGATGCAAGAACAGAGCAGAAGGAAAACTCTCCTCAGACAAGCTGGAAATGTTCCTGTGCGAACCCTGCTGCACATTCTCAGCTCGGCCCTCGGACCTGGAGCACAGAGTGGCTTCAGATGATCAAGACCAGTTGTGTGCTTCCATCTCAGACCTGTGAGCACTTACACACTCACTCTGGTATGTGCTGAGCTGGTGCCTCGTGCTCCCCATCCCATAAATCCTCTTCCCTTCCAGGCTCCAGTGATGGAAAACGCTCTCTGGGCAGACAACAAGCTAGCTGAAGTCAGAGGGGGATTGCAGACGGAGAGGTACAGCATAAAAAAAAAAAAAAAAAAAAAAAAGCTGCAGACTAGGGGATGCAAAGGACTCCTCAGCTATAAACCCAAATTTTAATAAGCAGAAGCTCTCCACAGAACATCCCAGTGGCACTGTGCACCTGGGGATGCACGACTGAATTCCATGGGTTTTACCAGCACAGCTCCCAGTCTAAAGAGGAACCATTCATTAATGAATGCACTGGTCCATTGTAGGAGTTGTATTTCTCAGTGCATTCAAGGCTTTGCCAGCCAGCTCCATAAATCAACTTGTTGGAAAAATTGCCTTAAAAAAAGAAAAAAAAAAAGAATTTAAATGTCGTGCCAGCAGCACAACTATGCAAACAGGAATTCCTCACCTCATGTACTCTCAGGGCACCTTATAGCCCGTATTACAGAAAAACTGTCTTTAAAAATACCCAAGGAGACAAAAAAAAAAATAAATTCCTGAGTGACTGTCAAGGGGAAACAAAGCAAGAAAAGGGGAGGAAATGGCGAGTTGTGGGCCACTGTTGGTGGGCACTTGAATGGGAGCCCCGTGCTTGACACCAGCGTGACTCTGAACAAAACCAGAGCCAAGAGCCATTTGTCAAGGGGCACCACTGCACACAAGTGGTGAGAACCTGGCCCTGCTGTGAAAACGTGTCAGGGAGCTTTCTGTGGGGCCGTGGCGAGCCCCCTGATGGATCGCTGCGCCGGGAGCGCGCGTTGTGAGCGGAGAATGGGACATCTGCTCCTCCTCCCTGCTCTGAAAGGAGATTTTCTGAATCCTGGGATTCAGGATCTGGGATGTGCAGCCGGCCTGTGCTGCTCTCTGTCTGCTCCAGTGCTCAGGTGTCCCTCTGCATCCCTCCCCATGGAGGTCTCCATGCTCAGGGCACCGTGTCCGAGCTCGTACACACACACAGACTCACACAGCACCACCTCTTCTCCTTAAATCTGCTGTGTGGATTTAAGGAATGCTGCACACAGCAGCACAGAATGGTTTGGGTTGGAAGGGAGCTTGAAGACCATCCAGTGCCACCTCCTGCCATGGGCAGGGACACCTTCCACTATCCCAGGGTGCTCCAAACTCCATCCAGGCTGGCCTGGGACACTTCCAGGGGTGAGGCAACCACAGTTTCTCTGGCAAACAGTGCCTCATTTTCCCCAAATTTTCCCTCCTTTATGCCAACACCCCATCTAACCCTGCCCTCTGTCAATTTGAACCCACTGCCCCTCGTCCTGAACATCCACTTGCCAAAAGGGTCCCCCATCATCCTCATGAAGGACATGCAGCAGGGTGTGAGGATTTGGAGGATTTTATGGAGCTGCCAGTGCAAGCAGGGTCCCTATTTACAGGTAAGCCAGCAGCTCCTGGGGAGCCATCCCCTTTCCTTCCCATGCAAGGCAGGGCCCAAGGCTCACAGGCATAAATTATAAATCCTGATTTATGGGAAAAGCAGAAAGTTTCTACAGAGAGTTTCAGTTCTGAGCACATTTTACCCCCAAGAAAATGGAAAATAACGGGATTTAACACACTAGACAACCCTCCAGCAGCCCTCTCCTGACACCCTACACCCTCCAAGTGACAAGGGGAGCTGAGAGCTGCCTGGGAATGGATTTAAGACATAGAGAAAATAGGGGAAATAGAAGCAAAGAAAAGAACAGCAAAGCGGAAGAAGCAGAAAGAAGGATGTCTGTGTGCTTCAGATATCTCAAAACAGAGGCCCCACTTTGCAAACGCTGGGGGAGGGAGGGGGAAGGCTGGTTTCCATTTCATTTTCACTTTGAAAACACCGTTTTTCCCGCACATCCACTGAAGTGCAAATTGCCTCGGAAGCCGTCTGGAGAGCGAGCGTGCCTCAGAGCTGGACTTTTCTAAACCACATCTGCCGGGCTTTACAAAGCCCTGGTGGAGGGAGCCCCCGGAGCCGCGAGCGGCATTTCCCAGCGCAGCGCCCGGAACGTCCCCAGCGCCCAGAATGTCCCCAGCACCCAGAATGTCCCCAGTGCCCAGAATGTCCCCAGTGCCCAGAATGTCCCCAGCGCCCAGAATGTCCCCAGTGCCCAGAATGTCCCCAGCGCCCAGAATGTCCCCAGCGCCCAGAATGTCCCCAGTGCCCAGAATGTCCCCAGCGCCCAGGATGTCCCCAGCGCCCAGAATGTCCCCAGCGCCCAGAATGTCCCCAGCACCCAGAATGTCCCAGTGCCCAGAATGTCCCCAGTGC
>JANRGV010000104.1:1757101-1777195 GCA_024734035.1 Alethe castanea | reverse complement strand
GTTCACTCCATCCCAGGGCTGCAAGCAGGACAGAGGGATGGGGATCCTGCCAGACCTCACCCAGGGTCCCACTGCATCCCCAGCATAAACACTTTCCAAACTTCACACTCACAGGGAAAAGCAGCACCATCCCCAAGTCCCTGTACCTCAAAAAACTAAAGCAAACTCCCTAAAAGCCACAAAACTTCCAGCCCCACGGCAAAGGCCACCAGCTCCTGCTGGTATTTGGGGGCAGCAAGGGGAGCAGAGCAGGAACACGCAGCTACCCCACAGAAGTAGCAGCATGGATGAGCCTGGGCTTCTCTGGAAAGGCACATGGTCTAAAACAAGAGGAACAAGCTCATTCCACATCCCAAGACACCAATTCAGGACAGGACCCAGCACCAGCAAGCCTCCAGCACATACCTCATGGAGAAGAAATCCAAACCTGGCTGAGGGGTGTCAGATTCTGACAGAGAGGCAGCAACAGGGCAGCAGAGAGCCCTTGAAGCTGGGGCTCACACCAATGCTGGGGACACCACGGCCACCCCAAGCGCAGCTGCCGGCTCAGATCCGCCCTGGGGATGTTAGGGAGCACGAAGGATGCTCAGCCCGATGTGCACTCCGAGAGCACGGCTGCTGCACGCACGTGCATCCATCCATCTGCCTGCGCCTCTTGCATCCCCAGCGCGGCAATAAAAACCCGACACCGAGCCGGCCTCCCAGGCTCCGGGTCCCGCCGGGGAGGAGGGCTGTGCTCACAGATTACAGCCCCACAGCCCGGCCTCTAGTCTGGGATTAGCTGCTGTAACCTGAGCTCTGCTTCCCACCAGATTAGCTGGGAGCTATGGGGGGAACCCACCAGACAAACTCAAGAAAGCCGCTCCGTGCTCCTAAAAAAAAGAACACCTTCAGCGCTCTCTGCAGACAAGCACAGCATCCGAAAAACTCGTCAAGGAAGCTGGGACTGCAATTTGTGTCCACGACACTGCAAAACTACTGCAGGCCACCACCCCTTCACCCGGCGGGCACATGCGCTGAGTCCAGTCGCGGCTGGTTTACAGGAGTTAGGACACGAAGGAAAGGAGACGCACCCCAAATCCTGCTGCGGACACCCAGAGCCGCGGCTGGAGCCGATGCAGCCCCCATCCATCCCACCTCCTGCCCAGGAGCCGCCGCAGGCTGTGTCAGAGCAATCAGGCAGCAGCATCCCTGCCCAGGAGGGCAGCCCAGCACGGCACGGCAGTGTCCAAATCCTTACCAATTTGGGGAGCCCCCCAGCGCACCCCAGAGCCCGCTCCTGCACTCCCCGGCGCTCAGGGGTGCGGGCCAGCTGGGCTTTGCCCTTCCCAGATGGAGAGGCAAGGAGCCACGCCAGGAAAAGCCAGGATTGCTGCCTGGCACTGCGGGCGGCTGTCACTCGCCCACCTTCACCCCTGCCGTGCCCGGGCTCTCCGGCGAGAGGAGGCGGCCACCGCCGCAAGAGGACACCATGCCCGCCAGGGCGCTGCGAGACCGAGCCCGGCACATTCAAACTCCGCAGCTCCGAGCTGAAGCAAACAAACAACAACCGCGGGGGGAGGAAGGGACGGAGCCGGGGATCGCACCTGGGCATGCAGGGGCACCCACCGGGCAGCGGCGGCCACTCCAACTCCCCCAGACCCTCCCGCCACGGCAAACCCAGGTGGGGACAGGGAGAAGGGGATCCCCCCACCCAGTGCGAGCCCGCAGGGACGCGATGGAGCCGGGGAGGCTCAGGGGGAGCGGGGTGACCCCGCAGGTCACCCTTACCTCGGGGCCTGGAGCAGCGCTGCCCGGACGAGTGAACACAGCCCCGCCGCCGCCGCCGCCTTATATCGGCCGTGAGGGGAGCCCGCCTCCCGGGGGCGGCTCCAGCCCCGACCCGGCCAGCCCAGCCCCGCTGCGAGCCGGGATCTGCTCGGCCCAGCGCCGGCTCGGGCTCACACCGGGTCTGCACAGCCCCGGTACGGCCGCAGATCAGCGGGGCCCGGCCCCGGTACGGCCGCAGATCAGCGGGGCCCGGCCCCGGCCCGGCCCGGCCCTGGCCCGGGTCCCCGGGAACCGGAGCGAGCGGTGCGGGCCCCCGGGGTAGGAGAGGGGATGGTACCGGGACAGGGGAGGAGAAAGAGAGGGAGAAGCGGGGGAAACAGAGAGGTGGAAGCCAGGGAAAGAGAGAAAACGAGGAGAGAAAAAGAGAGAAATCGAGGGAGGGATAAGGGGAGAGAGAGAGGGAAAAGCGGGGGAAACAGAGAGCTGGACGTGAGGGAAAGAGAGAAAACGAGGAGAGGAAAAGAGAAATGGAGGGGAAAGGACAGAAGAAAAAGAGGGGAAAGGAGAGAAAAAGCAGAAGGAAAGAGGAAAAAGAAAAAGGAGGAAAAGAGAAACAAAGGGAGGAGAAAATGAGGGAAAAGGAGAAGGAGAGGGAAGGAGGAAAAAGGAGGAGAAAGAGAGGGAAAAGCGGGGGAAACAGAGAGGTGGAAGCCAGGGAAAGAGAGAAAATGAGGAGAGAAAAAGAGAGAAATCGAGGGAGGGAAAAAGAGAGAGAAATAGAAGGAGGGGAAAGGATAGAAATAAGAGGGAAAATGAGAGAAAAAGCAGAAGAGGAAAAAGAAGAAGGAGGAAAAGAGAAACAGAGGGAGGAAAAAATGAGAGAAAATGAGGAAAAAGGCGAAAAAGAGAGAGGGAAGGTGGAAAAGGGAGGAGAAAGAGAGAGGGAAAAGCGGGGGAAACAGAGAGGTGGAAGCCAGGGAAAGAGAGAAAACGAGGAGAGAAAAAGAAAACGAGGGAGGGGAAAAGAGAGAGAAATAGAGGAAGGGAAAAGGATAGAAAAAAGAGGGGAAAGGAGAGAAAAAGCAGATGAGGAAGAAGACGAAGGAGGAAAAGAGAAATGGAGGAAAAAATGAGAGAAAATGAGGAAAAAGGAGAAAGAGAGGGAAGGAGGGAAAAGCAGGGGAAACAGAGATGGAAGCCGGGGAAAGAGAAAATGAGGAGAGAAGAAGAGGAGTGAAAACGAGAGAAACGGGAAAAAGGAGTGAAAGAGAAACAGAGGGAGGAAAAAGGAGAGAAAAAAGAAAAAAAAAGAAAATGAAAAAGGAGGGAAAAGGAGAGGAAAAAAGGAAAAGGAGAGAAAAGAGGAGAAAGAAAAAGGAGGAAAAGATAAATAGAGGGAGGAAAATATGAGAGAAAAAGAGGAAAAAGGAGAATGAGAGGGAAGGGGGGAAAGGGAGGAGAAAGAGAGAGGGGAAAAGCAGGGGAAACAGAGATGGAAGCCAGGGAAAGGGAGAAAATGAGAAGGAGAGAAAAAGAGTGAAAAAGAGAGAAACAGAGAAGGAGAAAGGAAAAGGGTAGAGAAAAGGGAGAGGAGAGAAAAAGAAATAGAGTAAAAATGAGAGAAAAGAAGGAAAAAGGAGATAAAAAAGAAGGAAAAGGAGGGAACAAAAGAGGGAAAAGGAGAGAAAAGGCAGAAGAAAAGAGGAAAAATAAAAAGGAAAGGAGAAATGGAGGAAAAAATGAGAGAAAAGGAGGAAAAAGGAGAAAAAGAGAGAGGGAAGGTGGAAAAGAAAGGAGAAAGGGAAAAGCAGGGGAAAGAGGAAGATGGAAGCAAGGGAAAGAAAATGAAGAGGAGAGAAATAGAAGGAGGGAAAAGGAGAGAAAAAGCAGAAGAAAAGAGGAAAAAGAAAAAGGAGGAAAAGAGAAATAGAGGGAGAAAGGAGAGATAGAAAAAAGAGATAGGGAAAGAGAAAAATAGAAAAAGAGAGAAAAATTTGAAAATGAGAGGAATAAAAAAGAAAAATGGAAAAAAAGATGAGAAAATGAATAGAAGGGAAAAGAAGATAAAAGGAAGCAGAAAAATGGGGCAAAGAAAAAAGAAAAAGTGGGGGGGAAAAGTGGAAAAAGAGGGAATAGTGGAAAAGTGACAAAATAGGGAAAAGAGAAAAAAGAAGAGAAAAGAAAGAGACAAGAAGGAGAGAAAAAATACAGAAGAAGAACAGGGAGGGGAAAAGATGAAAGAGAAGGGGAGTGTCCCGGGGTGGCTTTGTGATGTTGAATTCTATCCCCATTCATCTGTTTAGCCCAAAATGAGTTTTGTACCTTTAAGGCTGGCTTTGAGAGTGAAGGGGAGGAAGGAGAAGCAGTGGAATGTCTCAGGTGGTTGTTTTCAAAACACAGAGATGGGAGTTCCATTGCTTCTTCTCCTGGATGGTGTCACTGGGGTGGACAGTGGAGAGAGCTCTCCTTTGCTTTTAGTTAGTTTTGACTGACTGAGGCAGAGAAGTTCCCCAGAAAGTTTTTTTTCTTCTTTTTTTTTCCTGGAATTATTTGAACCTGCTCTGGACTGGAGGGGGGGAAGCACCAGGAGCTTGCACCTGTGGCCACTGGTGTCTGGTCTGGGCAGCAGCATTTTCCAGCTCCAGACTGAGCTAAGCTACCACCAACAGGAGAGACTTTCAGAGTTTGTCATCCCTTCAGAGCAGCAAGAGGTTTTGTTGCTCAGCATTGTTCTTTCAGAAAATGCAAATTTATTGTTTAATCCTTCAATGTATTTGTGTCAACAAAACAACATTCATAACTTCCTTCCACTTCAATCCAGGCAAGTACCCATCCTTTTGGAAAGCTCCATGCCAGAGCTTCAGAAATGCAACATTCTTATCTTCACCTTTTTAGTGATTGGAGACTTTCAGCTTTCCGTTTATAAGTGTCTAGGATGCTGCTCAAGTCTGACAATAGATCTTCAGACCTTGAATTTTTCATAGTCTCTGTAAATTTTTGCATTCTGTCAAGGTATTTCCTTACAGATGCTGTGTGAGTAGCAACTGTTTCTATAAGACGATTCAAGTTAGCATCAATTTTTCTCTTCTGTTGTTTGCAAAACAACTTGATATTCTAGTTGGAGAGCATGCAATTCATCTGTGGCTTCACTGAGACCTTCATAGACACCACTCTCAAGTAACTGTTTATGCTTCTTCAATGATTCCCGTTCATTTGCACATTTCTGCTCTTCCTCTTCTATCTCCTTAAGCTTCTGCTGGTAAAGAGGGACTGAGAACAGACTGAGCTGAGCTACCACCAACAGGAGAGAGACTTTCTGAGTTTGTCATCTCTTCAGAGCAGCAAGAGGTTTTGTTGTTTGGTATTGGTTTGTTTTTTGGGTTTTTTGTGCTGGGCAGTGCTTTGCCTGTTTGAATAAACAGGTTTTTTCCACTTCTCTCTGAGGAAATTTCTTCCCAAACCAGTTGGGATTGGGTTTGCTTGGGTTTGCTTTCTGGGGGGCACCCGTTGGAGGTTTTCTCCCAAATTTGTCTTAAACCAGGACAGGGAGAAAAAAAAAAGGGGAGGGAGAGAAAATATAGAAAACAGGGAGAGAAAAAAGATTTTTAAAAGGTGAAAAAACACAGAACATATGTAAGAGGGGAAAAAGTTAAAGAGCATCTCTCTAGTTATTTTCTATTTTCATTTGTTTTTTCCCTGCCACAATAAAGTGTTGAGGTAGACAAGGCAAGAAGAGGCAGCAGATCCTCACCTCTGCTCCCTGCCCAAGGGCAAGAAAAGCTAATGCCAAGGAAAAGCAACAAGAAGCCAGGGAGTCAGTGACTCAAAGTGAAAATCCCCTTCCTTGCACAGCTCCTGAGCACAGGGAAGGTGAGGAAATGGGGGTCAGTCTGGCTGTCTGTCCCAGGGAGAATGCTGGATAGGTGTCCATCCACCTGTCAGCAGCACTGACAGCTCCCAGGGATCTCCAGCAGGTGAGCCAGAGCAGGGCTGGGCCCCCAAACCCTCCCCCTGAGCCCTGAATCTGCTCCTAAATCACCTCAGCATGGCTGAGCCACTGCCCAGCCAGGACACACAGCTTAGCTGACACCTTGGAACCACGACTTTTTGGAAGATGCAGGGCTAAAGTTTAGCCCTTGAACCTGCCCCCAGAAAGCACTTATTTTGTTTCCCAAAAAAATACATAATCCTATATCCACAGGACAAGGGGGGATGGCTTCAAACTGAAAGACAGAGTAGGTTTAGATGGGATATTGGGATAAAATCTTCCCTGGGAGGATGGTGAGGCCCTGGCACAGAGAAGCTGTGGCTGCCCCATCCCTGGAAGTGTTCCAGACCAGGTTGGACAGGGCTTGGAGCAACCTGGGATAGTGGAAGGTGTCCCTGCTCATGGGACACCATGGATGGGCTTTGGGGTCCTTTCTGGTTGGGTGCCAGGGAACAAGAGCAGAAGGATGAGTCTAACAGCATGGAAAGGGTGGGATGTAAGGTGCCTCATCTCCCTCCCTGACCCCCACTCTCACTGGATGAGGTCATCCCAGCTTCACAGCTGGGACTGAGCAAAGTGTTTCAGCATCTGCTTGAATTCTAAGTGCTTGCCCAAGTCCATGCATGTTGGTGGGATTGAAGCATGGTGATGTCAGAGAGTGACAGGATTAGGTTTAAAAATAAGCATGGACTGAAGAACTTGGCTAAATCAGCCTCTGAAAATCCTAGGGAAAACAAAACAAAACAAAAACATCAAAACTAAATGCACTCCAGCAGCACTCTGGTCACTTGGCCAAGAAAGCAAGTGGAGTGGTTTTTCCTTACTTGGTGTGCCAGAAAATAACATCAAAAAATGCAAAGTCTTCCACAGCTCTCCAAAAACACCAGCCAGCACCTGGAACCACAAAGCTGCTGGGTGTCCAGGAGTCACAGGCAACCTCCCCTCTCCTGCATTTTGCCAAGGGCAGAGCTCTCACTGCCCTCTCCAGGTTCCTCCTTTCAGGTACCATTTTATAGGGAGCACATTCCTCACAGGAGAGCCAGGGCCAGTTCCCTTTTCCTTACAAAAATTAGATTTTGCTTGGTGTTCAGGCATTAAAAACCTACACAACACAAAACCACCTCCCTAGACCAGAGCAAGCAGAGCTGGGAACCTCAGATAAAATCAGCAGAAGGTCGAGGCAAGCTGCCTGCTTGCCATGATTAATTGGTATCTGCCACCAATCCAAGCAGGTGATCCAAGAGATGTGATTGCAGTTGCTGTGGCCAGCAGCTCCTTGGAGATGCAGCTGTCCAGGTGATCCATCACTCCCTGAAACAAGACAGGCTGGGAGAACTGGAATTGTTCAGCCTGGAAAACAGAATGTTCTGAGGAGACCTTAAAGCACTTTCCAGTGCCTGAAGGGTTCCAAGAGAGCTGAAGAAGGACTTTGGATAAGGGGAAATAGCTTCCCACTGCCAGAGGGTGGGGTTAGATGGGATATTGGGAAGGAATTGTTCCCTGTGGGGGTGGGCAGGCCCTGGCACAGGGTGCCCAGAGAAGCTGTGGGTGTTCCATCCCTGGGAGTGTCCCAGGCCAGGCTGGACAGGGATTGGAGCAGCCAGGGAGAGTGGAAGGTGTCCCTGTCCATGGCATGGGTGGAATGGGATGGGCTTTAAGGTCCCTTCCAACCCAAACCATTTTATGATTTAGGAAAGCAAAGCTCTGCAGTTTTCACCCCGTTATGGAGGAGGCTGTAGCAATATGTCAGTGTTGGGCAAAATGCAGCAGTGGAAGCCAGATCGTTATTTAACTGCTTTGGTTTGCATTTATATTTTGTTTAACTGCCTGAACTACAACAATATGTTCTTTTTTTTTTCTCCAAAAGCACAAGTTTTTACTAATGGGGGTAGGGGAGGGAAAAATCCTGAATTTCTCCCAGTCCTCAAAGCCTTTCCCTGTTGATTTTGGGAGAAATCAGGGAACAGGTTGAAAGCACCCTCCCTTTCTCTTAAGGCTTCCCTTTCC
The DNA here is from genome assembly GCA_024734035.1 of Alethe castanea. Classification (NCBI taxonomy): domain Eukaryota; kingdom Metazoa; phylum Chordata; class Aves; order Passeriformes; family Muscicapidae; genus Alethe; species Alethe castanea. The sequence continues at coordinate 1,769,430 of JANRGV010000104.1, read as the reverse complement.
AGCTGGGAGGCAGATGGAAGCTGACACCCAGCCCTGCCTACTCAAATCAACACAGAAACCGAAACGAAAAAGTAAAAAAGTCAAGTTGGCAGCTTCGAGCGCTGGGAAGACACGGGTTTGGGAGCGAGAGAGAAGGCCAGCAAGGCAAAGTGCAGACTGCACTGGGTGGGGGAGCATTTTGATTGTACGGCAAGTATCGAGTGGGACAAAGGGAAACGTTTCTCCCGTTGCACAAGAGAGGGTTTGCGTGCAGCAGGAGCGAGGTGGGAGCAGCTCACGCACGGACAGAGAGCGGTGCCAGGAGCACAAACCGGCCACGGCAGAGCTCGGGACGGCCCTGGAGGAAGCCGGGCTGTGATCCACGGAGTGCCCGAAGGTGAAGCCGAGCTTCCTGTGGGATGAACACGGGGCGCCAAAATGTGAGGTTACAACCTCCAGTGCTCTAGGCACCAACTTCGTCGGGTAATCTTCTAAATAAGCAAGCAGCTAATAGTTACTAAAAAGGTTGTTTATTGCAGAAGCACATCAGTCTCCAAGGCACTGTCACAGCCATCAAAGTCCTTACTCAGTTTAGTTTAGAGTCCCAAGTTAAAGCAGAGGCTGTTCCCGAAGGTCCTGGCGGGGCCGGTGTCAGTGCTGCAGCTCCTGTCTTCTTCTCGGGTGTTGACAGCCAGAAAAACAGTGACAGCAAAGAAGACAGGCAAGAAAGGCAAAAGCACTAATATTCCCCAACACTAACTCTTATATAGGATTTTTCCAACAAGCTGAGATGCAAGCTCAGACCACCAGTCCTTAACCTATTAGAAACCTAATTTCTTATGTTACATATAAACTACGCATACGACCTATCTTGTTCTATCTAAAAAATGTAAGTAATATTCTTACTATAGCTCTATTATGACTGAGTCCTGTCTACAACTGTAGGCTTGGAGCCTCTTGCTGAAGATATCAGTATGTTTTCAACCTTCACTAGAACTCGTACTGCTACTGTGGAATCCACAATAAGTAAAATCCTTTTACTTACTAAAAGCACTAGAGCTCCTAGCAAAACTTACTGACTTACTTCTACTTAAACGTCTACTTTATGTGTGAGTGGCTTAATATACTTCAATCCATCCAAAGGTTTTAACTCAATCCCTCCACCTTGATTCCTCCCTGAAGGATTCAGAGAATCTCCTGACTCACTGACTCCAACAAACACGCAGCGCCTGCTTCCTCCCTCTGCCAAGACAGCCAGACCTCTGTCCTCTCCCAGTCACGTCCCTCACTGCATCACCAGGATGATGGATGGATGCATGGATGCATGACAAACAAAAGGAATAAATAGATGGCTGCATCAGGAGTCACCTCTGAGACGGTGGCAGAAAGGAAAGGAGCGGCGCGATTCCAGCAGGCAGCGGGCGCGGTGCTGGAAAGAGAAAAATAGAAAATGAGAGGGAAGAAAAAAAGAGAAAAATGGAAAACGAGGCTTCACTTCCCCCAGCAGCAGGGAACAATCGGGTCATTTAATGCCAAACCCTGCCTCCAGCAGCGTCAGGGAAGCCCCGGGGCTGCTCTCCTGTCCAGCTCCGTCCTGTCCGGTCCGGAACAGACGCACGATGAGGAAAGCAAGGGGAAGAGAGCAGGGAGAGCCTCCCACTGCGGGGCAGGAAAGGTTCTTGTGCTCATAGGCAGCTCCAGGAAACCAGAATCCTCTTCTGCACAAGGAAGGAGTGAGCCAGAGGTGCCCCAAGCTGAGGAAGCTGCTCAAGGGGTGGGAAAGAGAAACTGTGGCAGAAAGAAGCTGACCTCTTAAAAGTGGAGGAAAAAGGAAGAGAAGTACATGGAGGGGCTGCCAGGGCAACCACAACCCATCCTAGGGCAAGGCTCCTGCTTCCCCTAGCCTAGCCTAAACCACTAAACCAAGCAATAAAAGAGAAATCCCAGCTCAGGACTTTCCTTCCTCCTCCACACCACCCACCTGTTAGTTCAAAGGTTCACGAGATATTACATTTTTATTGCAAAAAGCCACTCGGGGGCTGGTTTCCTTCTCTGCTGCAGCTCCAAGGCTGCATTTTCAGCTTCAGCACCACAACAATAAGGACCAAATTGAAAAGGAAGATTTTCCAGCAAAAAGCTGAGTTTCCTGGGCCATCACAGGCCTCCAGCATCTGTGGTTTGAGGCAGCACACGCTGAAAGCTTTGTGAAAAGCTGCCGGGAGAGATCCGTGTTTTCCAGGCCCGGGGACGCTGCCGTCAGCTCTCGCCTCCTGACAAGTGAGGGTGAGCAGCTCTGATTCAGAGAGACAACTCTGAGCACACAGTGCTTCACATGGCCTTCTTCAGCTGGGCCACCCAGGCTTTTAACCATTCTCTGCCTTTGTCCACCCAAAGACAAAATCATTTAGTTGGAAAATGCTTCCGAGATCATGGAGTCTGACCTGTGACCAATCCCTGCCTTGCCACCCAGCCCAGAGCACTGAGTGCCACATCCAGGCATTCCTTGGACAGCCCCAGGGATAAAGGAGGGAGAGACACAGCAGGAGGAAGGTTTAAGTCTTGTCCACCTGCATGGCAGGACATTTCCTGTCAATCCCAGCAAGCTTGCCCAAAGCCAAGCAATAATAAAGCAACAATTCCAGCAGGATCCACTGAGGAAAGGGCTGGCAGAGCAATCAATTTGCGATTTTCAATGCAGTAAGAGCTTTAAGGAGAAATCAATTGGTGGTGGAATTAGGAATATGACTTGTGTAGCCAATAATTATAGAAGATGGGTCTCCCCTTCACAGTTCATTTCCATCTTACCCTTTCCACTAAATAAAGGTGTTACCAATGGATGTTATTTGCTGCTTCATAATCTGCTGTCAGAGGCATTACTGCTATTTATTTGTGATCGTGCCAGAACGTGACCATGAGGAGGATAGCATCAAACCCTGAGCCAGAAATCCTGCCTGGAGCAGCTAAGGAGGCAACAGAGAAGATTTTTTCAGAGACATTGATTTTTACATAAACATTATTCAAAAAATTCTGCTGTCCTCACAGGTCACTCTCAGATTAGCAGTGAGAAGTGAACATGGCAAGGGTGGGTTTTGACAGGAGCCATGCTATGGAAATCTGCATCAGCAGGCTGGGGACAGAGAGAGGAAAGCAAGGAGCTGGAATTAGGAGGATGGGATCCCCCCCACCTTCTCTTGCTTCCATGGGAAAGAGCCCTGCTAGGTGTAAAACAACTAAATGTTACAGGCCGGTAAGAAATAAAAAATTCATTAAATCATAAATCTTTTGGAAAGGGAATCTACTGGGGAGATTATATTCACTTCTCATGGACATATTAATTCAACGGTGGCATATCATATTGTTCTCTGCAGGGGGAAAAAAAAGACATATTGTTTTAAAGTCTGATATTTAGAGTAGTCCTTGAGGAAGGAAAGCAAATATAATCTTGGCAAGGAAAACCGAGTGCATGAGCTCCGAGGAAGGGACATTAAACGCAGGGCCCAAGTCCCAGCTGCTGAAAGTCAGCATGGTTTGACTGCAGTTCTTGGAGCTAAGCCATTGCATGGGAGCTGAGAGTGAAGGTCACCTCCATTTAGCCACAACTCCTTGAAAATGTTAAGTAAGTGAACACAAAGGGTAATTTTTTACTGTGAACAGTCACTGTTTGCCAACCAGCAAACAGGTGAGAAGACAAAGACATTACAGCTGCTTTCATCTGATGTTTGGTGGTTGGGAACTGCCTGGTCATCTCCTTCTGGATTGCTTCTGGCTCAGCAGTGGAAATTGCCGAGCTCTGCTGGCTCCCAGTCCAGCCAGACACTCAAGATCTGGGGAGAACTCAGTAGCCAGCTGCAAAACATGGGATCTCCAAAGCCCTGCTCCAGCTGCTTCCCAGCCTAGGCTCCCTCCATTCTCCAGGAGGCTCCAGTGGCACGTGCCAGATGTTCCTGCTGCAATCCAGCCCCATCTCCTGCCCAAATTGCATCATGTGGAGGCAAATAAAGCCCTGCCTCCCTGCAGAGCCCTTTCCTGGCAGACACCTTGCTCACAGCAAGGTCTCCTCATGGAGGCAGCTTCCACAGGTATGGTCACACTTCACCTTTGGCTTCCCCCTGTCTCCTGACCACACCAATCTAGAGTTCCTTTGAAAGAGGAACATCCCTTGTCCCTTTTTTCCTCCCTACCTCTCTTCTGGAGTGTATCTTTCCTCAGGAGAAACCTGTGGATTGCAGAAAGCCGTGGAATAGCCACAGGAAGGTTTTCAGCAGACACACAGCTCAGTGTACAGTAACTGCTCGTGCCCATGGCCTTCCCCTGTGCTAACTCACCATCCAAAGGAGTTTATTGCAGAGGAACAAGGGGAGAGAGGACAGCTTAAGCTCCCCACACAAGATAACAGGGACCGCTGAGCGGCTGTTGCGCCATAAAACAATCGATGCCTGTTTGACCCCGTCACACTCTCAGCCAGCTCAGGCGCTGATAACCCAACCTGACCCATCAGAAAAGATGGGATTTGCTTATCACTCAGTGCATGGACCTCTCTGCCCAAGCGAGCTCACACACACAAGCTCCTGCAGGAATTCCCACTCTCCTCTTTCCCTCTGCCCTGCTATCTCGCTGACAGCTTTCCCAGCATCCAGCCCAACGAGGTGTGAAATTTGAAGCATCACCAAACTGCACACGGGGCTGTTCCTAGGTCATTGCAGGAGCAGATAAAATAAAAAAGGGCTGATGAAACATTAACCACGAGCAGGCAGAACAACAAAGGCAGCGCACCTGGACCACAAAGACTCTTAATGCAGCATTAAGTCAGCTGGACCTTCGTTGTGTATTTGCCATGTGGATTCAATACCTCCTTGAGATGGAAAACAGAAATAAAGCCCTGCTTTTTTCCACACCTGGGCCAGGCTCCTAGTTGAAACAGGCAGTTCATACCAGCCAAACACTTGGACATTTAATTTTTGTTGCTGAGGTCCTTAGCAATGGCTTTAGGTTCAAGGCACACTGGCAGCAGCTCATAACCCAAAACCATAGGAAGCCAGAGAGGTTTTAAACTATTCAAATTATCCAATGTGAGCATGAGAAGGAGGCAATGTGGGCTTTAGCTTCTGTCCAGGGCCCCTGGAAAGTTAATCCTAGCTGATTACACCATTTCTTTTCTTTTTTTTTTTTTTCATAGAAGAAATAAACAGTCTTTTGTACCAAACATAAGGCTGCCTTATTTTGAAGGAAGATTTATCACCCAGGCTAAATCCATGAGTTCATTCTGGTTTTGTACCAGATCTTCAAAGCAGTGTTTTACACTTCATGACACAGTATCAGCTGGTTCTGCCTCTGTGCCAGGCAGTTCCCAAAAGACATCCCACTTTTCCTTTGTAAAAAACAATGAAAGAATGCAGACCATCTCATCAGTTGCTTAAAGCCAAATTCCACGCAGGCATGTCAGAGCCATGCAAACACATCTCTGAGGACTGCCTTCCCTGCAGACCACAAACACCAGCACTGTGCTGGGGCTTGGAGTGACCTGGTCTAGTGGAAGGTGTCCCTGCTTATGGCAGGAGGGTGGAACAAGATGAGCTTTAAGGTCCCTTCCGATCCAAACCATCCTGGGGTTCCGTGATGTGACACTGCTCAGTGGAGGGAAGTGACTGATGGGTGACAAAATCTGCTGAAATAAGGATTGCTCAGTGCCTTCCCTGCACCAACAGGGGCTCTGTTGTACTGAGCCAAAACCTTGAACTCATTACAATGTCACTCTGTCTTTGGATCCCATATCCTGTGGGGGAATCTTCTGGGAATGTATTTTGGTTCAGCCTTGGGTCAAGGAGAGTTGACTTGACCTGAAAATAAATCCAGGCGATCTCGAGCTGAAGAGCCATTGACTACTGTTTGCAATACAATAAAGTGAGCAGATCAAACTCGGCTGAAAGCCAGGGTTAACATAAATCCAGGGCAAGAGGGGAACAAGAAGATTCATTCACCACCACGACAAAGGGGACATTTTTTACATTGGCACAGTTCAGAGCAGCCACTGAAAGGCGCTTCCCAGGCAGCATTTTCGGTGTCCCATATGGTGTGTGCTGTTTAGCTGTGCTGGTATCTCCAACAGACTGGCAGCGAGATAAGAGTTACACCACTTGGATGTGTGTGAAAAAGGGGTTGAGGGATTTTTTTTTTAATTTTTTTTTTACCATTTCTAACGTCACTAGCAGGAGTTCCTCTGCTTGCACACAGGGCAGCTTTTGTGAGAGGTATTTTATATGGATCCCCAAGGAAGGGTCTCAGTGGCCGGGCTCTGAGCTCTATTGTGTGCACGTGTGTGTAATAACTCTCTGCAGCTTTTGGTTTACACTCCAGGTTGTACTCACTGCAGCTCCAGGATGAAATCTTCTCCTGGCTCACTGTACCACTACCTTCACTGAAGTTAGCCTTTCTCCTCTTCCAGGAGCTGTCAGAATGTTTGTTGGATAAAGCAAGTTTTGATCCAGCTGATAATTCCCAGATTCCTACCCACTGCAATACATCCTCAGAAAAAGTGGACATCCCCCCAACTCTTCTGCTTCCCAGGGCTCAGCTCCAGAAGCAGTAGCTTGATTCACCAGCTCTTTGCCCTCAACAAAACCCCCACTCAGCAAATTTTCCAGCTCCTCCACGAGGCTGGTCATCCAGCAAACACTCAGGAGGATTCTCTGCCCACCCAGCAGCCCAGGAGCAGTAGTTTGGTTATTTTCCCAAAGTTCCAACTTTACCAGCAAAGCTGTCCCACAAGGATCTGATGAACAAGCTGTGGGTCATGACAATATCTCTGGATGCTTGGACATCACCTTTTTCTGTCCCTGCTAAGCCTCCTCAGAGCTCTCCTAGCACAAGCTTGTGCGTGTTCCCAACCTAGAGCAGCTGGTTCATCTCTGGATGAATATTAAATGGAGTTTAGCCCTTCTGCTGGCAATCATTATCCACTCCATTTTACAATAAGGAGCTGGTCAAATCCCTCCAGCCTTCCCAGACAAAACCAGCCAGGGTAGCTGCTTTCAGGAGATGAAGGCAGCCTCTGTGGGAAGACATGAGCGCCACATTCCTCATTTGAGTGCAACTATTTCTAAACACAGCTCAGGGAAAGCTGCATATTTATTTTTTTTATTGCATTAAAACCCATTTTATTAACCAACTGGTACTTTAATGTGGATGATGCCTTTGTTTATAAAATAAATTATGCTGTTTCTTCCCATCTCCCACTGTGATTGCATGATTCCTGGTCAGATTGTATAATGTTTGATCTAAGAATGTATAAACTCCACTAAACAAAGCTGCAATAGAAAGTTGAATAATAAGTCGAGACTCCAACCTCTCTCAGGGAAAAAAAAAAAAAAGGTGAGTTTGACAAAGTAACATGCTGAGAGAGCCTGGGAATCTTTCTGATGGAATAAAGTATTTTAAGAGGGGCTGAATATTCCAACTCAGCATTTCCCATCTGCGCCTTTTAAAAGTGACAGGAACTTCACTCCTGACTCAAGCAAAATCTTCACAAATTAGGATTTCTTTTACAACTGTGTGAAAATTAACACTTTCACTTGCAATTAGCAGCATCACAGCCCTGCTCACACTTTTGCTGCAGAAACAAGCTGCACATGAATATTCACAGCCAGGCAATGCCATCTCGAAGAAACCAGTGCTGGGAAGGGCTTTACTTGTCTCTCCTTCAGACAGAAGAAAAACATAGATCAGTCTCTCCACAGGGGATTTGCCACTGCTCATCTTGGAGAGCTCTGGGACAATCATGGAATGGTTGGAAGGGACCTAAAGCCCATCCACTTCCACCCCCTGCCACAGGCAGGGATACTTTCCACTATCCCAGGTTGCTCCAAGCCCCAATGTCCAGCCTGGCCTGGGACACTCCCAGGGATCCAGGGGCAGCCACAGCTGCTCTGGGCACCCTGTGCAGGGCCTGCCCACCCTCACAGGGAACCATTCCTGCCCAATATCCCATCCAGCCCTGCCCTCTGGCAGTGGGAAGCCATTCTCCCTTGTCCTGTCCCACATGTCTTTGTAAAATCACTTCTCACCCTACCTGGCGAAAATTTGCTCTGCTGAGGCAGGTCTAGGCATTATGCAAGTGGAAACTCAAGGATTTTTTAATGGACACATCTTTCCTTCCCCAAAAATACCCATCATCACAGTAGCTGAACTTCTCAACCCTCTGTGGTTGCAGGACCATCTTAACACTCGTTTTTATAAGTCAGTTCCACTTAGAACAGCAACGACATGAGCAAAACCAACCCTGGAGATTTTCCAGCCATCAGGAGAGATCCTAGCAAGGAGATCTGCCCAGTCTTTATCCATGACCTGCCCCTTCTCTGCTCAGGTGCCAAGTGCATTGCAGTCACAGTATGTGAGTCCTTTCTGCACAGCTCACACCACTAAAACCAGTGGGAGAATTCTTGATTTTAATATCATAAGCTTGACAGAAAGGGAGTTAAGCAGCTCTTTTTAATGCAGCAGTCTTCAACGTAAAGCTGTGCCTATTTCAACTCCATCTTTCCTGACCAGTGCAATAAAGCCTGGAGGAGAACAAGAAAAGCAGGAAAGGGAAGGCACTAAGGAGAAGGAGGTGGGAAAAACTCCTGTATTGCCTCATGGATGGTCCCATTTCAAAGCACACTGCTCGTGGCCAAGCAGTGAAAGCCAAAATTATCAACACAGTTACTAACCAGACCCGGAGCAGAAGCTCTGCCTAGAACTTTAAAAATCTAAGTGAAACGTCATTCCTTGGTGGTGTTCCATCCTCAAGCCAGTCTGAAGTCATCCCCAGGATCTGATGGGTGGTGTTCCATGATGTCCTGAAGAGCCAGAGGCCACCCTGCTCCACCCTTTCCAGGAAGGATGGGTCCATCCTCTCCTCTTTCTGCAGGACCTTCCCTTTCCAGGGTCTGCCCCAGCACATTTCAGCTGCACCAAGGCACAAAAGATAAAGAAAGTGCTCGTTTTCCACTGGCAGACAGAAAAAGGAGATTCCCTGAGGCTCCTTTCCATTCTCTAAACAGCCAAGAAGTTGTTCTCCACAATGGAAGGCCAGGAAGAAATCTGGAGCTGATCTGAAGCCCATCAGTGGAAATTGTGAAGGCCTTGCTGTCCTCAAGGAAGCCAGGAGAGTGGAAAGCAGAGAACCACACTCTTCAGAGCTTAAAATATTTACTTAAAACTGGATGCCAGGAAGGTGAACCAAAATAATGCCTGAAAAGACAGAGTGGCTATTTAAGGGATGGAAAGACAGATTGTAATTACAGGGTCATGGGATAAATTTAACATGGCTCATCTGAAACAAATTGAGAACCGATTAGGCACCCAAAATGAAACAAACACCTCTAAGTCCTTTATTAACTCTTACTTGGAGTAGCAGAGGAAATTCAGTTTTAAAAGCAAATGCCTTCTCACTTTGCAGAGAATTTTATAGGGATGAATCAGGTACTAAAGTTCTTGCCAGCACTTGTTCTGCTTGGCTGCCTTAAAAGCAAACAAATAAACAAACCAAAAAACCCCAAACAACTCCTTGATTGAAACTTCAGGCTAGTCCTGGAAAATTCCCAGCCCACCAATAGCGCTGGTGGGAGCAATCCAACAGGAAGATTTCGGGCAGAAGAAAGGTTTTCTGCCAAAAAAAAAAAAGTTGGGTTTTGTGGAAATATCGTCATGGAAATATTTTCAGTTTTCCAGCAGGACAAAAATTGAAGGAACGTCTTAATTTTCAAGGTTAAGTCATCATTTGGTCTAGATCAGCTGCTGTTCCCCACCCTTTGTGGGTGAAACTTTCTGCTGGAGCTCCCTCAACATGATTCATTCCAACCCTCTCCCAGGAGAGACATTGCTTCCTTGGCATCCCTCCTGTATCCTGAGAAACACAGCCCAGCCAGAGGAGAACAGAGGCAGCTGCTCCAGGCTCTTGCACAGAAACAGGAGGACTTAATCACGCTCTTGACACGAAAAAGAAAAGGATACATTTGGTTTTGAAGCCAAGCTGCAGTGATGACTCAAGCCCAGCGCTGTAATCAGCACACACCCACCGCTGGCTCCAGAAAAGGGAGGGTAATTTATGGGTTATTGCAGGGAACCAGGAGACAGCAGCATGGCCACTTCTGCCAGTCCCTCTAAATCCCCCAACAAGCTATGAATGGCCAGATGGATGAAGGAGGGGGAAAAAAGCCCTTCAACTGCTCTGCAAGACCTGCACCAAGCAGCCCATTGTTGAGCAAGAGGCCCACACATGGTGACTGGTCTTGCAAAACAGACATTACACACACTTTTGGGGCTTTCCCAGGCTATCAAGACATTTTGGCTCATCCTCCAGGATTTGGCATGGAGTACTTATGAGCACAGACAGGTGTTTGGGTAGCAGGGTTGGCCAGCTGTGGTAGGGCAAACATCTGGTGCCCACAACCACAAGGAGCTCCAGAACAGCTCCTTGTGCCTTGGACATGTTGGGAAGTCAGAGCAAACCAAAGATGGATTTAGGGCAGTCCCTGGGACTCAGCACTGGTCTCACAGTGTGTTTGCACAGAGCAGAAGGTACTGCTCACTGTGTTTGGGCTGTAACTATCAGTAACTCCTAGGATTGCCCAGGAGTTCAGGGCAGATCAACATGCCAGGAACAATTCCTGTGCTCCAAAGATCAACATTCAGCAGTGACTGGTATTCACTTCATACCCTGGGTCACAGGACCACTGTTAGTTCTGCATCAGCTAATTTAAGCAGACAGGGATATGCTGATGGTATCTCAACCCCTCAAGACTAGTTTTGTCAAAGGACCACCATGCCCTGCCTTACCTTCAAGGATTCACTGGCGTTCAGCCTGGAGGAGCAGTGAGATAGAAATCCCAATGTGGAGCCAGAAGTAAAGAAAGATTCCTCTCTGTTTACTCAGTGAACTGCAGTCTCTTGGCCTTCCCACTCAAGGAAAACTTATCTTTGTAAGATTTCAACCAGCATTTACATCCCCATAACAAGTCCACACAGAACTTGAATGAGCCAGATTAAATGGCTATGGGTGTTTTCGAGGTCATTGAAGTCAACAGAGCAAATTTCCTGTTAGGCTTCTCTCAAAAAATGCAAAACAAAGCCATTTATTTACTCTCAAAAAGTATCTGGGATGACATAAGCCTTCTCTTACCAGCAAGAGGCAAGTGGGACTTGTAATCCCTTGCATACATTTGGTCATTGAGGTCTTCTCTGAGTTACTAGTGGAACTTCACACTTTGGGACAGATGCTTTTGGAATCCTGTAAGACCTGATGCTACCAGCTCAACATCAACCAGCCTATCAAGTACTTACACAGAAACAATGCTACTGAGAGTGAAGAGGATTCAAGAAGCAAAATCACCATGTTTAAAACCTTTTCAGGAGTTTCAAACCCACCACACAGGTTCAGGAAACTCTGAGACTCATTCCTACCTTGTTCTCCTTCCTGCAGGTGATGTGACGGTTTCCATGTGAGCCTGGTTCATGTCAGTGCCATCTGTAAGGACCCTCATATCTGGATATTCACACAAGTTTTATTGCACAGCTGAAAAACGTGAGAAGGAATAAATTCTGAAGCATCTTGAGCCATCATGCACTCCCAGGAGGCACTTAGATGCTTATAGGAATAATGTACAACTACTTTACAAAACCCCTTGTTCTTCAAAGTGATGCTGATGCTGCAGAAAATGAGAAGTCAATGCTGCAGAGAGCTTTCAAAACTGCTTGTTCCTTAGGGTTTGTGAGGGGGCTGTGATGTCCAAGTTAAACGTAGGGGTTGCATGCCTCCAAACCTATGTTCTTCCCTTCTGTGGGCTTTAGGCTGCCAAATCAAATGCAGAAACAGCTTCAAAAAGGGTTCAGAAGATGTAGGCGCACCCCAAGAAGCTGAGACATTGTGCCTGCTCTTACAGACACAAAGCCATCTGAAGTACTGAGGGGCAGCAAAGCTTTGACACACGGACAGTCACAAGCTGCTGGTGACACAGAGCTATTGGCAGCTGCCCAGCTCATTATGCCCAGCCATCCTTTGAAGGCTATCGTTCTGTGGAACAGAAATCAATACCCCACACACTGCTGTGAGCTGAGACCAGAGGCTGGGATCACTGGGAAAGGCAGGAAGGGGAACGCTGGGAGCAGGGTAACACACAGGGAGCAAGCACAGCCTCGCCTGATCCTGAAACATGGAGTGGAAAAGGGGAGCCAGGAGCACAAAACCTGTTGGATCCCAGAAAGCTGGGATTTTTGAGCTCTCTGTGCTTTCTGAACCCCTGGAGAACACTGCTTTTGACCTGAGGCCTTGGAGAAGGCTTCCAAATTTGAGTGATGGAGTTAAAATCACAGGT
>JANRGV010000104.1:1728936-1757024 GCA_024734035.1 Alethe castanea | reverse complement strand
GTATGGGACAAGATGGAGGATTTTGGCTGTTTTCTCCTTTCTGTGTTGTTTTTCCTTCTTCTCCATGGTTTCAGGCAGTAGTTTCTGGTTGGACAGTCAGTGCTGCACTGTAGGTCATGGAAAGTTAATTATTGGGTTAAAAGTATAAATAATATAGGTGTTATTTTTCTATTGGACTGCTTAACTTTAACAGACCTTGTAGCAGCTGGATTTCTCTCCATTTTGCTTATTTTTAGCTGGTAGCTAGAAGCATTGCTGAACTCTCTATACTTTAGATAAGATTTAATAAACAACCAAGCTCGAACACCAGAAAATTCATTTCCTTCATGTGTTTTTTAATCCTGGCTCTGAGTGAAGGCAGAAGAGACTCCAGAAAAACCACTAATTCAGTGGTGCAAAACATCCACCACTGTTACAAAAACCTTCAGGTTCCTGCTGCAGGGAGCCTGGTTTGTCATCCCTGCACACAAAGGCAGGTGCTGCTGATGGGCCCTTGCCATCACCCTGTGTGGCCAGGCTGATGTCATCAGCCCTGTGTCAGACTCTTACAAACACTGCCTCCTCTCCAAACCACTTAATACAAAAGCACTCCTTTATCATCACAATATTGTCCCAAATTGCACAGGAAGCACACCTTCCAGGGCAGCATTTTAATATTGATCACCCCCAGGGATCTGTGTTAGCAATGGATGAAGAAAGGCTTTAAGCACATCCGACAGGATCACTGTTGTCCAAGGCTTTGGATCTCTTTGTTGCCCTATCAAGACACTGCTCTGACCTGCTGGGCTTGTACCCCTCACTGCCAGAGGCTCCCTCCAGCTGCTTTTCATCGCTGTCTAAGAAATTATCACAGGAGACTTCATGCAATTAAGCCTCAAAAATGGGGATGTCAGTCCTCCAGGGGAACTAAGCCTGCTTCATGAAAGCCACTTCAGCCTTTGCTTTCGGTGCACAAGGTGGTTTTTTTTTTACCCTGAGGATTTCTATCAAAGCAAGACACTAGTCAAGACACAGCAAGCCACTGTAGTTTTTACCTCTTTGTAGCTTATCAAGGTGAATGTCAGTGGAAAAAAATAAAAAAAAAATCTCAGAGGTGACCAGGCACAGAGATGGCCATCTAAAGTTACATACTTTGGTAGAAGAAAAATAAAAAACCCACCCCTCTGTTTTTAGTAAAAGCAAACCTGGTCTGTCTCAGCGCCAGGACTCCGTTTAGAAATCAGCGACGGGAGCGTAATGAGCTGCACAAAGCCAGCCCTGTCACACCTCACTGTTCCTCCTTGCAGACTGAAACCTCTCTCAGCATCCAGGCCTGGCTGAAGGCACCTTCCAGCCCCCATTCCCAGTGGCTGGCCTGGGGAAGGTGTGTTTCAAGGCCATGTTTCTCAGGCTGGCTCCAGCATCTCGCAGGATTGGAGGCACGGGCTGCTGATCCTGCACACAAGGAACACTGGGGACAGGGTGGATAGATGGGGATAATATTTGTTCTGAATGTATGTGCTACAAGAGCGTGCTTCAAACCCAGCTGTGCAAACAGAGAGAATAAGGAGAGGTATCTCTGGTGAAGCCCAGCTCTGCATGGATGGTGGATGAGGGAAATTCAGGGCTCTGGACAACACACTCCTTTTTCCTCCTCCACCCATTCCTAACCCTTCCTGATCTCTGCAGCCTCAAGGCAAACGTGGGGCATTCCCAGAATTAAAAGCCTGCCATGTTGTGACTGCTTTAAATAATCCCTGCTGAACCCAGGCTGCTACGTGTGGCATGTTCAACCCACCTGGACTGGAGCTCCAAATCAAGAAGATGCTCCCATCTCAGCAGTCCCTGTTGAAATCCCAAGGCTGACAGGATTAAGGAGAAGAGACAGGAGTTGTCATTTCACCACTTCCCTTAGCATCTTCCTCTGAAGAACTTAAGGCTTCTTATGTGGCCAAAACGTCTCCTGCATTCTCTCTGGCCATGAAAAGCACAACAAATTGAGACATGGTGAAGAACTAAAGCTTTCAAAAATTGCAGTTGACATTCCCACTGGAGAGATCTAAGTCATTCCTAAAATAAGCACTCAAGAGGGAGACAGTTCCATCTCGAGGAAAAAACCCTACATCTTGCATTTTGGCTGGGCTGGACTCCTACAACATTTATTTTCACAGGCAATTAATGCCCATGCAGCACCTGCTCACCCAGACCATCCACCATTCTCCAGCTACCCAGGCATCTCAGGAAATGTGGGATAAATATAGTCCAATCCTTCCTTTTTTCCTCCTGGATATGACAATTCCAAACTGAAAACAAAGAAAAGCTGACTATCTTTCAGTGTGAATGACTGCAGATTTCACTGCAGATGTATTATCCAAGATATTTCCTAAACAACTCAGCAAACAAGGACTGAGCTTGTACTTATTGTGCTTTACGTCTTTATTGTGTCTCTGAAATGAAGACATCATAAAATAAGTTAGTCTCGATCCCTTTTTTTTTTCCCCATATCTCTGTGTTCAAAGGAAGGAACAGTATGAACTAAAATACAAATTTACAGATAAAATTCATATTTAGCTTCATGGAGAGGTAAAGACCTTCATTGCTGGACATTTTGACCCTGACATTTCCTTACTGTGGCTGATCCAACCTGCAAAACTTCCTTTCATTTTCAGTCTGGATATAAAATGTCAGCAATCCTGAGGACAGAAATATTTGTAAAATGTCCATTTTTTTTCTGGCCCTCACCAACACCCAGGAATTGTCAGAAAACAAAACAGAAGATGAGGAGTTGATTATTGGCTGAACTACAATTAAGTTGTAGCTTTCCCTTCACTTCCAGAGCTTTATTAGGCAGATTTTATTTGATGAAATCAATTATACGGCACGCTGGAGATAAGTTAGGGAATTAGCTTTGCTTATGCTAATGCCTATCACTCCAGGGTGGTTTTGCCTAGGAAGAAGGTGTGGAATTTAATGTGATTTATTTAGGAACATTATTCCAGGAGGGGAAGATGGCTGCAGGGAGGAAGGGTGAGGGCAGAGCTCCTCAGGACCATCACCTGTGGCATCTGCTCATTTCCTAACATATTTTTCCCACAGCATACAGAAGTTTTGTGGGCATTTTGAACACTGGGAGGGGCAGGGAGATGTCAATGCCTTCTGGAGCTTTTGGTTGGGGTGGTTGCATGCCTTGCTGGACTAACTCTTGGCATCCTTATTTCCAGTTCTAGTCAATATAATACCAGCACTAGAATGCTGCAAAAGGGCCTGACAGAGCTCGTGCCAGAGGAGAGAAATTGGTTTCCTCTCTTCTAAAAATGGGGCACCCACCTTAATCCAGCACCAGCTGCTAAGGGCACAGATTTTCACTGTTGCTATTAACCTATCTTATCTTGAGATCCTTTGGAATGAAGCACCTCTGGAGAGGAGGGAAAGCCTTTCAGTACCCATTTGACACTGGACAAAATCGAAGGAAAGTGCAAAGGCTTCACCTGATTCCAGAAGAGGACAATTATCTGCTAATGATGGTGCCTGCAAGGCTCGTGGTCACACTGAGCTGGATACAAAGCTTAGGAGGCACAGCTGGTGGGAAATGCCACCTCTCCTTCCAACTGCATCCCTCAGACTGGTAATAAACTGGAGACACTGGTGGGAAGAGGGTCCCTCCTCAGCTGAATGGATTTGACACAGAAATCTCTCAAAAATTGCTCAAGTGTCCTCTTGCAAACCAAGATTTTGGAGGCTCCCAGCACTGCTTGATAAAGCAACACATTTCCAGAAAAGGCAAAACCAAACAAGCAAAGTCAAACCCGAGGCTTTGTTTGCTTTAGAGCACAGGAACCAGCCCCCAGAAAGGAAACCTTATCTGGTGCCTCTAGCAGGCTGGATCCCTGTCTTTGCCTTGCTCCCAGATTTTCCTCTACACGGGCTGGCCTCTGAAGGGTCCTCCTGTGGCCACATGAAAGGCTTTTCACACCCCTGCATGGCACCAGCCTTTAATGCAGCCCAAAAGTCAGCCCCACTGTTAGATCCCTTCCTGCTATTAGAGCTCAGGCTGCTCAGCCTTGAGTCTCCTACATGGAGCCTAAATGTAGCGTGAAAAAATCTGGAAACAGAGGCACTTAGGGTTTTAATAAATGGAGATTTACTTAGTTTGGAGCTCAACATCAGATTTCTGCCATACTTAAAGTAAATACCATCCATTAATGAAGAAAACATGGGATTTTTTTTTTCCTTTTTCATGAAAACAAACAAGAAATTTAAAAGCTACAGCTTGTAGCTTTCTAAGGATTGCTTTTAATAAATTGAACATGTACCCAGTTTCAGGCATGGAAATGCATTTGACTGGGGAAAAAAATGCCTGTTCCAGAGCTTTTTTCTCCAGTTTGATAGAAATGCTGCCAAGTTCAGAATGCCCAAGGTGAGACACATCAGGGATGTTCCTACAGCTTGGCACTGTGTGGGTGCCTGCTGGGGGCACATGGAACCACGGAGACCAAGCAGAGAGTGGGGAGCAAGACTGAGAAGCTGATGGAAATTTTTTAAAAAGGAAAGAAAAAAGAACAACCAAAGCTTCCTGATGGCTTTCCCAGCTGATATCAAATACCAGCACCAGCTGGTTGCTGGTGGATAGAGTCCACACAAAAGTGAGGGTCTGGTTTCTGTCAGCTGCAGCAACAGGGAATGGGCTGAGCCCCACAAAAGGGCTGCAGCAGATTTTGGGGAAAGCATTCCCAAGGAAAGCAGCCTCTTCTTCCCACGTGCCAGCAAGGGACACCTGCTTATCACCAGCACTCGTGTGGTGACCAAGGGTGGCATGTGAGGGCACACAGTGCCAGGGGCTGGTGACCACAGAGAGAGAGAGCAGGCGCTCCTGTGTCTCCAACAGCAGAAAGGAACACAATTCCCCATGGGCTGAACCCATTTACAAGTGTTTTAACCTCATTTCCACCAGTGCATTCCCCCTCCCAGGCTTCCCCACCAAGCACAACAGCAATTCTCCCAGCTCCCATCTCCGTGACCTTTCTGCTGTCCCGCTCCCCCACCTCTCCACACATGAACGTCACCTGTAAAATCCAGCCCCAGTCAGCTCTCCCTGACCTATGCACCACAGAAAAATTCCTCCTGCTAACATCAGACATGCTTGAATTAGCAAGGAAATGAAAACAAGCCGCAGGAAAGGCGCGGGCTGGGGGAAAGGTGGGGATGGAATGCTAAGCAATCATGTCAAGTCACGGCTGGCCACAGCCCGCTAGCCGTGGCTGAGGGGTCCTTGTGTCAAAACAGCCAAGGAGGAGCCCTGCACAGCCAATCCTGCAGCACTTTGGTGCTTTTTTGGGACATGGGCTCCTTCAAGGCGTTGGCACCCAATAGCTGCAGAGCCCAGAGTTCCACAGCTCCCCTGCTTTGCACCAGGAGAGCCCACAAACCACCCAAGGCTCAGCCCTGCAAAATCGCCGCTTTAGGAGATGCTTTGCAAAGCTGCTGAGAGAAAGGAGTTTGGAGAGGAATCAGTGAATTTTACTTGGTATTAGAAATTTGCAAAGTTCTGGTAAAAGTCATGAAAAATTTTTAAAAAACCCCAACAACAAAAAAACCACTGTTATTTCCAAAACAAGCTTGTTTTCCTTATTGCTTGTTCTAACACAAACACTGGGAAAGATCCCAGCACTGCCACAAGCAACTCTCTCACCCACCTCAAAAAAATAGCTGAGAAAATAAATTAATTTTCTTTTCATCCAGTATCTCCTCAGCCTTGTTTTTGCTTGAGCATCCCACGAAACAGAGCAGAGGTGAAGACAGCCCTTTCTTGGTTGATCAAATTGAGGCATTGAACAGTTTCTTTAATTTACCCAAGCAGACCTATAAATCCCAACATATTTTCATGTGAAAAACTGTCTCCCAAATTAATCTAGCCATGACTCTGGGTGGGGGTAGAGGAGACTGCCATTTTATTGATGTATCTTTATATTTTCTAGTTCAAGGAGGTAGAAAACTTTTTCCAATACTCATTGTGCCTTTTTCACTAGTGTGTTTTTAATGGTGTGATGTGTTTTCCTCATTGATAATGCTCTTAGAAGCACTTTTCCTCCAAGCATCCCTTTGGAAGAACATGAGCTGCTGGAGCAACAACCACAACCAGAAGAGCTTGGGATCCTGAACATGCAGGTTGGGCTACAAAAGCAACTCTGCAGTGGTCCAAAAAAAGAGAAAATCAGCAGTGTCTGGCTCTTGGGAGGTTGATTAAGTGAGAAATGAGGAGGATTTGCTTCCCAGGACAGACTATTTGCTCCCCACCACATAAACTAAAAGGGTCTTTTTATAGCAGAATGTTTATCAGCTCTTCCTGAGCTCTCCAGATCTGATCACACTGCAATTCTCTAGTCTTCAATGTGATATGGAAAGAAATAAAATTATATGGAAAGAAATTAAGTGACCACTTTTAAAACAGCTCTACAGGTTATAACCTTGGAGAAGACAGTCCAGAAACATTAAAGATCAGACTTAAATCCAACGACTCTAATGAAATTGTGTAGCTACAGATGTGGCTCCCTCCTTCACACACTGGACCAAATTCAACTCTGCTCCACACACCCAGCCCAGCCATGGCTCCCATCTCCAGCCTTAATGAAAGCTTGTCCATGGTTTGAACCCAGCAACAATTAACCTTGACAGGGGGAGATAAGACTCAAGTTTCAAAGCACAGAGGGTTTGCTGGGGTTTTGTGCGTTTTCATGAGGCTCTGATTATTATTTTAATGCAGTTGTTTGTGGTTTAGTTTCCTTTCCTTTTTTATTTTTTTGAACTCTCCTTAATGGTAACATTGAAAAGATAAAAGTTTATGCACTCATGGCAGGAGCCAAAGGATGGCCCAAGTCCAACCTACATCCACCCCACCACACTCCTCGGATCCAGACAAGGGGAATCAGACAAAGAGATGCTCGGGACTGACTGGCCTCAGACTTTTTGGAAAAGGGAGAACTCATTAGGCTAAAGGGAAAGCCAAAAGTAGCTGGGAGAGTGCTTTTCTAGGGGCCTAAATTAAGGAGCCAACAGATCTCCACATACTTCCCAGCAGGAAGCCCACAGTCGTCCCCAGCACTGCTGATAGCCCCCCGTGCTTGGCAAGGTTCCACCCAGCTCATCTGGAGCTCATCCACCAAGGTGCAGCTCTGAGGAGGAGACAGAGGGGCTGGCAGAGGTGTGCAGAGAGGAGGAGGGCAGCAGGGGGATGAGGGCTTTGGCTCCTGAGCCTCAGCATGTCTTCTGCCAGCTGCCACTGGTGTGGGCAGCCCTAGAAGAATTTGGGATAACAAGCAGAACGTGCATTGAAGCTCTCCCAAGAGCTGGGCCTGCTGCCCTTTCATTGGTACCATCCCCACTCACACCTGGTGTCTCCAGGAGCCCCAAAGCCAGACAGCTCCTGCCTCGTGGAGCAATACCTGCATCCCTTCTGCTCTCCCCAGCTGGTGTTTTGATTTTGATGCCTTCAGCAGAGCTCCACCCGACTGGGGGCCAGGAGCTGGCTCGGCACCTCTGTGCCTCCTTTGAAGGCACAGCCATGCTCACCCTCCCCGAGGCTGTTAATGAGAGCCTGCTCTCTACTGAGGTGCAAGTACAGCTCTGAAACCTCCACCAGAGCTCTCCAGACAATGCAGCCACGGGAGGTCTTTCAGCAAGAGGAGGGAATCAAAGCTGGGGAGTGACCTGGTCAAATCAGCTGGGGAAGGAGATGCAGGGGAGGGAACAGGCGTGCTGTGAGCATTGCAGTTTTCTTCCCATGGCCATTGGGCAGCAAAGATCAGTGGCAGGAGAGCTCACAGGGGCTCTCAGTATGGGCAAACATCACCTGGAAGGGTTTGCCACCTTTGGGGCTAGAAAATGTGCCATGGGCATAAGAGAGAAGCAAAGGAGAGCGCAATATATGGAATTTATTTATAGCCTCTCCAGACACACCTATGCACACTGCTGTCCCCCCTGCTTTGCATTCACACTGCATGCACTCAAACCACTCATTAAGTAGAATACGTGGAGTTCCCTTCTCTCACCTTAAACCTGACCTAGGAGGACACCCTGCTGGAGATGAGGGGAGCAAGGAAAAAGGAAAAAAAGCAGAGGAAAGAAAAAAGGACTTTTGCCAGGAGACCACCAGTACATCACATCACCACCACCCACTGCAGCAATGAAAAGAGAGCCCAGGTTGAGCTTTTCCTTCCCAATACACACTTCCACGTTAAGGTGAAGCTGCCACATCCTCCCCATGGAAGCTTTTAAAGATGCAACTCACCTTTCCCCCAGAGCAACTCCTCAAGACCCATCCCAGTATTCCCTGGTATTTTGTTCTTTGTTGGCATGCTGTAAGCACACCCATTTGTCTCCTTAAAAAAGCTCCTGCAGCTCTCTGCCCTCGTGCTAGGAATGATCACTTACTATCCTGATGACCACCCCTTCAGCCAGAAACCTGGGAAGCTCTTTTTCCAAGGGCTGCTTGGAGCCCAGGAATGGCTTTTAAAGCATGTTGCTCTCACTGAAATCAGGCAAAGTTAAGGCACAGCCTTTTTCTAAAGAGCAGTCCCACCAGGCTCTGCCACTATGATTTCAGTCACTGGGGAGAGGAGATTGCAAGGCAGGGGGCTGAGGAGGGCAAGAGTCAGGGATGCTCCTGGCCAAGCTCTGCAGAAAAGATGCACCTGCAGGCAGAAGTCAGGCTCCTCCCAGAGCCCAAACCAGCACCAAACCACAGCTGAGTCGTGTCTTCTTTTAGATTTTCAGCCCCTAGATCAAAGAACAAAGCCACAAGGGCACAGTCATCTGTCTGACCTGTCCCAGATTTTTTGAACTACCCTGGAAAGTTAGTGCAAGGGCTTTAGGAAAAAAAATGCTCCTGATAACACAGAAAGCCAGGTTTTAATATTGTGTGCACCATGGTGTGGCTCACAGCAGGCCACCAACCTTGCACAAAACCTAGTTCAGGAGGCAAAAGTCTTTCTAGTAGCCCAGGAGCCTCTAAAAAGGGGAAAAAATGGGGCATCACACCTCCAGAAAAACAAGACACGCTGACAAACTGCCTGCTCACTTCCAAGCAATAAGCGAGCCATGAGCAGCCTTAATTTTTAACAAGACATCACTAATGGTGTATTCCAAACGTAAGGAACAGCTCCTGGGGCCAAACCAGCAAACAGGACTGCTAAAATATCCCACAGCTTGTGAAAGCTCGCAGAGCAGCGCTCCGAGCTGCTGCTGAGCTCGGGGTGATTCAGCCTTTGCCACATCCTTCCCTGCACGGCTTTCAAGTGCCAGCCGAGCACAGCGCTCTTCCTGCTGCTGGCTGCTTTCAGATCCTTGACCTGGTAATGGTATCACATCTGCTAGCTATTATCAGAGGGGGAGAAAGGCTCTCCCTCCTCGCTTCCCTGCTCCAACCCCGCGCAGCACCGTGTTGTGTCTGTGAGAGCTGAAAGCAGCCGAGCTGTAATTCAAACAAATCAGATCTAATCACCCTTATCAGAAGGGTGATAAAATCAGCAAAGCTGAGAGGCTGAAAAAACACGAGGCAAAGAGGTATTTCTTGATGGGCACGGAAAGCCAGCACCGCTGAAGAGCTGCTTTCCCCGCAGAGACACCCGATCACAGCGGGGCACTGCTGAAGAGAAGTGTCTGTGCCGGTTCCTTGCCATCTCTTGCAGACCAAAAAAATGTTATTTCCCAAACTCTGCTGCTGAGGAGAGCTCTGAGACACAGAGAGCTCCACAATCCCCCATGACTCCTAAATTTTGGACGAAGTAGTCACAGATGGACTAACGCCGTGCCAGCCAGATGTTCAAAAGGTGGAGGAGTGGTCCAGACAAAACTTGGAGACAGATCCAGGTGCTGTGGAGGTGACCACAAGTCTTACTTTGTTAGCACAGAGCTGAAGATGAGGGTTTCCTGAGTGTCAGACCCCCTTTTGGAGGACAGCACAGCCCTGGATGCTCAGAGAAGCATCCAGGGGTTCTAAGGGTCAATCTGCACACAGCAGCATCCCACAGCTGGTTCTCTTTGCCTGGTCAGCGAGCCATTGCCAGCTCCTGATCCCAAACCCACCATCTCAGTGGTTCTGTACCACAACAGGAACAGTCCTTGGCAGTTTTCCTGCCTTGGGCTGCCCAGACTTTGTGAACCGGGGCTGCGATTAGATTTTTCTGGTTAAGCTCAGCTCCAGAGGAACCACCTGGAGCCCTGGGCCAGCTCCAGGAGAAGCTCTGCCTTGGTGTGACTCACCTTCCCGTGGCAGAGGAGCCTGAGAAGCGTCCAGGAGAAGAGCCTGACGCAGGATGAGGCGTGTGCAGACAGACAGGGAACTTCCTGACACACACCCCTGACCTCGCTCCAGCCAGCGTGACGCAAAACAAAGCTCCACTTACCCACTAGCAGGGGATGTCACGCAGGGACGGAAAAATGAGGGTTGGAAGAGGCCTCAGGAGGTCACCTAGTCCAGCACTGTGCCCCGTTGGAAGAGTTAGCACTGTATTATCCCTGTCAGGCACACATCTAACCTATTCTGAAAGGCCTCTGCTAACAAAAGCAACATATTCCAGGCTTTTGCTATTTATATCCTGATTTCGAGCACTGCTTGAAGAATGGAGGGCACAGAGGGGAATTGCTGCATAATAGCTGGGAATAGCTGCATAATAGCTGAACACTGCATTACTGAAACGTTGCAAGACCCCCGGGGGAAGCTGCTGAATAGGTAAGTACATCTCAGTACAAAATGTAAGGGCAGGGCCACCAGCAAGGTGACAAGTGCACATTGGAGTGCCCCAATCGGCCTGGCCCAGGCCACCTGGCAGGGCTGTGACACCTGGCAGAGCTGCCCAGGCTGGTCGTGGAGTCTCATTCTCTGGAGACCTCCAAACACACCTGGATGAATTCCTGTGTCATCTGCTCCACGTGAGCCAGGGGGTTGGACTGGAGAATCTCCAGAGGTCCCTTCCAACCCCAGTTGTCCTGACCCTCCTTTGCTGTGCAAGGTGATCTCAGAGCTGCCTGGGTTCTGCAACCATTGCCTCCAACAGAAGCTGTCCTGACATCCTTCCCAGGGATTAAAAAAACAGGCAAGTAAAGAAATAAAGTGGTGTTCCCAGCTGCATGGGAGAGGGTGTCTCTGCAAGATGGGGGTCTGGGCATATTGACACAAACATGGGGACTTTTGAAAAGAACACTGGAAACGCTTAGCACAAAATCCCATTAGCAAATAAGGGGATTTCTGGGAGCACCATCTGTGCACCACATTGAACACCCGCCCCGGAGCACGGAGACTGAGGCACGTTGCATATGGAAAGCCAGACAAAAGAATATACAATAATACACAAAGCCAGGGAAAGCACATATAGCGCAGGGAAGAAGCCAGAAGAGACTTTTTCCTCCCCATCCTCACAATACCCAAAATCCCATTCCCTTCACAGCCTTCCCACCGTGGCTCCTGAGGCACCTCACGTCCCTTTGTGCCCTGCTGTGAGGCCCCGTGATGCTGCCACAGAAGGGGAGAAAGAGCTTTGATGTGAATGAGAATCAGCTGACAAACCAAAGCTGCTGAGTGCGAGGTGACACAGAGGTTTAGCCTTGGACATGTTTTGTTCCCCCCTCGGGTGTTTTCCAGGGAGGTCTCCCAGATTTCTAAGGCAAGAGATTACCTGGAAAAGGCTCTGTCTCATCCGTGAGCTTCTTCAGCTCCACCACAGCAGAAAAGTCCAGAATAGCCACGCTGGGGTAACTCTGAAACAAAGCAAGAGAGGATTTGGTGTGAGCAGCTTTTGGAGAGCAAAACAAACCCAACTTTACAAGTTGGCAACTTGTAAAGGAGCCCTCTGCAATGACACTCGAGCACCCCTTCTCTTCTGCACTTCCAAACGTCTCTGTCTTTGTCCGCTCTCCCAAGGGCTCTTCAACAGCCTCCTCCAAAACAGCTATTACAGCAATTACTGCAATTAATTGATTTGCATATCCCCAAAGCCCCATCATTAGTGCAACACAGCCAAGCGTGTTAGTGTTTAATAATATCAATCAACAATTATTCATAACATCCCGCCCCGGCAGACCTAAATATAGAGACAAGCATTCATGCGAAAACAAAAAGGAGGGGAAAAAAAACTCCAGAAGCTAAACAAAAGAATTAATTTAGAGCAGAATTAGGATCATAGAAACAAGACAGACAAGAGACAAGGTCAGATGTCTCGCTCCCAGCTGATGTGAGACTCTCCCAACCTGCCTGCTCTCAGTTACTGAGTGAGCTGCAAGTAAATAAAGTGATTTTCTCCTTGTAGTAAACAGCTGCAATGAGCACAAACACAGTGGGTAGAGGCAATAAGAGGTGACTTCCACAGTCTGCTGGCCCTGGTTCAGAACAGCACTTCAGCTAGAGCTCAAGAGGCTCCCCATTCGGGACAACACTTAAGCACATGTTGAAATTTAGGTACGTGCTTAAATCCTGCTCCTCCCTGGGCCAGGCACGAGTTAGAGGGAATGGCTGCTCTCCAGTTTTCCAGGCTTTTTTAGCAATGCAAGCTGCATCTCCTAGGGACTGTATGCTCTTTGCCAGCCTCTGGATTTGGAGCCACACGGCGATGTGAGGCCAGTGTGAGACCAACACCACCAGGATATCAGAGAGCTGACACATCTTTACTATCCAGAGGGTTTTCCAGGGCTTGGATGTGCCCAGATCCCCCAGGAACCATCTGATCCTCTGAGCTGCTTCGCTGCTCACTTCAGAGAGGGTTTCCACCACCTTCAGCAGCAGGGGGAGGTTTTTGCAGGAGCCCAGGGTCAGATTACCTTAATGTAATTAACAGATGTGTTGATCAGGCAAGGAGAACAGATATTGGTCTGAAACAGTGCCAAGAAAATTCAGGCATTCAGCTCCTCTGATGTTGTTGGCACCAAAAGCAACGAGTTTTTTACACTGTTGGAGGAACTGGCAAGACCATGGTGGTACAAAGCCACAGCCTTGCTGCAAGTCCCAGCTTTCCACCAAGCTGGGGGTGTCCTGCTCTGGCAATATCCTATTTATTGAAGGAGTTAGGCCAGGAGGGGCTCAGGAGGTGCTTCCTGCTCTCACAGAGGCAGCCAGAGCTGGGCAGGAATGTCCTTAACCTTCATCACTCACGACATCCCAACCATCCAGCAGCGTCAAAGCCATCCTCATCTTCCTTCATCCTCACCCAGAGCATCCCAAGGTCCCTCAGACAGCTCTGCCAGCACAATTCTGGCCTGATAAATGGTCCAGATATCACAGAGGGTGGCAGGAAAGATGGATCCAGCCACGAGGAGAAATGTGGCAGCAGGGAAGGAGCAACTCTACCCTTGCTTCCCAGCCTTTGGCACTGAGACAAGATCTCCAGCACACTTTCCCCTCTGTTTTGGCTCTGTCAAGCCCACAGCCAGATCCCAACACTGTAAATCACATCAGCCTGAGCAGAGGACACCCAACTTCCCAGCTCTGGGCCCAGGACTCCTGCTAAAACTACTGGCTGCAGACTAAACAAAGCTTTTTTTTTTACCCTGCCCACAGTCTGGACTCCTAACTGGAGACTCATCCAGCATGAAATCTATTCCCATTCCTTTCCTACCCCTCCCTGCCTCCATCGATGCTGGGTGAGACATTGTGCCTCGATGGTAGGAAGGAATAAAATGCAACGTCTCATTGGCAGCACTCTAAATAGAAAAAGAAATAAGATTTTAGAGCCCCCTTGCCTTTTGTTGGCCTTCCAACTTCCCCCAACGCCTGTAGCCACACACAACGAGCCGGGAGGTGTGCCCAAAGCAGGAGCAGAAAGCAAAGCAAACTACAATTGCAGTAAACCACTTCAAAAAGGCTTGGGTTTCGCTCAGAATCGCTTGAAAGGAAACTCGACGCCTCATCCTTCATTTTTCACACATTTTAAAAGAAACATTAGTCTGATTGTCTGGGTTTTTCTTGGGAAAAAAAGGGTTTCTGGAAGTCAGAGTTTAAAAGAAAAACATAAATAGGAAATATGAATGCTTCCTTAAACCCATATTCGGGTTGTTTGTGAAAATCCCCAGCAGCTTTCACTGCCTCTCAACAGCAACTGAGAGATTTTAGGGGGAGAGTAAGAGATGAGAGGCCACACTGCTATTTTCCAGAAGAACTGGGAAGGGGAAAACCAAAACAACTCAGAGCACAACGCTGAGGACCTTAGAGAGAAGTTTGCCTGGGGCAAACATCTCCTAACTGCTGTAATTACCGCGAAAGGTCATCAAGGACAGCTCCCTGTGCATGCTGCAGAAATTCATGTGAGCATTTCGCGTGGTCAGCGCAGCTTTTGCAGCGCACGGAGCAGAGTTCTGACATTGAGCCACACGAGGTGACATCAGCAAGCAGGCATCCCCCTCGGAAAGAGCGTGCAGGACAACGCTGAGGACATGAAGAACCTTCCAACTCCTTGGTTTTAAACACAGCCGTTAACAAGCCCGAAGCGACCGAAAAACAGGGGTAAGAAGCAAAGGCTGCACACGCATTGACAGCAGTGAGGACAAAAGAGCTCAGTCTGCAAATATAATTGGATTTAAGAGCCAAATTTCTCCTGTCAGATGGGTGCTGGGAGGCTCTCCTGTCCCGCTGCCAGATCCCCGTGTGTCCCATGATCCAGCAGGAGCTGGCTGTGCCCACGGTGCCGGTGGGGTGGCAGCCAGATCCTGGCACATGGCAGCTTTAGGGGAGCTGGAACAGAAGGCAGGTGCAGAGGGAGGTTTGCAGGAATGTTTGTCCTGAGGTGCTTCTCTCCCTGGGTCCCCACCGAGCAGGGAGAGCCAGAGGAGCTGAGGAGAGGGGTTCATCCCACAGCTGGAGCGGTGTCCCCTCTCCTAGGACACCCCGGGGACACTGCCAGCAAGGAATCCTTCGAACCCTGCCCTCCTCTCTGCACAGCATCTGGGACTGGCCACATCTGGCCACAGCACACGCAGGCTGGGCCACCTGCTTTCACCTGTCTCGGGCTGAATGATCATTTTGGGGCTGGAGAGCTTCCTTCAGAGCCCCACAGCTCATTTCCAGAGGTGGGGGAGAGAGCCTTTGACTCATTGCAAGCCTTTGTGAGGGCTCACTGTTGGCATCTGCCTCTCTTGGCAGGATGAGTGTACAGTCATTTAGGCTGGAAGGGATCCTCACAGCCCCATCTGCTCCAAATCCCTGCTCACAGCAGCAGGAAACAGAGCCAGCACGTCCCCTCTGCTCCTGCAGCCAAAGGCACAGGTGGGGGACACGTGAGGAGCAGGGAAGGATGCAAGAGATCTCAACACAAGAAAAATCCTGCTCTGAGCACCGTGGAGAACAAATCTCCTCCTTGCTGAAACACAAATACTCCTGGCTGAACAACTCAACTCTAATCTCTTGCTCCAGACATAAAAAGCCCTCCCCAAAAAGCAGGTTTTAGCTCTCAAGTCCCATCCAAAGAAACACTCAGGCAAAGAACTGACCTCTATCTGCAAAAACAAGTATCCTCAGGACTTTTTGTTCCAAACTTTATGCCCTTCTTCCCAGACCTGGTGGCCCTGCTGTGCACCTCACAAAGCAGACCCATCCCAGCAAGGGCCCACCTGCTTCATTTACCCCACACAGCCAACCTGGGAAGAGCTGGAACTGCTGCCTCAAAGGTGTCCCACCACCCACACTGGTGTCAGAGAAGGAAAATGCTGCAAAGCCACTGTTTGACTGAGCAAATTCACCTGTTTCATACTTTGTGATGCAGGAAGCAGAAGAACTCCTCCTCCAGCTCAGACCAAACCTTTCCCTGTGCTCATTCTCAGTGACAACCCTGCAGTACTTATGAGCTGTTCCTTCTCTGGCCTTTTTATTTCATTCCATAACACCAAAAAGCAGAGCCAGGCCTGGAAATTAAATTGCACCCACTAGTTTCATTCATAAATTTGGCTGCACAACCACAAAGTCAGCTATTGTTGTTATTTCTCACAGTTTACCACCTCCAAGCCAAGGAGTATTGTTTTTATTGCTATTGTGAGAACGAGAGCAGAGGAAAAAAAAAAAATCTTATGCTTCCCTTCCCCTCCCAATCAAATATAATAGAGAAAAAACAATCAACAGGGCGGATGTTGGATCCTCAAGGATTTTTGGGTTTTTTTGGAGCTATCTACAGGAGCTCAGGCTGGTGCTGCAGGTCTCTGAGTCTGAATTTTTATCAATGAGCTGCACTGGGTCCATTTGAAAAGCCAGCAGGTGTTCGAACAATGAAGCAGGGCTGCCTCTACATCTGGGCCACAAAAGTCATCGCCGTGTTTACAAGAAACAGGATAAGCAAGAAAACATCCTGCCACAGGCACCTCAAAAGCTGCAGCCCCTTGTTATTCTTTTTTTTTTTTTTTTCTCACACTGGGCCGTTTATTTATAGCAGGAGAAGTTGAAGCGGGCGGAGGACAAAAAGAAGTGAGAGGTTTCTCACTCGTTTCCACGCAGCAGTGACGCACGTGCGACGTGGCAGGCGCCGGGCTCCTATTGTCCCCTCAGCTCTGGCTGGGATCTCATTAACCCCTCAGCTCTGGCTGCAATTAATTAATCAATGACCAGGGCACAACCTGATTTTGGTGCAAGCGTGTCGGTTAAACCTGACTCATTCTGGGACACCCCAGAGGGAAACTGAGTCACCACAAACTGGAAATAACGTCCCTGGAGCCTGAACTCACTGAGATTATGGGGGAGGGATGAGGGAAATTCCTCATCCTCAGCACTTAAGGTTGGATCCTGAGGGCCAGCAGAGCAAGAGGCTCTTCCAGAGCTCAGAGGACATAGAGGAGCCCCTCTGGAGGAACTTCTTCCCTTGCACATCTGCAGAACCAAAGGTTGTCACCAAATTTCAGCTGCTGATGTCTTGTGGCCCCTGTGGGATTCTGAATCACTGTGTTCTGCAAGTTCTTCCTCATGACATCTTGCTCTGCTTGCTTTCAACTTTTAAGTTTTAAATAAAGCACGACACATCCAATTTAGTAAAAAAACTATCAGCTTTTTAAATAAAATTCATTCAAATTCATTGAAGATGCACAAAAAGTGAAACCTCTAAAGTGTTTCTTACCATCCTTAAGAACAATTCAGGAAGCTCCAAGGTATCAAGTCATTCTTATTCTTATTCCCAGCAAAATTAAGTATTCCCTCACCTCATGTTCTCCCTTTAAGAGTTTCACTTCTGGAAACCTTCAAAACACACCCATTAGAGCCCCCCCTCAGGAACCTGGGGAAATGAGAGCTGAGCTGCTCAGCCTCTCATGGAGTTTGACTTCCTTGCTTTTGAGCTGAGTCAAAGAGGATTAACTCAACAGGTGTTTTACTGAAGAGTGGGGGGGGGGTAAACAAAACAGAACACAATGAAACAACTGCCTACGTGCACGAATAGCAGATGAATTCCTCCTCATTTTCTGGGGAATGAACTGCTAAAGCAGATGGCAAACATCTCCTTCTCCTCTAGTCCTGAGTCACTCTCAGTTCTGGCTTTAAACACTTCAAGCCCCAGAGCTCAATGCTTCCCCTCAGTCAGGTCTGGAAGGGGATCTTCTTGATGCAGACTTGACTTCTGAAGGGTTGAGCTGCTTCCACTGCCCCTGACTCATGGACTTCTGCACCCTGGTCATGCTCAGAGACACCAGCTGGAGTACAAAGGACTTTCCAGCAGCCTCTGTGCCCTGCACATGGAGCAGGATGGCTGAAACTCAGACTACTGCCCTGTAAATTCATAATTACACCTCACAGCTCTTTTTTCACGAGCAGAAAGACCATCAAACAGCACAGGAATAGAGACCAGCGTCTTCCTCCCCTTTGGGCCATGGAAAGCAGATTACAAGTTGCTGTTCTGATTTCTCACCAACCCTGGGCTCTCCAGCTGGTCCCACCAAACCTCCTGTGGGGCTTGGGTCAGCTAAAATCCCACTGCAGCTGGAGGGAGCAGACAGCAGCTGAGGCTATGTAGTGTCTGCATGAGAATTTCTTGAAGCTTTCAGCGATTAATGCGCACACAGGCCAGTGTTAACAGCCAAACTTTGTCATTTTTCCATCAAAATCATGAGAAAAGCACATAAAGCACTTCAGATTGCTGATAGTGAGCTTGTAAAGTGAGGAAGTGGTCAAAGGATCTGTATATCTTAGCAGAACTGGAAAGGGTCTGTCTAGAAGTGTCGTTCCACATGCCATACTGAATATATCTTCACAAGAAATGCTACTTATTTCCAATATTTGGGTTGCAGGATGATACAGAAGTGAACTTTGCCCCTACAAGTGACTAAAGCTTGACAGAGGGTTTGTGTGAATTTATTAAAAACTCCCGAGATGAAGCCAAACATTCAAGCCAACCAATGGCCTAAAACGTCTGCTTACAAATGACTTGGATAATTGCCAGAAGTCCGAGTCTGATCCCTTTTTCTGTTTCTTTCTCACCCAAAAAACATCTGGTGTGTGTTGCCAGTCTGTATTGACTGCTCTCTTGATGCTGTAGGCACCTTTAGGAACAGCATCCTATATAATTAAATAGCTGAGCGCTGACGAACTGTTGTCAACACAGAATAAAATCAATCTGCTCCCTGTTGTGTCATAATGATACAGAGCTGGCACTTTTTGAACCAGCTTCTTTGGAAAGCTTTAATTTTATCAAACAACACTCTTTCAGGAGAGATGATTTGGGGTTTTGCTTTTTAACAAAGAGAGAAGTGGAGTGCAGCACACAGCACTTAATATCTGGCTGAGATTTAAAACGCATGCTCCTTATGAAGTGTGACATTTTATCCCTGAAGCCACAGGAACATTTCCCACATTTAAGTGATAGAGGGAAAATTCTTCAAATTAGATTTGAACTTTATACCTTCTAATTCTGCTGCAATCCTCCTCCTCCATGTTCCACGCTCAGACCTGATGAACACGCTGTTATATCAAAGCCTAGCAGACCTGAGTGCTGGCAAATCCCCTTCACTTAGCTGGAAGTAAGCAGCAAACCTCCTGGAGATCCAGGAGTCAATGTTAACTGGAGAAAAATAGCCCAGCCACTGGTCACAAGGCTAAATGAAGTGGTCAGTGCAGCCCAGCTGGCAGAGCCACCCCTCCTGGGTGTCGCTGTGAGCTGGAAGCCAGCACTTGAGGCCACAAGGCTGACCCAAGTCCCCAAGATTCACAAAGAGCTCCTTTAAACACTTCTGTCCAAACCCAAAGGAAAACCAAACACCCACCTGCAAGGAAGTCATGGTCAGAGGGAGGGAGCACCTCTCCTACAGAGATGGGCTGGGAGAGCTAGGGCTGTTCACCTGGAGAAGAGAAAGTTCCAGGGAGACCTTAGAGCCCTAAAGAAGCTCCAGGAGATCTAAAGAGGGACTTTGGAGCATCAGGACAAGGGGATGGTTTTAAACTGAAAGAGAGCAGGTTTAGATGGGATATTGGGAAGGAATTGTTCCCTGTGAGGGTGGGCAGGCCTGGCACAGGTGCCCAGAGCAGCTGTGGCTGCCCCTGGATCCCTGGAAGTGTCCCAGGCCAGGTTGGACACTGGGGCTTGGAGCAACCTGGGATAGTGGAAGGTGTCCCTGCCATGGCAGGGGTGGGATGGGATGATTTTAAGCTCCCTTCCAACCCAACCCATTCTGGGATTCTGTGGAGCCCTGAGCAACAACTCCCCAGGTTTGCTTCCCCTTGTGGCTTGCTCACCACGAAGTCCAGCTTCTCACTTTCCAGACTCAGAGGTTTGCTGTGCAACTCAGATACAACCAGGTCCCCATCTGGGGCCAGCTGTCCTGCTGTAACTGCTGTCACAGCCACTGGCCCTTGTGGGAGAGCTCCTCTGCTGAGCCCTTCCGGATGAGAGGGACCCACAAGGATCATCAGGTCCAACTCCTGGCCCTGGACACCCCAAAAATCCCACCCTGTGCCCAAGATTCCCTTCAGAGGAAGCTGCAGACCCCGGTGAGGTCTGACCTCTGTCTGCTGCAGGCTGAACAAGCAAAATGCCCTCAGCTGCTCCTTGTATATCCCCTCCACCATCTTCTGTCCCTCCTTTGGAGGCTCTCTAAAAACAGCTTTAGATCTTTATTATCTAAAACTGCCCCCAGCACTGGAGGTGAGGCCCCCCCAGCCCAGAGCAGAGCAGGACAATCCCCTCCCAGGCCTGGCTGGGGATCCCCCAGGCCAGGGATGTCCCTCCTGGCTCCAGGGCACTGCTGGCTCAGATCCAGCTGGCCATGGGCCAGCACTTCCAGATCCCTGCTGCTCTGCAGCCTCTCACTCCCCAGTGCATCCAAGGCTGTCCCATTCCAGGTGCAGAATGCAGCACTTGCCTCTGTTAACTTTCACACAGCTGGAGATTGCCTGGCCTCCCAGAGCACGTCCCAGGCTGTCACACCTGTCCCTGTGGCCACACAGCAATCAGAATCCTTGACTCCCAAAACCTCAGCTCACCACGGATGGAGGAGGAAGCCCTGACCCACAGCTTCTCCCTTTTGGGCCAGCAACACTCATGAAAATCCCACTCCACCTTCCACCCTGTGCCTCGAGGGCCAGTCCAGACCTCTGGAAGTGCTTTGAAATACAAGCTGCAAAGGCAGGACATTATTCCCATGACGTTGCTTGCTTTCCCTAAGCCCTACTCAATAACAGACAGGTGCACTAAGCTTTTTGCCAGGGACCCACGTTGAGGGAACAAGATCCTCCAGTTTTATACTTCACCCCCTTTGCAGGCTCTCAGTCACCTCTTAAGCTCATAAGAAAAGATTTTTTTTTTGAAAAATGATGGCACCTAGTTTCCAAGGCAGCAGGACTTTTAAGCCCATGTTTGTAAGAGCCTGAGGAATTAGAGATGCCAAAAGGCACAGGCTGTATAAAACCCGTCCCCTGGTCCTGCTGGATAGATCAAATAACACACTTTGAGTTTTTAATGCAACACAAGCTGGATGAGGAAGTGGCCAGTGATGCTGTACAAAAAATGTACAATGAGTGGGATAACAACTACAAATCCCTTTAATCTCTGGTCTTACCTCGACATCTCAGACTGTTTGGAGCCTGCAGGGATTATCAGAGATGTGTGATTCCAGAATGGAAAGAGTGAGATGCTTCATGGTGTTCATGGACCATGAGTGGTCTGCTGGACCAAAACTGGAATTCTGCCTGCAGTATCACAAAATCACAGGATCATATTGGTTGGAAAAGACCTCCAAGATCATCAAATCCATCCTGTGACCAATCTCCACTTTGTCACCCAGCCCAGACCACTGAGTGCCACATCCAGGTGGATCCTTGGATACCTCCAGGGATGGGGATCCCATCCCCTGCCAGTGCCTGCCCACCCTTTCCATGGAGAAATTCTCCTGGTGTGCACCCTGAGCCTCCCCTGCCCAGCCTGAGGCCGTTCCCTCTCCTCCTGTCCCTGTTCCCTGGGAGAAATCCCAACCCCCCTGGCTGTCCCCTCCTGTCAGGAGTTGTGCAGAGCCAGAAATTCCCCCTGAGCCTCCTTTTCTCCAGGCTGAGCTTTGAGGACATCACAGCCCAGGTAGACCTGTGTCCTCTCACTTCAAATCACTGAAAAGCTCAAGGACTCAACTGGAAACCTGTTGGAAACCAGAGCATCTCCCACTCCCCACTTTCTCAGTTTATAAATGTCTATTTTCCTAGGCTAAACCAATTACTTACTCTCAGTCATACACAGCTCCCATTTCAGCTCTAAACTAGGCTCCTTTCCCATGAAAAAAAATTAAAATCAGCTCTACTCATTTCATAATTAATTTTACTGCATGACTTTTCCCAGCAACACAACTCATTTTTTTCCCAAGTTCTTTACAAACTGATGAAAATGAAAATTCCCTCAGGCTCCCTGCACACTCTCATGTACATCACTTCTTTGTAGCTTAATTTCCCATTTTTAAAAGGAAGACATTTGCTTTTCTCCAACTTTTTTTTTGGGGGGGAGGGTGGAGAAGGCAGGTGGGAAAGTGAGCAACAAGCATTATTTCATCATTAATACAGCTTCCAGCACAATAATCTTGTGCACTGTGACACTGAGGTGCTAACAGAGGGCATTAAATTCAGATTAATAATTAACATCCACATCACATCAAGCCATCTTGGCCCTCTCAGTTCAATTGCTTCAGAAATCTTCCTGCTTTTTTATTGCAAACACATGCAATAGGTAAATCAGTCCTTAAAACCACACACGCTGATGGAGACAGCACTGCTGGGACTCTGCAGGTAAAACTTTTGGCTGGAAAAACTGCAGTTTGGCATAAAAAGTGGCGTACAGATGCCAGCATTAATGGAAATAAAAAATGCAAGGTTCCTATTTGGGTTGCAAAGACTGGAATATTTTTATTAAAAAGGGAACAAAATACAAGTTACTTACTGCTTTTGAGACCTTCCTGACCTGCACATGGATGAGGATCAGGCACTGGAGTAGACAAATTTCTCATGTTAAATTTCAGCATGGAGAACCACTTTGATATTAACATTGAAAATTACAAGCTGATTTTACTGCATTTTCTAACCTCAACATGAAGAAAATGCAACAAGTTATCCTAAAACCCCCCAGCTGATCCAATACACTTAAAGAAATGATGTGATGGGCATAGTCATCATATGGCTTGAAAAATAATATCCTTAGATGCTTTTATAATGGTCTTCAAGATTCATGTTTTCAAGCTTTTCCTCCAAAACCAGGGGTGGGGGGGGCTAGAAACTTTATTTCAAAAACTTGATAGCCAAGAGTCTCACCTAATTATGTGAGCTGGGACTTCAATGGGGGGAGGGAAAAAATGGGAAAAAATAAGAAAAGGAATGCAGGCACGCAGAAATTTGTGGCAAAAAATATGACCACTAGCAAAACACTCATTGTCCCAAACTTCTTGCTTTTTTCCTTCTCACTGGCTCTGTGGATGAGAGTGGATTTGGGGTGCATTTTCCTCCCAGAATCTGTGCTGTAATCCTGTCCTCTAAACTGTTTTTTTAAGTGGTAAGGGAATGGAAGAGCACTAGAAAGTTGCCTCTATAGGTGCTTAGGTAAAGAAAATAAGGAGAAGAAAGGAGAAAAAAAAAAAGAGGAAAAATGTGAATGCAACAGAGACAAGCCCTTGATGGGGAAGGAAGTAACAGGGAAAGGGGGGAAAGTAAAAAAGTAAGCAGGAAAAAGGAAAATATAGGAAAGGGGAAGAAAAGGGTGAGAAAGAGAAAGTACAGGAAAGGGGTAGGAAAGTATAGGAAAGGGGAGAAAATGGAAAAATAGGAAAATACAGGGGGGGAAAGGAAAAACACATGAAGGAAGGAATGAAAGGAAAATAAAGGAAAGGGTGAAAAAGGGGGGGAAGGAAGATATAAGAAAGGGAGAAAAAGGAAAATAAATACAGGCAAATAAAGGGGGGTGAAGGAAACTAATGGGGGGAATGAAAGTAACAGGGAGAGGGGAATTAAACTATTGGGGCAAAAAATAAAACCAAGGAGGTGGGCAGCATGATACTGATAATGACAAGGGTTTTAGAGCAAAAAAGGAGAGATTTAGATCAGATACACAGAAGAAATTCTTCACTTTGAGGGCGGTGAGGCCCTGGCACAGGGTGCCCAGAGAAGCTGTGGATGTTCCATCCCTGGAAGTGCCCAAGGCCAGGTTGGGCATTGGGGCTTGGAGCAGCTTGGGATAGTGGAAGTGTGAAAAACGAGGTTTACTTTCTTGCTAGATTTGAAAAGGTTTAATAAAGGCAATAAGAGACAAATAATAAAGCTAAAGTTTATAGTGGCTGGGTATTTGGTATTTAGCTAAGAGCACACTTGTTTTGAAGACACTATTTAAATGTATTAGCTCATTGTATATTTATAGATGTATACATTTTCAAATTTTTCTATAAACTATTTTCTGTATTTTAGGAGTTGTTTTACATGGCCACTCTTTGAGTTCACTTTTTTAGAGTATACGCGTTTTTGGCTGTGGTTTTAATTTATTGTTCTTATTAGTTTTAATTTGAAAATTAAATTTGGCCATGGTTTTTAATTTTTACAGACGGTCAGTGTTGGTAATTGGTGTATTATTAATAATAGGTGTTTTTATTGGGTGTTATTTAACTAAGCAGGTAGTTTATTTACTACAAAGACACTTTATTAGCTTATGTTAAGACACTTTATTAGCTTATGTTATTCCTGAAGAAAACCATATTTTAAAAAGTTAGTTTAACACCGCACATATAGTATTTACCCTGATATTTGCGAAAAGCCAATACTGTAATACATATTTATAACAGAAGGTTAAAAATATGTATTTATAACAGAGGGTGTCCATGCCCATTGCAGGGGGTGGCAGTGGATGGGCTTTAAGGTCCCAAGCCAAGGGATTCTGCGAGGGAGGACAAACAAAAAAAAAAACCAAAAAAAAAAACAAAAAAAAAAAAATTGAAAAGAGAAGGGGGAAAACCTGAAGCGGAAAAAAAAGGGGGAAAGCTTGAAGCTGCCTTTGCTGGAGGAGAAGCCGCGAGCAAGGCCCGGCCCCCCGGCCGTGTCCACGGTAACGCCGCGGCCGCCGCTCCCTCAGCGCCGCCTCGGGCCGGGCCGGGCCGGGCCGCTCTCGGTGTCGCTCTCGGTGTCGGTACCGGCCCAGAGGGACTCAGGCTCGGTGCCCCGGGGCTCCAGGGAGGTGTCGGTGCCGTCCCAGTGGGATTCGGGCTCGGTGCCGGCCCGGCTCTCGCTGCTCAGCATGTCCCAGGCGTGAGTACCGCGGGGCTGAGGGGCGCAGTCCCCTCAGAGCGGGAGGCGGGAGCGCCGCACAAAGCGAGCAGGAAAACCGGGCAAATATCGCAGTTATCCACTCCACTTTGCATGGAAGGGACCTCTCACAGTTCGCACAGTCGTGTCTTGTTTCCTCCCCGGTAATTTCAGCACAGCTTTGCAAGTTCGTCTGCAATAACCAGACAGCAGTGATGGCATTGGATCAGAACACAGCAAGGAGCTGTGCTCACTCCCCCAGAAACAGCACTCCGAGCCCACATATTAATAAATTATTAGAAATTATTAATCAAGTATTATTAATAATTAGTATTATTATTATTATGGCTGTGCTGCAATGCTGGGAGCCGACCTGTGAGCATCTCCTATGATATTATCCCTCAGCGTTGTGCTGTTTGCTGCTTCCAGCTCCAGCAGCACAGCCCAGCTTGGGGAGGCTTTTTCCCAGTTCTAAGATGAATGTGGCTTGTTCAAGTTCAACAAATAATAGTGCATTAGAGAAAAAAAGTTAGAAAACCACTCGGGGGAAATTTGCAACCTACTTCTGCTCCTCCCTTCACGTTTAAACCTGACCATATCCAGCCCCAGCAGGTTGTGAGCAAAGCCTTTCCTGGCATCTGTCCCATGGTCTCCCTCCTCTGGGTACCCATCAGTGGTACGAACCTCAAAGAGCCCTGTTTCTTTTGCCCAGCTTTTTGCCAGGTGAAACTCCCTCAGATTCTAAAGCACCCTTCCAAATTCAGAACCAGAGCAGCTCTCCTTGTCACCAACACCTTGGGTTTCATGGAGGTATTAAGGTTGGACAAGACTTGTAAAAACACCAAGTCCAGCCTTCAACCAAAACATGTCATTAAATGCCACATCTACTTCCAGGGATATGACTCCACCGTTCCCCTGGGCAGCTTGTTTCAATGCTAAACTACTATTTTCAGTGAAGAATATTTTCCTAATATCCAATCTTAACCTTCTTGGTTTAACTTGAGGCCGTTCCCTCTTATCCTAGTGCTTGTTGCCTGGGAAAAGCAGCTGAGCCCCAGCTGACCTTTCAGGCAGCTGCAATAAGGTTTCCCCTGAGATTGTTTTCTCCAGCCTTCTTTTCTCCTCTCCTGCCTCCACACATTGGCAGGAGAGCCAGATAGCAGTGAAAACTCCAGTGCTTTCCAGCCAGGCAGCTCCTTGGTTCAGGAGAGGAAGGTGGGGTGAAAGGAATAAAGAACAGCATCCCCAAGGGCAGACCCAGCACAGCCCCCAGCTTGGTTAGATCCCTGGTGCATTCAGTGCAGGGCTTGTATAAATCATGCCTAGCACTCGTGGACTCAGTTAAGTGAAGTTCACAGGGTAGTGGAGAGTTATCTGAATTGTGCTCTTTAAAAGAAAGTTTAAAAAGAGGTAAAGGAAGAAAGAATAAAACCCACAAAAGTAGTGTTTGACCTCCTCTTCAGAGTTATCTCGGAATCTGTCATTCCTGTCCAGTCTCTGAATCATGGCTGCTGTTATTTGAGCCAGATTAACACCAAAGGCATTGAACTGAGCATAGCTGGAAAAATACTTGTGCTTCAACTGGTTTGGCTGAGTTTAATTTTAATAGAGACAAGGCTTTTTGACATTTCCTATGGCATTGCCAGCACTGAACAACAAATCCATATAAATACGATCGTATGTCCACACCACATGACAAAAACACACATCCAGTCCTGTTCCTGGCAAGGTGCTGGTGAAGGACTCCAATTTGGTGTTGAGGCTCTTTGGCTCAGGTTGTTATAATGATATTGTAGCTGTGCACAGCACAGGATTTACAGCTGGGCTAATCCAGCCCTTCCTAAACACGAGTCAGGCTTGGATCTCAAATAAGTTACCGAGGCTACTGTTAACATGGTTGGTTCCAGTGAGGTTATGCTGGCTGTGTACCATAAATCAGAGTTGTTTAGGTTGGAAAAGCCCTCTGAGATCATCAAGTCCAGCTATTCCCCAGC
Source organism: Alethe castanea (assembly GCA_024734035.1). Taxonomy (NCBI): domain Eukaryota; kingdom Metazoa; phylum Chordata; class Aves; order Passeriformes; family Muscicapidae; genus Alethe; species Alethe castanea. Next base: position 1,730,354 of record JANRGV010000104.1, on the reverse strand, counting down.
ACTGCCAAGGCCACCACTAACCCAAGTCCCCAGGTGCCACATCCAAATGGCTTTTAAATCTATTCAGGGATGGGGACTCGAGCACCTTCTTCTTTCCATGATGAAATTTTTGCTAAATGGGGTTTACAGGGTGGCTGGAGTGGGACTTTTCACACAGGTATGAAATAATAAGGACAAAGGGGAATGGCCTTGAGCAGGGGGGCAGATAAAGATTGGATATTAAGGAGAAATTCTTCCCTGTGAGGGTGGGGAGGCCCTGGCACAGGGTGGCCAGAGCAGCTGTGGCTGTCCCACCACTGGGAGTGTCCAAGGCCAGGCTGGATGGGGCTTGGAGCAACTTGGGATAGTGGAAGGTGTCCCTGACCATGGCAGGGAGTGGGACAAGATGGGCTTTTAGGTCCCTTCCAACTCAAACCATTCCATGATTCTGTTATTCTATAAACCTTCTCAAGATTTATAGAATAATATGAAGTTGTATTTTAAATGCCTTGTGACAAAAATTACTTACAACAAACTGCCTTACCTGAAGGAAGCAAAGCAAAGAGCTGATAATGAAAGGAGGAAAAACTTTGGTTCTTCAGAAATAGAAATGCTACACAGCTTTCCTTGAGCTTGAGGTAAACATCGAGTTCTGAGGCATGTTCGCCACCATCAAGGTCCTCTGATTCTAAGAGGTGTGGGCTAAAGCAGAAAATTTAATTCCACTGCCTCAGGAAGCTCCATGTCAGGGCAGAGAGGATGCCCAGAGAGCAGCAGTGTTCTCTTAGGGTCACTAAGCCCAGCAGCCAGCCAAGGGAAAAGTCAGCATGTCCAGACATGCCTGGTGTTTTCTAGGGACAGGCTCAGCCCTCTGGAGGGAACAGAGCCATTAAGTGTAGGGTGATTAAAAAGTGCTGGGGTATCTCACTTCCCAAAGCACTCAGCCCCAGCATTTGCATGCAGACGTACCTTCTGTTCCAGACACTGGAGATTCACAGAGATGCTGCTGCATTTATGTTTTCCTGCTGTGTTTCCTCCTCTTTTATGGATTTGTTTACCCTCTCCTTGACCCTTGGGAGCCTGACCTGTGATTTCTTACCTTGCCCCTGACAGCCCTAGTCCAGACACGTTCAAAGCCGAGTCTTGGCACTGCTGCCACTCCTGCCAGGTTTTAATCAGCTACAAGACATTTGCCACTGCCACCAAGGAGCTTTAAACAATCAAAGCGCTTTAAAATTTAATCTCGTGTCACAAATAGGGTTTATATTAATTCACTGGTTAAATATTGATCTAAGACAAGTTCTTTAGCATTTCCCCTTCTGTTTCTGACAGAAACAACCAAAAGAGAGCTATGTATTTTTATATTACATCCCCAAAGCTCAGTTAAAGAAAATTAAGGTTGCGAAACCAAAATGTAAGAAAATTTCAGTGCAACTTTT
>JANRGV010000104.1:1690119-1708591 GCA_024734035.1 Alethe castanea | reverse complement strand
GACACTTCCAGGGATCCAGGGGCAGCCACAGCTTCTCTGGGCACCCTGTGCCAGGGCCTGCCCACCCTCACAGGGAAAAATTTCTTCCTGTTATCCAATCTAAAGCTACTCTCTATCAGTTTGAACCCATTCTCCCTTGTCCTGGCACTCCTTGTAACCCCTTCAGATACTGGAAGGGGCTCTGAGGTATTCACACAACCCTCTCTTCTCCAGGCTGAACATCCCCAACTCCCTCACCCTGTCTCCAAATGGGAGGTTCTTTAGTCCCCTTATCACTCACATGGTCCTTATCCCACTGACTCACCTGGGAGGTGTAGGAAGCCTCTCCTCCCTTCTACTGGTGCATCATCCCCTTCCCTAAAACCTAAATTCTTTTGGGGAACAAGTAAAGAACAGAACAGAAGAATCTTATCAGCACACTCGTGACTGATGAGTTGGAATAAAATTCTCTTTTAGACAAATGTCCATTTTGCCTTATTAATTTAAACAAGGATTTTAAAGACAAAGCCCATCAAACATTAGATAAGCCTTTTAAGTTAATGGACCATGTAGTCCTATTTTCCCACAAACTCAGGAATCTTCATATTATGTCCTATTTTTACAGCAACATCAATTATTAATATGTATACTTTTGCTGACAGAGGACCACACTAAAAATGTGAGTTTCGTTATCCAGTTCTGGGTCATTAACTGTGAAAAGCTTGTAAATATAATGGTTTATTCACATGGGAAGCCTTCATTAAGATGCATTATTCTACAACTGATGTGGCAGCATTGCATTATCAAGTTCACTGTCTCCATCTAATATTTGTAATTTGTTTCTAAATGAGTTGCTGTTTGTAGGGCAAGTTAACAAATTTGAATTTCACATGGCCAGAGAAATTTCTTAAAGATGGGAAAATGCTTCTTCCCCCAAGGAAAAGCTATTTATTAGCATCTTCCTGGAGAATGCCTCCCTTTGATTCAGAAGCAGGAACATTAGAGGCACTGAGAGAAGGGATGTTAGAAATAAATTGGCTTTTGCCTTCCTTCCATGCCCATTAGAGTGCTGTGGAAGCACACTCAGGGTAACTTCAGAGATCCACAACAGCCACGTGGAAACATGGAAAGCTCTTCCATGACACTGTAAGGCACAGGCACAGGAAGCATTCCTGCTGGGGTTGTTGGAATTCATCCTCTCTCTTGGCACTCTCCAGCCATTTCACTTCCTATTCCCTCTTGCATCTTCAGATGGCCAAAGCTTTTTCACACCTATTTTCTTCTGAGTTCTGCTTGTTGACAAGAGAGCAGAACCTCCAGCAGGGCTGCTGGAGAGATTCTGTCTCCTTCTGCAGGCCCAAGAGCACCTGAAGATGAACACAAGGCCCCAGGTTGTGCAGTTGGCTCCTCATTCCTGAGACAGGGCTAGGAATGTGTTAAACTCCAAAGCTGGTGAGGTTTAGGGTGACACATACTTCTGTGATTAGGTCAAAAACACTGCTGACAAAATAAAACAAGTTTAACAGAGCAGCTTTCTTCAGCTGCAAAGCTGGAAGGTATCACCTGTGCTATTCATAGCTTATTTTCTTTTTTTCAAGTGTTTTAATAGTCTAAAATATTGTATATCATCATCTACTCAACAGAAGAAAAGCATTTTCTATGAAAATTCTTGACAAATAGTTCCATCCTCTAGACCTCTTTTTACATCTCTTCAGCAGCGCCCACTGCTCCAGTGTCTGTATTTAGGTTATGTTGCTTAGTTTTGTCTAGTTCATCTTCTTATTCCCTCCCTGCTTTATCAATTAATTCCCTTCCTTGAGCATCCACATACTTCCATCAGTTCTTATATTCCAGAGAAGCTGTTTTTAAGATAGTCCCCATTTCACTTGTTAGCCAGGTACACATAAATTCTTCTGATGTCTCCTCATCCTTGTCTTTCTCAAGTCCATTCATTTTTGGTTTACATGACTGCATTGATTTCAAAGTTACAGAACAGAAAGTTAAGCCAGCTGTACATTCACCTGTGCTGTTTTGTTTAAAAACCAAATCAGGAGGACTGGAAGAAAAGAGAATACAGCCTTATCAACTTGCCCTGTGCTCTTTCATGCCTTTCTTTAGGAAAATGTTGAAGGTGAATGGCTGGAGTCTTGTTCTAGAAGCAATTCTCATTTCTTCTGTTTTCTTGTAGTAAAACAGAGTCTGGAAAAGAAAGTTTAAAAAAAAAATCATGCAAAGGGTAAATACAACAGAGCTTCTCACAAGCTGTTCTGCAGGTTTATGTCAGCCTTGTATTTGGTGCTGAGTACAGCTCAAACTCCCATTAGCAGATGTATTGATAACTGAATGGTGCTCAGACAGGGAGCTGCACAAATATTTACCCAGGACTTGGCTGGGTTTTGCCAACCAGAACATATCCCATGGCCTTGTTGTTATCAGCATCTGAGCCAGCTGGTTCAGAGCTACCTGGACTGTGTCCACATCAGCTTCATGGCTCTGGACTCAAGTGTAGATATGGGCTGGAGCAACTGGCTTTTTCAGATAAGGATTTCCTACTGCTGAACTTATATTGGCATCTCCTGTCTGCCAGTTCAAACAGCTCTTACCTCATCTGGCTTTGGGACTGGTGAAAGGGAGGCTGAGTAAATCCACTGTGGGAGAAGCTGGTCATCCAAGGCTCCCTCAAGATGCAGTGGGGAGCAGCTCAGAGGAGCTGCAAAGGTTCTAGGATGGCAAGGAGCAGCTCTGCTGCCTGTGCTGCTGCTCCCCACTTTGCCCTGGTCCCTCTGTCCACCACTTCCCTTGCTGTGGCACTGGCCCTCAGCTGCTCCTTGGCTGGCTGATCCACCTTGTTATAGTGGGAGGAGAGGAAAAGATGAAAGGGATTATTTTCCACTTTTTAGGGAGCTGAACTGGTCCACTGCAGGCTCAGGTCAGTGCCAGAGCCTGAGCAGGAGAAGGGAAGGACCATGAATCCAGCAGTCCAGGTGGTGCAGGAGCTGACCCTTCCCAGCCCCAATAAACTGCTCACCTGGTGACATTTCACCTTTAAGTGTTCAGGCTGTGCTGGAGAGGAGCCTGTCTCTCTCCATCCTAAAGCTGCAGGCATCCTCCTGCCCACCTGATGGGAATTTCTCAGGAATCCCCTGAGGATCACTGTAGGGATACAAATAGAAGAGTTGGTTTTGGATGTCAGTCTGGAAAAAGTGGCCTTGTGGGGGCTGCTCTGGTTTCCAAACGAGCCGTGAGAGAGCAGCATCACATCTGGCTGTCCTGGGCTTCATTTAACATCAGCAAGGCAGACAATGGTGAAATACAAATAAACACTGTTAATAGTAGCTGTGTTGTACTTATAAATAGGTGCTGGTGAGGGGGAAGATTGGAAACACTTGACTTCCCTGAAAACTTCAATTGAGCAAAGGTAACATCTCAGGGTAAAAGGCAGAGCTTGGGGTCACATACTCAGGAAGGGAACATGTGCAGCCACCTTTCAAAACCACACTGCTGCTCTTATTTCCTCCTGAATATTTTCTCCCTGGTGGCCTTGACCGATTGCTGGAGCACAGTGCGAGTCACACATCCCAGATGCAGGGCAGGCAGTAAATTGCTTTCCTGAATGGGGCCTCTGTGCTTGCTTTGGACACTGTGGGATCCCTCTGGGTGCTCGCTGAAACCAAATTTGCTTGGCACTTATTAGTGATTTTTGGAACCTGGTGGAAGCATGGAAAAATGGGGAATAACAGGTCTTAAATACGAGCTGGCCAAAGCTTTGACAGAGCTTTTTGTCTTCGCGGGAGGCCTCTGGAATTGGGACTTGGAGCACACCAGAAATACATCACTGGAGCAATAAGAATGCAGTACTGGATTAGTCTGAGGCGTGCTAGTTAAGGACAATTTCTATATACTCTGAAGTTGAAAGGCCAGAGCAAAATTATATTTGGGATTTTTTTTTTCATGCAAACCAAGCTTTTGTTTACATATGCTGCCACCTACATCAGTTACTAACTTTGAAAAATTAAAAAGTTAACAAAATCATACTACAAAACCAGATTGTCATATTTTCTTCTCTTTTTCCTTCTTAAATTTGCCATACACCATCAGACAATATGATTAATAATTCCCAAGAACATGAAAAAAACCCAAATTGTTCCAGAATTAAGAAAACCCAGAACCTAAAACGACAAAGCTAGTTCACAAATTAATGTTAAAATAGATTTTTCTCTACACTTACAAGGTAGCAATTGCTCATAAAATGCCGGGAACATCTTAACTTTATCAATGATTGCATGCTGAAAAATACAAATTTTCAGCCCACCCACACAGATGAGTTTTTTCATGCTTCTGTATTTAAATACCAGAGAGACTTTCCTTTTTGTCCCTCACACTACATGTGTAAAATCAATCACAGAGCAGAAATTATTCTAAGACTTGAAACTGGCTGATAAGCCCTTCTCTCCAAGGTTATCAAATCATGGGAATCTTGGGGAGCTGTGATTTTTGTTATAGTGTTGGGGGGGGGTATTTATTCCTTTGTTGTTGTTGTTGTTCCTCAAGGGAAGTTGATTTCCTAAAGGAGTCTGACCAGCTGCAACAAAATACCAGGAAACCACTGACCACGCAGAGCATATAAAAATTTCAGTGCACATATTAAAAACAATACTGGCTAATTAAAAAGCGCCAATGGGAAGTCCAGACATTTGAAAATTCAATTAAAAAATTCTCTGGCACCCTTCTGACATGGATAAAGCTGGCATTTGCAGAACAGCAGCTTTCTCACCTGTCTCATTGAGATGCCGGGATCCCACGCTGCAAAGGTTGTTTTTGTACATTGCAATGTTGGTAATTAATGCTGAAATACCAACAATAGACCATTGTGTGCATCCAGGCACTTTTTATGAGCTCAGGGCTTTTTTTTTCTCCTGGCTTCCTGCAAGTAAATTAAGGCTTAAGCTCAGATTCACTGTCAACCTGGCATTCCAGTAAATATTAAGTTTCTTTTCATTCATACCTTTTATTTTCTCCTCTCGTTTTTAGAGCTTGCCTCCTGAGGTGGAGGCAAGGAGCATTTTGCAGAAAGCAAATGTCCTGCAAGGTGAAGTCCAGGAAAGAGAGGACTATTCCTTCAGGCAAGAGCTGAGGGAAGCAGAGGGGTCCCACATCAAGGAAACCCTCCAGGACGAGATCACCCAGTGCTTCGTCGAGTGCCGGTGAGCAGAAACACTTAGCCCTTCATCAGTGCATTTGCCCCAAAGAGCCTGATTTTGAGTTCCTACAAACTGCAAAATCCATCTTTAAGGCAGTGGTGGCAGTCCCAGATGAGGAGTTAGCTCTGTATCAGCTGCAAAGCCCAAATCCTGGGCTGGAGGATTCCTAACTGGGGAGACCAGACCAGGCATTGCTGCTGGCAGGGGTCAGAGGTTCTCCTTCAGTCACTGCCTGTGGATCAGGTCCACAAACATTCCAGTGGGACACCTTCACTTTGCACATTACCTTGGGCTCAATCTTTGGATTTCAGGAACAGTGACTTTCCTCCCTGTCTGAATACATGAGGTTTAAGAGAGAGAACTCGCTCTTCCATGAGGTGGAAGTACCATTATTTGCCATAGCAAATCACATCACGTCACTGGCACTGCCATCCTGCTGCTGGTATTATCCAGCAGCCCCCATGAATCTGAAGCACTTTTGTTCTTGAGGCCTGACCTTCAGCCACTCCTCCAAATGTAACTTTACTCTGCTGATCTCAGTGAAACTTCACGTCTCAGTAGAGTTAAGCACATACTTACAGAGTTTTAAACCCAGTGCTGACACCTCTACTTCTCTCAGGAAGTTTACTTCAGCCAAAGAAGTTTTCAACCTGGCAATTCAGACACTGAAAATCCTTGTCATAAGGAATATAAGTTGGTTTTATAATTTTGTGGGATTTACCCCATCCACAGGATTACTGTGAAAAAGTAAATTGGGAAGCAGCAACCAAAACTTCCAGGATTTGGCAGTGAGGTTTCATTTGCTCTACATAAAGCTGCTCTGCAAACTGTTTTTGTGTCTTGAGCTGCTCAGTGATGTTACAGGGCTTCTATTTGTCTTGTGGACCAGTGTCATGTCCATTAATCATTCAGTGTTTGCCCAGGGTACTGGGCTTGCCTTCAGCATGCAGTTTCCAGTTGGAAACACAAATGCATTCTGATGAAATCCTGCCCTGTTTGTTCCTTAACTCCTTCAGTCAGGTTTGGGCAGCTGTGCTACAGTGCTACAGTGAAGTATTTGTTAAAAAAGAAAGAGTGATCAAAAATAGTGCTCACCACACACAGGTCTACCACAACCTATTTCTCTTCTTTCTTGCACTTTTGCCTCTTACAGACTCTCAAGACTCCAGTGTATTTTTACTCTCCTTTAGAAAGAGCTGCTGGTTTTACAAACCTCAGTTATTGCAAAGCACTTTCCCATTCCTTAAATCAACCCTCTCCCAGGGCCTGCTCTGCACACTCCTCGAGCTGCCATTTCCTGCCATTCCCCACAGCTCCCAGCATGTTCTGAGGAACAGGAAGATCTTATTCCCTTTGCTTAATATTCCTCACCTAATAGTCATTCTCTACCATAGGTCAATCGTGTCCAATTAACTTGGCTGTGGAGCTGGGGAGAACTCCCTGAAACACGGCAGGAACCAATGGCAATGTTTCTGTAGCAGATTAGCAGGGAGCAGGCAATCTCCCAGAGAACCAGGCTGAGCCATAAACCTCTTTAAAGACATTATGGGACACTATTAGAAGTTAAATCTGGTCCACAGAGACACTAAACTGCAGAGCCAACCAGCAGCCTAACCCATCCACAGGATCATTTGAGGAAGCTGAAGCCAAGGTTCAGTGGAGGGAGCTGGAGAGGGATGGCTGAGAGGGCAGTTCATCAAAACATCAAAACTCCTGCTGCCTAATGCAGGGAGCCCTCAGCCTCATGTACCTGTGTAAGGTGGAATGTAAAGTGCTGAGCTTTCTTTTTGTAGCCCTTACAAGCAGAATGGGCCTTCCTTGCTACGCTTCTGTCTCAACTTTAGGTGTGACTCAAGGCTAGAGGCACACCATCAGTAGCCCAGCATATGAATATCTGATTAAACAAACTATAAGGGTTCTTTAGCTACCCTTTTTCTGCCTAGTCAGGTTCAGTTGTCTTGAATCTCATCCAGATTTGAAAATTAACAAAGATTAAAGCAGATGTTGGAATGTAAGCACCACATTAACTGATCTTGGGAAGCTTTATGGATAATCCTGAGCAAGGGATTATATTAGATGGGACTGAGATACACCCACAGGGTGCTTAGAGACAAGCCTTGAGTCAGGCTTGCTCTGCTGCATTTGAGACAGGGTGAGAAAACAGCTCCCTTCCAACCTTGTACAACACCCCACCAATCAGAAGCAATATCAGATTTTAACAATTAACCATTTTCTATCAAAATGGTCTGATTAGGCTTAAAAGTGCTTTTTTTGGCTCAAGATGTGCAGTTCTGTGGTCTGCCTGAGAGCAAGGTCACTGCTGGTGGCAGAGGGACAGTGACACACTTGTTGCAGTCAGTGTTTGATCAGAGAAGCCCAGGATGTTTTGGGTTGGAAGGGGCCTTAAAGCTCATCTCATTCCATGGGCAGGGACAGTTACCTCTAGGCCAGGTTGCTCCCAGCCCCATCATACTCCCTGTAACTCTCTTCTTTCAGATGAGCTGTCTGTCATGATCCCTAAAAATCAGCAGTGCACGGTTCAGCCAAAACAGACAGCTCTCATTGATAAAAGCTCTTTTGGTGATTTAGCAGATGAAATTGTGCCCCCAGTGAAGGCAGTGGGAGAGCTGCCATCAGCTCCAGCACAGGCTGGACATGGCCCAATGCTGGAGTTCATTTCAATCTGGCTGAGTGAGGCAGTGATTTACGGAGCTGAGAGGAATCAGAGCAAGCTGCCTGCAGTCCTGCTCTTCACAGCAGGCCTCTGTCTAAGTGACCACAATCACTTCCCCACAGACACATTCACTGGCATCCAAAATAGCTTTAAAAACAACAAAACGATCAGCATATTTCTCCACTAGGGGAGTGTGTGTATGTCCTGCAGATCCAGTCTTTCCTGCCAGAGAACTGGGAGCTGTGTCCTGCTCAGCAGAGGGCCAGGCCTGAAGTGTCAAGGTTTGCATTAATTATTACCTGCCAGGATATATTTTGGCTCTCCCCTAAGCCAGCCTGCAAGATCAACAGCTAAATGTAGGTTATAAATTATTCTTCAACTAGGCTTTTTGACAGAGCTTGCCATTTTCCATAGTCTATTAAATAAACAGATAAAGAGGAACAAAGATTCTTTTGACTAAATTTTACTGTATGGAGTAGAAAGTAAACCCAAACTTCCATATTTTATCCTTCACTCTGAAAAGACTGCGATAGAAAATACAATTAGCAGGTATTGTCTTTCAGCACAGTTACTGTTAGATTACAAAAGCAATGAGCACATATTAAATTTCTCAACTTGTAAAAACTGCTGTAAATATTTATCGCTTTCATTGCACAGGGGAACAGCTGCTGTCATTTCAAGACCCAAACCAGCTTCTTAGGAAGAGAGGTTATAAAAAAGCCAAGGAAAGCAAAACCCAAAGGAATAGACTAAATGAAATTGTTCCAGTTGCTTATATCAATCCTACTGCCGAGCAGATAAAATAATTTTGATGTAGCATTGCGTTTTTCAGCCTTACCATCCATCCTTCAGTTTACCTGCATTCACTTCTGTGGAGCTGCTCTTTTTTGGCTTGCAAATTATTCACATAAAGCCTTCCAGATTTCCATGTGGCCTTGTCCAGGCATACTAGAAAATAAAAATATTTGGTTTTGAAAGCTTTGTGAAGAAGCATCATGCAGTCTACCTACAGACCTGTCCTTTTTTGTTGTTGTTTTTTTCCAAGACAGTTCATAGAGCAGGGGTACAAATGATCCAAAATTAGCAGATGCTATGATTATATACGTCTGAGTCTGGATGGTAATCACTTGAGTCCCACACATTCCATCCACTCAATTAATAACAGAGTTTCATATTAAAATACAGCAGAGCTGGGGTTTTCGCTTCAATTTCCTTTACTGTTCCAAACCAAACCCATTTTTCTGTAATTTCACATTTAAGGTTTTGCACTGAATATGCAACGCTGGTCATCATCTTCTCAACTCTTTACCCACTGTAAATAAACCAGTTCCCAAATAACAAGTCTTGTTAGAAAAATGAATTTCAGAAAGAGATGGGCAGAAAAGGGGAGAAGGATCCCTTTATTATCCCGAGGAACACAGCAGTATCTTTGTCTAAGACAAGTATTTTCTGACAGAAATCAATACAAAGGACAAGAAATCAAGATGAGGTTTTTATTACCAGAGATGGCCTCCAGAATCACAGGGGAGAGCCTCATGCACGGGCTCTGCTGTGATGTGCCTCATGCCCTCGAGCTGTAACAAATTACTCCATGAATTTCTTGCAGGATTTATCTGCCACTGCTCAGAGCTCTGGGGAGCATTTCATCAGTGGCATCGCTGACCTAATAACAGGGGATCTAAGTAATAGCAACTTTTATGGAGGCTGTGTGTTATTCCCACAGATTTGGGGATTGGTTTTCGGGAGGGAGGAGGCGGCGAGGGGTAAATGTGCTTTCATAATAGGTTTACACTTTACTGATTAGCTTTGAATGATCTTCTTGCTCTGCCTGCTGACTCGAGTACTGTCAGAAAAGGAATTGGCCAAGCTTCATGGTGAGTGAATGAGGCTCCTCCTGAAGCAGGGGAGGGGGGGCTCCTGCACTTTATTTATTCATTTTGAACATTCCTGACAGCCAGCCTGAGCTTTGATGCAGAGGGAAAGAGAAAGAAATAGGAAGTGATGGTGTTATGTTTCCCTTTTTTCCCCAGCCTGTTTTGTGGAGCTGAGTTTACTGCCAATACTCCTGTTCCTGGGGCTCCCTGGGCAGCAGGGGATGGGGAAGGGGGAGGCAGGAGGCAGATGAATGGAGAGAGAGATTTTTGCCCTGAAACCCCACAGAACAGGGGAAGTGTTCATTCGTGTCAGGCACTGCCCCTATCGCCTTTCACACTCCACTTCGCCTCTTCACAAATCCACTCTGCTTTTTATGGAGTCAGTGGTGAAGCTGCCAGGCAATCCATCAGCACTGAAGCCTGGCCAACAGGACAGAGAGGGATGGCACCTCAGCAGTGCCAACAGCAGCACCCCCTCCGCTCTGCTTCCCAGGAATCGCCGCTCCAAATGCGTCCAGCCTCGTGTTGCTTTCCGGTCCCATCTGGCTCACCTCAACCTGCCAGCAGTGCCTTCCAAGCAGCCCAGCAGCATGGACTGCAGCCTCCACACAGTATGGCAGCCACTCATGGAACAGCTGATGGGAAAATTGCTTAAAAACCAGGTTTGGTTCCATGAGCCACTCCAGCAGATAGCTGTCCAAGGGCAGCTGCCAGCCTGGAGATCCTTGGAACACAACCAGAGACATCACCAGCCCCTTGATCACAGGCCTCCTTCCATAATGCCCTGCTAGTCTGGAAAACCATTCCCTTCTTCTCTGCCACTCCTGCAGGGGCATTCCTGCTGTAGGAACCCACCCAAAAAATGCCTCTTTGGTATTTGACATTCAGCACAGGCAGGAGTTGCTGCCCACAAGAGCCATCTGTAGATGGGTGAAGAACCATTCTCTTTTCACCTGATGAAAATTGTCATTACTTGTTTTCCCTGTCATCATTAAAGCATTGTCACACACTCACAAACCACTTGCAGGTGACATTCCACTCAGGAGCAGAAATTACCAACTAGGAGCAGCTGTGAGCTCATGGTAAAAATCAGGATATGGGGATAAATAAGTGGTTGTGTGCTAATTCCACCAGATGAGGATGAGCTGAACTAAATTAGAAAGAGATCTGTACCCACACTGTATTTTTTCCTGTCCTCACCTGGAGCTGAATATATCTTCACCTGCCCTCTTGTACTTTGTGCAGTTTACACAAACCAAATTCTTCTGGGAATAGTGCAAAACAAGGAGATTCTCCTTCTGAATCCCTCTGCAGGGTTGTGTCTCTTATCCAAATCTTCTGGTTTTCCTCAGGAGAGTGAAGACAAGCTCTGAATTATGGAAATGAAGCTCTGAAAGAGGATGGCACAGCCTGGGGTGCCCTCTGCCCAAACACTTGGTCTTCCTGCAAAAGTAAAGAAACATTATTAGAAGAGGCAATGTCTGGGGGCTTTTCTATCAGTAGTTTCACCTCTGTTTTCTGACAGACCAGCAATGCCAGGTTTTGCCAAGGCAGTAATCTCTGTGTCCCAACAATCAGTGCTGGTGCAGAGTGCTCTCTTCCCTGCCAAAAGGCATTTCTGCAGGGACAGCTTCTATTTAACATCCTTCTCCTTGAACACAGCTCAGCCTGCTCCCAGATGCTGGGAGTTTCAAAATCCAGCAGGAAGAATCCAGCAAAGCCTGTCTGGGACCCAGCATAAATATCCTGGCAGGCAGAGCATGCTGAGCTCCTCACTGCAAGCAGCCATGGTAGTGACTTAGAGTACATCTGTGAGAACTGAAATCCTGCCTTTGGGCTCCCAGCTGAGACAACCTCCAAGACTGATTAATTAACATAATTAGGAGCTGTAAACATTAATGGGTAATGTTCAAGCCTTTCCTAACATGTTCTTAAAGGCTTCCACTGAGCAGTTATCTGTTGACTAATTTTGGCAGGCATCTTTAGGGCTGGAGGGAGCAAGGGAATGGAATGCAAATGCACCACTGGCTCACGGGAGGAGTGAACCAAAGCAAATAACCCACCGGGTTCCTTTAATAGAGGCAAAATAAGTTATCAGAAACAAGAGAATTGTTTGTTTATGACGGGGGAGAGTGGAGCCAACAGCTCTGCAACCTGTTTTCCCATCAACCAGAATCAGCTACTTAACCTGAAAGCCATTTAAAACAAAACAACAACAAAAAACACCTTCAGGCCTTTCTTGCTTATAGGAACACCAGGCTGTCATCTTTTTAGAAGTGTAAACCCCTCTAATTCCAAAGGAGGGACAGCTGTTATGAAGTCCACCTGCAGTTAATCTACTTTACTGGGTGTCCATGGATTTACAGGAGGCAGGGGACACCTCTGGAAGCTTCTGTGCAGTGGCAGAAGTTGCCTCCTTCAGTGCAAGCTCAGAATTTACGAGTATGCTGACATTAATGGGGGCAGCTCCACGGCTTTGGGGGGCACCAGCAGGATTCATCTATTTCCCACACACAGATAAATCTTGGTGGCAGGTATCTGAAACAGCAAGGCCACTTGAACCCTGGTGTCACACCTCCAGAGGGGCATTGATAAGATCACCAATTCTGCTTTCTAAATCACCACAAACTCTGAGATACGTTGTGTTTCCAGTCTGACACTTCGATTTATGGTTGCCACCTCTGTGCAGTGATTGAAAACACGTGCAAAGGGCTCTTTGCAATCCTGGATTTTGCTCATTCGACTGCCCAAATTTCTAAGGAATGAAAAGAAGATTCTTAAAACATCACAGGTGCAAATTGGGGTCCTCAAGGGGTTTTCAGAATAGCAAGTCACGCTCCTGAACTCTTGATTTAATCACCAAGTGTACCAATGCTGCACATAAGCACATCTTCACCAGCTTTCCAAACTGTGATTCCTTTCCAGATAGACACTCAGGTATCTCAGATCACAAAGTCCTTGGGGACCTTCCCTGACTGATCTCTCCTTTCTCTGAGACCTTTTGCATGCACGGAAAAGAGGGTCAGATCCTGATGTTATTTAATCATCCTCATTCTAAGCAGACTCCCACTGACTTACAAGGGGATTCGTAGAATAAGACATTGTTGGTTTTGAGCCTTTTTCAAGGCTGTTACAGCCAGGCAGAATCACAGAGCCTTTTCTCCAAGCAGTTCACCAATGCAGAATCAGGGAAAAAACATTTCAGTGCCATGGCACTTTGGGCTCTCTGCCTGTGATGGGTTTTTTCCTCAGCATCTTTTGCAGGAATGCTCAGAACTTCAAGCATTTGTGAGCTGATATTCACCTCTCCATCAGGCAGGATTTGCCCTGCACAGCTCTCACCACACTTGCACATAAATTATGCAGAAGCAACATCAAAAATCTCATTCAGATCTCAACAGCCTCACAATCAGCAAAGCCATAATGAACTTCTACAGACCAGGCTCTCCTCCTCTACTTTTCTCCTCAACCTGCTTGCTCCCAATTCACTTTGCCCAAAAAGGCTTTGCCTTTTCCCCACCCCATTCCTGCCCCAGTTTCTGTCTCTGTAGTTTCCAGCTGTAGACCAAAGGCAAGATTGTCCTCAGCCTGTGTGAATTTTTACAGGGATAGCAGAGACATTTCTGTTCCAAACGGCACGAGGACCAAAGAGAAAGATAAAACTCCTTGTTCTAAATCCTGTGAGCAAAAAGATGGGTCAAATTAGACATTTTCATTTATTTTGGATAATTATTATGCCTTTAACTATAGTGATCCATTCTTACAGACCTGCCCATCCGGACCACTGCTCTGTAGGATAACTCCAGGCTTCCCAATTTTTGATTTGTAGTACTCTAGAAGCAAAACTGTCCATTTCAACAAATTGAGGCTAGATTCCCTTTTCTACCTTCTTCAAATGGCTGCAAGTGACCCACAGATACCCACAGTCCACTGACCTTGAGGCTAAGCCTCCTGCTCAGGATTAAAGCTCCTAAAAATATTCCCTCCTTTATACATCCAAAAGTCTGGAATCAGCTAAAGTAAATAGCATTAGTCTGAGCTGGCCCATTTGCACATAAGAAAAATAAAATCTGGTAACTAATTAGTTCATTTTCCTAAAGCACTTCTTACCCATCTCCATAATAGTTAGGAATTAAAAGTCTGAAAATGCAAAGTGCTCCCGACCTAATGCAGCAACCCCCCCACGGAGATTCCCAAGGACACTTCCCAAACATTAGGTTTATTTGTTGTCATAGATACTCACACAGACACAAACATCAGTGGCACCCAGGGACTCACACTTGCCAGCAGCTTTTTAGAATATAGCTCTACATGTCTGAAAGGCAGGATTGGTTTTTTTTTTTTTTCTGGAAAATCCTGCAGGCTGTGCCCGTTCAGTGGGTGTGTTAAGTTGCTGTCCTGCTTTATTCCTATCTCAAGCAGAGTCCTAACTCAGCAGACTGGGTTTCTGAAGGCAGGAACAGAGCAGCAGGGTGTTTAGAACTGATAACTGGGGCCTGATGTTCACCTTGGAGCTGGTTTCTTTTTCAGGAATCCAGCTAGGTACCTACTAGGCTTGGCCCAGGGGAGCCTGCTCTGCCATCTGATCTGTTCTTGGTTTAACCAGCAGAGTGTGGCCCTAATCAATGAGAAAGAAAGAAAGAAAGAAGGGAATGAATCCCAAGGGGATGGAGAAGAGACCCAGCCCAGCTATTATTTCACTCCACTGTGACAGGGAGAGGTGTCTTCTCCAGCAAGTTAATACAGAGCAGGAGGAAGAACCAATTTTCCCCACTTCCCCATTTCCAGCAAGCAAAGATCTGCTGGGATACAGAAACAAGAAACAGGCAAAGAAAAAAGAGCCAGGAGTCCCACTGGTGCCTGGTGGAAGCACTGAAGAGCCAGTGGCTGGCAGAGGAGAGGTGTTTAATGGATATTCTGGGAAGAGAAAGATGAAGGAAAAGCTCAGAACTAGGAAGAATAAAAACGAAAGCGAAGCACAGCTCCCAAGCTACAGCCCTTGCTCCACAGATGGATCTCTTTGGAGAAGCAAGCAGAGGACGTGGAAAAGACATTTTCAGCCTTGGCTCTGTAGAATGCAAAGAAGAAAGGAGACAAGTGGGGCAAAAAAGAACCGTGGTATAGATTGACACAAGCAGAGCAAAGGGATAGCAGAAGCAGTCATGAGGAGCTGGAGAGGCAGAATCAGAAGAGAAGGTATGAAAGAGGCATAAAACTGGGGGAAAAAAACCCCTATGAGTTACCATTTTGATAAATAGGCAGAGTTAGGACCAAAGACTGACAGAAAATATGAAGTGTTTCCAAGGCAAAGACAAAAAAGCAGTTCCCAAATGTCTGTGGCAGCAACTTCAGGCGAATATATTAAAAAACACTTGATTGCCAAGAGGCCAGATTTGACTTGGAGAAGATGAAGGAATCAAGTTATGGCTGGGAATGTGGCTGTGGATGACAGCCTGTTCCTCTTTCTCCCAAGAGAAGAAATATATGTTTAATTCTGAATTCTGGTTGTTTCCCTGTTTTCACTGGCAGGGGGGTTTTCCAAGTTTGCACCCTGGGGATCACAGCACTGGAATGTCTGATGGAATATAAGGCTGATTCAGGGCACTGTGGCTCCAGTGTGCCAACAGGATTATTTAGCAGGCTGCTGACAAGTTCCTGAAGTGCTAAATTCCAAGTGAATTCCACACCCAGGAGGCTTGCAGCATCTAGCAGAGAAAATTCCAGGGTTACACTGCAAATTGAATCAGGAGGAGGTGAGGGGGAAGAAGGACACAGGCAACAGGAGCAGGTTGTCCCCTAAACCTCAAGATCTCCATGGTGGAATAGCTGGAGCAGGCTCTAGGTGACAGCAGAACACTGACTGCAATCCCAGGGCTGGGAAATGTGGCAAGGGCACCTGAGACAAGGCTTTTTTTTTTTCAATTTGATTATTTCCCTCAAGAGCACCAGGCTGCTCCTTTGTTAGGTGGGCAGTGTGGGCTGGTGAACACCTAGGGAAGCTCTCCCCAAGACAAAATTCACGTTAAAGCCACTCTATCCAAATCCTGTACTTAGATTCAAGGCTGGAAAGGTTTGATGACAGTACTTCTGTGGGCAGAGCAAGAACTTGCCTGAAACCTGAGTCGCATCCATTCCTTCCAGAGCCAATGTGTTTCAGTTTTACTGGGAATTTCAGTGTGGGGGAGATTAGTCAGACTCCATCAAGCAGGTTGTTTTTATTATCCAGGTCAGAGTCCAGGGCTTTTAAGTCATGCTGCATTTCAGTCCTGTGCAGAGACAACAGAAATTCTAATTATTTTTAGTCATTTACTCTAAAAACACTCGGCTATTATGGTGTGTGTGCCGTGTCAGACAGCCTTAGGATCATCCTAGACATTTAATAGGATATAAGGGAGTTTAGGTGGTGCTTCCTAGGGGCTACGTGTACAAAATAACTGCATCAACAGTAATAATAATTAAATCAGTAAGATCTTGTGCCTAATACAAATGTGTTTGAATTTCCCCATCCCTGGAAGTGTTCAAGGCCAGGGCTTGGAACAACTTGGGATAGGGGAAGGTGTCCCTGCCCAGGATATGGAATGAGAACTTTAAGGTCCCTGCAACCCTTGATTCTATGACTTGAGCAAAGGGTGTAGAACCATAAAAGAGCTGGTTCAGTATTTCCTGAGACATTTATGGTACAGCAGGAAACTGCCTGGCCCTGAAATCTGTTCAAGTACTCCCCTGTCTCTTCCCAGAGCCCCTTACTGACTCAGTAATCCTTTGGTGGCTTGGAAAGGAAGTTTACTCTCTTGCTTAGTGTTCCCCATCACACAGGGAAAAGAACTCTTCCCAGATATTTTTTTTTTTTTGTTTGGAAAGCATCTCTGATCCAGCAACCAATTCTGAAGATGCTGGTTTAAAGCATGGCTGTAAGCTAAAGGCTGCAGTCTGTGTAGCTGCAGGAGTGCTCAAAGTATTCCAAGTCAAAACACAATTGTTCCAAGGGAGTGAATTCCAGAACCGGAGCTCTGCCCTGTGCTTACATGTGCTTCCCATCACGGGCTCAGCTCTCAGAGCTGCTGCACAGAGGGTAACTATGCCCAAAATATCCTTCCACCTCCATCCCCTCCTGGGAAAGCACATCAACACGTGGGTTTGTTCCTGTCTGTGGCAAGGTTGGCAGTTTGGGAAGCCTGGGAATGAGAGGTGGGAGTGAAGGTGGGAGCGGCCGATTGCTGTTCTCCCATGTGTGTGCCTGCATTCCCTTCCTGTCCCAGCCAAATCTTCCCATCCTTTGCCCCAGGGAGCTCTGCTATCCTGCAATGAGGCCATTCCAGACAACTGATCCTCTGGAGAGGCCTGTGAAGCAACACAGTCACATCTCCAGGCCTGGAAAACAACACAAAAGAGCCCTAAGATCGAGCAAAGCTGCCCTGCAGGGCTCTCCTCCCAACTGCACTTCCCACCCTACCTTGCCTGTTCCACCAGGTAATTTGGGGAAATTACCTGTGGTTGGGCTCTCTGCTTCTTCCAAGAGCAGGCTCCAGCTCAAATTCCCAGAGAATATCCCTTACATCCCTGGTTCTCCAGCCTCTTTGCCACGTTGCCAGCAGCTCTCAGCAGCACCAACCCCGTCTACCAAAGAAATTATTTAAAAGCACATTATTAAGCCATCATTTAAATTAACAACAATAAAAAAGCTGCACTTTGTGCTTATTTTTGATTAAATCTGAGTGTATCCCGCTGAGTAATGTGCAGAGGGATTCAGTCATTTGGAGTGGCAAAAGGTATTCAACCCTATCAGTCTGCATATTTCCAGCCAATTTTGGGAGATTATAGATCATGCACCAGAGCCACACCAAACACGTACAGGACTAGAACACTCCAATTTTTTCTCTCCCAAAACTAAAAAGGTGAGAGTTAAGGAACTTGGCATCTCCAGGCATTACAGTGTATTTCTTGGACTGCAGAGATGACTGGGGTTTTGAGCTAAAACTCCTGATAAATGGCTGCTTTTAATACCATGCCTGGCTTAGAGCTGAGCTCATCTGGAATGTTTCTCCTTGTCTTTTCCCACACTTTTTTAATGCCAAACTAGAGGTTCCAAATTATTTTTCTTTCCAGTGAGCTCTTTGGTTATTAGCATTTGACCAGGAGTGTAAACAACTCTAATTTTATGGATGGATTCTGCAACATTCTCACTTTTCCCTGGTTTTACACTCTGTGTACACCTGATGGGGGATTTATTCCAGTAAGGCTGTACAAGCCAATTGGGATGAACATGGAAAAATCAAGCACTGTGTCTGCTTTCATCTGCATGAAATTGCCTCAGATTTATCATTAAATAGTTCATTTATGCTTTCACATAAAGCACAGAGAACCAGATCTCTTGAAGTGGACAAGGCACTGGGGATCCTGCTGGACAAGAAGCTGTCCCTGAGCCAAGAGTGTTCCCTAGGGGACAAGAAGGTCCTGGGGTGCATCAGGAAGAGCATTCCCAGCAGGTCAGAGGGGGATCCTGCCCCTCTGCTCAGCCCTGGGAGGCACCTCTGGAGGGCTGTGTCCAGTTCTGGGCTCCTCAGGATAAGAGAGACAGGAGGGGGTCCAGAGGAGGCTGCAGGGGTGATGGAGGGAGTGGAACATCTCTGAGGAGAAAAGGCTGAGGGAGATGAGGCTCCTCAAGAAGAGACACAGCTGAGAGGGGACCTCTGTAATGTGAATAAATATCCAAAGGGTCGGTGTCAGAGCACGGACCAGGCCCT
>JANRGV010000104.1:1671012-1690019 GCA_024734035.1 Alethe castanea | reverse complement strand
CACAGCTTTCTGTGCAGCTTGAGAAGAGGGATGATCTGCCTCTGATTTGTGCCTTGGAGGAATCTGGATAGATTTCCATGGGGACAATAAACAGCACCTCCTTCCCCTCTTCCACCCCAGCTGAGGGAGTTTTCACTGTGATGTGGTTTCCCAAAAGCTCTTCCAAAAGCATGTTCATATGGCATTTTACAGAACACTATGACTAATTACTGCAAGCACTTGGTCTTTTCCAAACAATCAGTTGTTTTCAGGCCATGTGTTGTGGCTATGTTTTACTCCAGTCCAAAACAACTGGCGATTAACAAAATCTGGAGGGCCTGATTGGAAAATGTGGCTCAGCTTAATGCTGCAACATTTGGGATGGGAGTGGATGAGGCCACACAGCATGGAGCAGGGAAAACACAGGGAAACTTCTACCAAGGCCATGTGATTCCCCACTCCCGTGTCTCCAGGCTGTCGGTGGGGTGAGGACACCGGCACCAAGGCAGCAGGAATGCTTTGATGTGTTAATCCCAAAGTGATGGAGGGATAGTTCCTCAGCTGCTCCAGCTGATGTAATGCATTGTTTGCACCCAAGCCAGCCTGATTTTTTCTGGCTGAAGGGTTTACTCGTTCAGAATATGTTTTTGGACAGATGTAGAGGCTGTATTCCCAAATTAAATACGTGCACTCTGCCCGGAGTGCAGGCAGAGGGGATGCAAGGCATCCCACAGTCTGGAACAGGTTTTATGCCCACAGCACTTGAGTTATGGAACAAGGAGTGCTTTTAGACTAGGTGGAAGAGACTAGGATGCCTTTTCTTCTGAAAATAGAAACGGGGCTCTGTTAAAATGTAGCTTTTTTTACACATCAAGAGGGGAAGCCACAGGAGAAGCAGGCAAATTTGGAGCTCAGCAGTGCTGTGGCAAGCCGGGAATAGCAGATAGGAGCAGAGAGAGCAAACAACAGACCATGACCATCCGGCTTTGGGAGACAGCCTGGGATGGGTTTGGCTCCCCACAGCCCAGCTGCTGTGGAGCTGGCTTAGCTCTGCTCTGCTCAAACACTGAGTGAGCCCTGGCGTGCCTGCTGCTAATTAGATTAGGTCCACAGAGGCTGCCTTGAGCGGGTTCCCATTTTTGCCCAAGATGGGCCGTTCTCAGCGAGCTCAGTCGTGGTTGGCGCGTTGCAGGTGAGCTCCCTGCCTGGCACAGTCACACAGAACGTGCACGTGCTGCTCTGGGTGAAGGCTGGCTTGTGCCCTCCAAGCAGGAGCACCCATGGGACAAGGACAACCTCTCTGTGGTCACAGTGTCAGTTGGGATGGACACCCACATCCCAGATTTCCTGGCAGTGTTTGGACGAGTGTTTGCTAAGGCAGACTCTCAGGGCAGTGCTTACCACAGGCTTGACATGCCCAGCTACTCATAACCTCTTTTGGGATGCACGTTCAGAAATTTGGCAAGAAATCTGGGGTAGGCTTTTGTGTGCTGGCTTGGCTTTAAGCTTTACATAACATCATCCTCACCCCACTTATCTCCAAAGGACTTTGTAGAAGAGAGGTGCTGTTTAAACAGACAAGCCAACTCCTCATCTCAGTAAAGTCCTCCTGCTGCTTATCCTAGGAGCTTTTCTCTCCACAGCTATTCAAGTTTGATTTCTTTTTAATATGGAAAAGCAGACTTGCAGGCACCATTTTAGGTAAGGTCTCACAGATGGTTGTGCAATGACCCTTTCTCCAAGTGCTCTCAACGTTAAATGCAATGCTTTGGTGTTTCTGTTGTGATGGTGGCACCCAACCAACCCACGGCCAGTTTACGACCCCAGAACTTCCTCCTTTTCCCTTATGAACAGTTGGTTAATCATTAATTTAGCCTTTGGCATGGTATTGGCTGTCTGCTTGATTTAACTCCACTTGTTTCTCAAGTCCTTCACCTCTTGTATGACTTTACCCTCCTTTTTTGGTGACACTTTAACCGTGTCATCAGCTTATTTCATTAGCGCTGTCCTACTTGTGCCAGGGTGCAGACAAAAATACTAAATGAAATCAGCCCTGAGGTTAACCTTTGAAAAACTCCCTCCAAGGGAAGATTCTTCCTCAACCCTAGAAACAATCCAACCTCGAGCTCCCCAAAGTGGCATCCTTAGTGACTTGTGAAAAATTTACGAATGAAAAACTATCTCTCATGGCATGCCAAGGTGATTAGAGGAGGCCAATAGCTCATTGAAAGGTTTTGGCAAAATGAAGCCAACCAATAAGCCTTCTTCAGAAAAAAAACCCACTTTGCTGTTGGTAAAAGCCATCAAGGTCTGCTGCTGTTGTGGGATTTTGTTTCTCCAGTCCTCCTAAAGCTTGGCTTGGAAGCCCCCAGTGCTCTCCTTGGCCAATCCAAACCCATGAATCTCTTTTTTGGACCAACTGGGAAGACACTAATCAGTTCTGGCTTTGCTGTGTGACTACAAACCCCAGGCTAGACATGACAAAGCTAAGCAAGGCTCCCAAAGGGCCAGAACTCTGCTGATGCAAATAATGACCCTGCTGACTTGAAGAGAGGGAATAACAGCAAGGAATTTCATCCAGGCAAAATACACATGGACACCACCAGTTTCCTGAGGCCTGTTTTGACACTGCTCAGATGTGGCAACACACCTGAAAGCTTTTCCCAGGAGGTCTGATTTGCTGGAGAGGATCACCTTGGGCTCCCTAGGAAGTTTAATAAAGTACAAGCCCTTTAGTTGCACCAGTGGCTTTTTTTTTATTTTCCTGCCGAATTTCAGTGCCAGCACAGACTTGTCTGTGATGTAATTTTTTTCCATTAATAAATCCACAGACCCTGCTGGATACCACTGCTGTTATGTTTGCAAAATATTGTGATGCTAATGAAGCCCTGCTAATCTCACATATCCTGACAACCTCAAATATTGGCCTCCTCAATGTTGATTTTCCAAGGTCTTTAAAGCCTTCCACTCTCCTTGGACTAACGGACATCTTGTTAAAGCTGTCAGGCTTCATTTCTGGTTTGGCAGATGCTGTGACCTTACAGTGGAGAGGAGAGGTGTCCTTGTGTTTGCTTTTAACACCCTCATTCAACCACTGCATTTCCCTATGCCAGGGCTTGCCTCTAATAGAAATGCAACCACATTTTCCTGCACAGGACACAAAAATCATCATTTTCATAGTGTAAAAGAGGTTTATCAAGCACACCACCACCAGTTTTAACACCTGATTGCTTGTTCTGATTCTCAGCAGTGAGGTTTGACAAGAGGGTTTGGTTTAAGAGCAGCACAGAGGGAAAATTGTCTCTTTTAGGGAGTGCTCTGCACAAAGCAGCCTCCTTGCACACAGGATATAGGAGAGTGAGGGGTGCATTATGCACTTAAAATAGAGCCCTTTAAAACTGGCATGGGATACTCAGTGTTGTCCGACTGTCATTCATCACTGCCATGACTTTCAGACAAAACGAGCCTCGCCTTCGTGTTGCTTGTTAAAATAAGGAATGCCAGTGTTTCATTTTCACTCACTGAGCAGCCAAAACCAACGTGGTTTGAACCATTATTTCAAATTTATCTGCACAAATTATCTATGTATAGTATTTTTATTACAAGATGGCTTATTTTGTCTATATTCAAAGAAAAAGAAATTACTATGCATGTCTGGAATGCAGGAAAAGAGAAGGATTTCTTACACTGCAGAGCACATTCAGTGAGCGATTTGAAATTTGACTGCAGTCACCCACCAGCATGTTCTCTTCCAATTTCTCTGCTTTACTCTTTTAATTCTTCCTTCCCTCCTCCATCTTTCTTTCCCCCTTCTCCTGTATTTCTTTTCTATATTTCTTTCCCCCTTCTTCCTTTCTCCCCTGCTCTATTTTTTTCTTCTCCCCCTTTCCCATCTTGCCCCTGGATTTCCTTTTCTGTTTCTTCCCTCTCCCTTTCTCCCATCCATTTCTTCCCCTTTGCCCCCCAGATTTCTATTTCCCCTCTATTTCTTCCTCCCCTTTCCTTTGTCCCCTCAACAGTCGTTTTTTGGACAAAAAACCTGCCTGGCCCAAGGCTCTGCAAGGCTTTCAGCCAGGCAGCACTGATGCACACCCTACTGCTCCCCTGAACAGGGAAATTCCTTGCATGGATATGGTGATGCAGCTGCACAGGTGGCTGAAATCCCTGGGTAACAGGGACCTAAAAATAAGGCACTGCCCCGCCTCTTTAGCCAGAATTCCTCAAAGGGCAGGGGCAAATGCGAGGATAAGGGCTCAGGGAATGAGTTATGGTGAGCCTGAAAGGGTGATAGTGCTAAGCCAGGGCTTGGGGAGGTGAAGAAGGGAAGCCTGAGGGATATTTAGGAAAACCAGATCCAGCAAAGCTTTGCCTCCAGGGTGAGAGCACAGTTTAAAGCCCCTGTGCTGCCTTGCAAAGCAGGTCCTTTTCATTCCACTTTTGCAGGGTCAGAGTAAACCTGACACCAAATCTGAGGGTGTGACGCACGTTCTGCTGCCCAAGCAAGGTGAGGGACGCCTCCATCTGCTTCTGCTGACAAAATAATAATTTGATTCTTGCAAAGATAAACAGTCCCAGGTGCAAGGAGCAGCATCGATGCAGTATCACTACTCAGTTAGTCTGAGGATGACTCAGATCTCAGGTGTTGTACATGAAAACTGTCAATAAATATTGAGAAGGCAGGTGTTGCCTTTTACTTCAATCAAGTTTAAATCAACGGTAAAATTAAATCATAAAGATTAAAAGCAGCTTTCTGGTCAGTAGGGAGTGAGTGGGTTTGTAACCCTTTTCTCTGTCTATGTAATAATATGAGCTTGAGAGACTAATTCATATTTAGGGAATTAGTGTGAAAATTGAGGTGTAAGGGCCGTGACAGGAATCCCAGAAAATACATGTTCCTTGTCAATGTGAATTAATTAAGCACTGATGTACTTGACACTAAAATTAATCACGTCCACTTACACTTAATAGGGAAATTCATTGTTGAAGAGACCCCACAGGGCTATGAAGCTGTGTGAGGTGTCAGGGCACGAAGAGTCATGTTTCTGTCTTGCTCCCTCTCTATTTGTGGCAGAGGAACACCCCAGCTTTATGGCTGGAGAGGTTTTGATGCACATTCCCATGATTTCTGGTAAATTTACTGTGTCCGGTTCTGGGCTCCTCAGGGCAAGAAGCTGCTGGAGGGGGTCCAGAGGAGGCTGGAGAGGTGATGAAGGGATTGGAACATCTCTGAGGAGAAAAGGCTGAGGGAGCTGAGGCTCCTCAAGAGGAGACACAGCTGAGAGGGGACCTCTGTAATGTGAATAAATATCCAAAGGGTCGGTGTCAGAGCACGGACCAGGCCCTGCTCCATGGGGCCCAGCAATGGGACACGAAGAACAGGCAGAAACTGATGGCCAGGAGTTCCACCTGAACAGGAGGCAGAACTTGTGCAGTGACCAGAGTGGGTGTGGAGTCTCCCTCACTGGGGATATTCCAGAGCCCTCCAGACACAATCCTGTGCTCTGGGATGACCCTGCTGGAGCAGGGAGGTTGGACCAAACCTTCACTGTGGTCCCTTCCAACCTGACCCATTTTGGGATTCTGAGCAGTGTAAGAGTCTGGTTACATACTTAAAAACTTTGAAATGCACCTTTTGCAGCTTCTCCTTTCCCATTGATGCCTTCGTGCTGCATCACAAGTGCTTTTCAAGGCAGTTCAGTCTTAGCTGCAAATAGTGATTCCAGTTTTAAATGAATTCTCAAGCCACTTTCCCAAGCAGTAATGAAAAACAAAAGCCTGATGAACCTGGTTGCACTCTGTCCTTTAGAAGCTCCTCAAGTTAAATCATGGTCAGGCAGCACAGTGATCCATGAGTGGGACAGCCATGACACAGTGGCTGAAGAGCATTTTAACTCAGGGAGGCAAAAAATGAGTGATGCCAGCCTGGCCTGTATTTCTGCACTGATACCACAGGTGTAAGGCACAGATAGAGCTACTGAAATGTGTCTGATGCCATCTTTGATCCCACCTCAGATCCATCCATCTTCCATCACACTGGAAAAATTACATCAATGAAAATCACATCATTTACCCACAAGCAGGGTTGTCTAATCACCACATTACTCCTACATGTTCTACTGTCTATTCTAGTATTGTAAAAAGGGTGGATTTGAGCTTCTCTGCTCATTCCAGGCTCCCATTCCCAATTTTCCAGGCAGATATAAAGGGTGTCCATGCTGCATAGCACACCCAGGGAGGCTGACATGCCCCAAGGGCACTGCACTATCTTCAGTGTTAAGTGATGGGCCATGGCAAAGCAGTGTAAAGCAGCCAGGTTAGAGCCTTCTTCCCCTCCTGTAGAGATGCATTTTGGTCCACCTTGACTTCTAAGAAGCAAAAATAATTGCTCAAATTTCTCATAAACAAATCCCATAAAACAAAATGCTCTCTTATACTCCATTTCACTCCAAATCCCTAAGAAACTTGTGATGTTGGAGGGCAAGTTATTTCTTTTGGCTGGCCTTGCTAGAAAAAAATGGCATGCTTTATTTTCCTCTTTACAGGATTCATATTGTGTTAATAAAGTACTCTTGATTCCCTCTGGCTGACTCTGCAGGAAAACTATTCTCGCAAAGCTTCTAGTCTGGGTTAAAGTAATCTTGCTTAAAACTGCCCATAATTGTTTCAGTCTCTTAAGTTTAATGCTGAGCACTGGAAATTCTGCCAAATTTGAGCCAGGATTGGGTGTTCTGTGCTGGCAGGATAAGCTGACCAAAGGTAAGGAATTCACTAAATGCAGAGGGAATTTGACCTGGCGTTTCTTTGAGCCAGCTTCTGTATTTCTGACCTTGCTCTGAAGAGAATGGAGAGACATGAGAAAATCAAACCAGATGAGAGTTTAATGGGAGTGCTTGTTATTCCATCAGCCAAGTCCCCAGCCCTGGAGCAGTCCCTGGGAGCAGCTCTGCCTCCCCAGGCAGGGCTCTCACCCTGCTCTCTGCATTCCTCCAAAGGCTGGAGACAGGCAGCAGGAAGCTGCCACTGGAAACTAGCCTGGGGACAGCCAGACTGGGTAGAGGGGGAGCAGCCCTTCATCCTTGGAGACAGTCCCTGGAGGAATGCAGCTCTGGTAAACAGGATCATCAACAGCTCCACAAGAGAAGGAAATGCACTCAAGGAACTTCAGACCTAGAAAGTCAAGCATGGGGGCAGTGCTGGATGTCAGTTTTCCCTCCAGGGGCAGAGATGGGACATCCAGGTGTCCTCAGATCCATCAGGAGATGCTTTCAGAGTTATTCCACACCTTGCAGCTCTGCCCAAGGCTGTTCTGCAATGCAGGAGTCAAGCCAAAAACCCTAACCTTCCAGGGATCTGCTTTCCAGTCCCTTTAACCTTCCCATTTCCTTGCTGTGGTGGGTACATTTCGTGTCCTCTAGGTTTGTCTGAGCCTTCAGCACAGCTTAGTTGGTATCAGCTCTTGCAAAGCAGTTCAGTTGTATCAGCCAGGATCTGATTTCTCCCAATCCTCAGTTAATTCAAATGTGAGCTCTGAGAAAACTTTGGGCAACATTTTTTCAGTGTGTGGAAGGACACGCAAAATCAGAGCACCAGAACATTTCATAAGTGTCAATATTACAAAATTTTTCTTCTGATTGTAGCAGGTTTTCTTTTAACTTAAGCTAATATTGGAAGAATAGGTCACTTTGGTTTTCCTTGGCATTATTCATGCCCAAGCTGCCTTTTATTCCCATTTAAAAGCCTAGGAGTAATTTGCAGTGCTACCACCCATGCCTCCAATTATCTCAAGGAGAAAAACCTATTGCCATTTTAAACCAGGAATGATTTGTCAGAATTTTGAAGGGAAAAAAAAAAAGTAAAAATCTTTTTCCCTCATGGTTTTTAAAGCAGGAATCAGGATAACCAGGAGTCCTGGCAGAGACTTCTAGCCCACCTGAAGGGGAACAGAGATTCCCATTTTTCCATCCCACTAACTACTTATTGCTATCCCTGAAAGACCAGAAGAATCCTTGGAAAGGTAATACCTTCATGACAAAGCAGAACAGACTCTTTTGCTGTTAGAACTCAAGCAGCTTATGAACAACTGCACTGGGTCAGCCAAAGGTCTACCTTTCCTGGCCAGTAACACCACATGTAATAAAACTATCAGGGAGAATTACCACATTCCTCATTTAGGTCTGTCCCCTCCAACAACTGTTCCCAACTATTACTTGGCTTTGAAGTTCCCTTCTCCCATTTCAGATCTAAGGCAGGCACTGGGGACCCAAAAGACCATTCTAATTATGATAGTTACTACAATAAAGGATATCACCTTTCCCCACAAACCTTGCATCCTCATTCCTCCATGGGAATGCTTTTCCTTGCACATTGTTGGCCTCACAACACTTGATCTTCAATTTTCAAAGCTGAATATTTATGCAGAACAATAAAGTTTCTGATCCTCCAATTACCCTCCACTGAAATGCTTCCATGCATAACAACCACACGTACAAGCAAACACTGGGAGGATCAGGACCTGAGATAAAACATCAGTTGTAATGTGTCTGTGTCCAAACTCATTAAAGATGATAAGAAGCCCATGGAAATCAATCTCACTTTATGAGTAATTCTGTATTTGCCCAGGTTATTTTTTCTGGAAGTGATTTTCAAAGAGCTAAAGAGAGCACACACTCAAAGGGGAAAAAAGCACCACAGCAAAGACACCTAAAATAAACCAGCACTGCTATTTAAGCAGTCTGAGAGAATCCATATCATGTGGGATTACAGAAATAGGCAAGAACTGCAAAACTGATGAGGGCTTTATTTCTTTAAAGAGCTCCACTCTTTGTTTGTGTCCCTTTTCTGCACAAAACACCCCCCTGTCTCTCTTCTTAGAGCTTGCACCATCATTCATGCCTCCTCTTCTGCACACAGCCCACATCCTTTCTTCCCCTGAGAAGAGTTAAACACTCTTGTTCCTCCAAAGAACAATTTATTTTTCCTGACAAGGCCTTTTATGCAATTAGCTGGAGAAGCCATAGCCAAAAAGAAAGAATAACACAAGTAAAACCATGCCAGAGAACAGAGTAGGTAGGAACTTGTTGAGTCTATTACCAGACAAAATGTTTAAATCAGTGGTGGGTTCTCATAAATCAAAAGCCATATTTAGCTCTAACTGTAACCATGCCTGAGCAATGTGGAATAGAGAGAAAACACTTAAAAAAAATTTTAAGCTCCTGAAACGAGGAAGCAGCAGATGAGACAAGCACAATGCAGGGTTATCTCCCAGACAAAGAATTTATTTTACAGGTGAGAATAGAGGTGCCACAGCATTCAGGGCTGAGCAGAGCCTGCCAATCACACCGACTTGTGTCTGGTGGTGATTTGGAAACATTACAGAACCATTTGAACCTAGTTAAAACTTGGACATTTACGTGGGGTTTGTGCTGTACAAATATTGAGCCCAGAAGAGCCAGAACTCTTTGCTACAGATCTGAGACAGAAGGATTTGCACTGCAGACCATAAAAAAATCATTCTTTTTCAATTACACTTGACAGGTCTGAGTTATTGTAAGAGGAATAGGTTTGGAGCAGTAACAGTGAACCAGAGAACATAATGTAATTTGAGAAACAGCACAAAAACCTCATCACATCCTTTTCTTTTTCAGCTGGGAGTGCAAGATCGTATCTTTTCACCCCTCCATCCTTGTTCATCCCTTTACTCTTCCACTTGAGCTGCTTTGATTCAGATTTAGGGCTCCCATTCATCCCAATTAGATGGCTTTTCTCTAAAGCTGCTTTCCAAACCCATGCTCTGCTTCCGTTGACAGGATTTCACTACTTTCCAGAAAAGTAATGGATTTCTCACATACCACAATTTCTAAAGGTCCCTTCTTCAACAGCATCCTCCTCAGCACAGAAACCTTGAGCACTTGTGCTGAAGCAGTGGCTCTGATCCAAAGAAGGATCTCTTTGCCTGCTGTGAACTCCAGCACTCCTCATGTCCGTTTGCAGCAGTGCAGGCACAGCTCCCAAGCAGAGGCTGGGAAGAGGGAGCAGGTCACCCCATGCTCAGCTCCCTGCCTGCAGGCTTTGGGCTCCTGAGGCTGTAAGAGCTCCCCAGGCTGCTGCTGGGGTTTGTGGCACAAGGAGGAGGATTCTCCCCAGCCCTGGCCTTCCTTCTCACCTTACTTACTTCCGTCCAGCCACTGAGTGCAGTCCCACCATGCGATTTTATAAACTCCATTTGTTCCTTTAGGCAATTGGTTTTACTAGAACTGCATCCTCCCTAAGAAATCCGGGACAATTTGCTTCTGCTTTTGCTTGCAGTGCTTAACACATTGTCAGTGCTCCCACTGAAGCAATCACACTGAAAATAAGAGTTGCTTCTTCCAGTTCTGGCATTTACACATTTTTATGAGACACTGGAAAACTACAATTGGGTTTTTTTTTTCCCCTTGCAAATGCTGAGACAGTAATAAGTAACAGATTCACAGAGCTCTGACTCAGATCTAGGTGTCTCTGACATGTACCATGTCTTTCAAATATATTACACACTCTAATGCTCCTGTTATCAAGAGCTTAAGCTTTTTACGTTCTCCTCTCCCCATCAGCAGTGGAACCAGGGAGGATTCCCACCACAAAGCTCCCCTCCACACTTCCCACAAAATAAAGCAGCCTGCTGGGGCACCAGTTGGGAGCAACCTCTTGCATCATCAAGTTCACTTTCTTACCCTATTATTACCTCTAATCATCAATACTTCTGTGTTTCTAGGAAGTTACAAAAGGGGAAGGCGTTTAAAAATTCTTTGAACAAATATTATTGTGAAGCAAGCTCAAAATCACTCCGCAGTGTTTGGGACCTCCTCCTAATTCAAGAGCTGTTCATGGGACACACCTCTTCAGCCCTAGATGATATGTAGTTTATCTGATGGCACAAAGACATAAGACATCAAAATTACAAAATGGTTTGGGTAAGAAGAGACTTTGAAGATCATTTAGTTCCACCCCATACCTTCCACTAAACCAGGTTGCTCCAAGCCCCATCCAACCTGGCCTGGGATGCTTGCAGGGATGGGGGGCAGCCACAGCTTCTCTGGTTGCTCATTTTATCCTGGTGTTTCCAACTGCAAAACAAAGAATTTAGGTCTAGTTGAATCCAAATTAACATCCTAAGACAAATGCATGAGCCAACCCATTGCGATGGCTCTGAGTAGAAGGCTGCCAGAAAGTGAAGGGGGAATGAAAATTGAGATTCATTATGTTTAAAGTGGACTTTTGACCAGGAAGATGAATGGCTGCATTTTTCTGGGCAGATTTAGAGGCCAAATGAATCCCTGGTTTAACCTCTGAACTCGGAGGGTTTCATAAAGGCAGGAATTTGCCTATCGGGGTCACGCGTGCGAATTCCCAGGCATTACAAGATTGAAGTTGTGGTCATTTCAACCCAGAAGAGAAAGAGGAAAACCCACAAGAGGGTGGGTAGGGAAATAAGATTTAAGAGTGTTGCTTCCAGCAATGAATATGCTGAAGGAAAAAGCAGATGCCCTGGAAGAATTAAAATATTAAATGTTTGATACTCTCTGCTCTAAGGTCACTGATGACCATGGAAAATCACATCCTGCACTGCCCTCAACCAGAAAATCCCAGTTAGCCCTGACTGCTTAGTAAATGCCTGACCCTCCTTCCATGGAAAGATGGGCACTGTGTTCTCCTCACCCCATTTTTTGGCACAAGCACCTGCTGAAGTTGCTACCAGAAAAGGTGAGAGGAGCCACGTCACCCCAAACAACTGCACCAACTCAGAGAAGGAGAATCACACAGAAAATACAGATTATGAACCAGAAAACCCTTCCCAATTTCAGAATATGGTAGAATTTCTAGAGCACTCAGATATACTCATCATACATAGTCAAAGGTAAATATCACAGAATGGTTTGGATTGGAGGGAACCTTAAAAATAATTTCATTCCAACCCCCGTCATCTCCAAGAGCTGTAAATGGTTTAAAAGTGGGAAAGGCAGTAAAAATACCAAATGTAACATTACTAAATATTGGAAGCTGGCCCTGATATCATGTTCAGTGGGCTCCCAGCTGATTCTTCACCCACAGTGCATTTGCCTTTTTTTCCTCCCAGCTGGCACTGAAGTAGCAACAGCCTCAATAACAGATTTTGGGAAATTTTTTACTGTAACCAGACTTGTAGCAGCATTTAAGGCTGTGTTTAACATAAAACTGAGCTATTTTCTGGCTGACTGTAAAAAATGCAACACGAGCTAACATTAAATAATAGCTCATGCAGGGTTTTGAGGCCAAAATCCCATTCTTAATGGATTTTTGAAAACACACTAACAGTGACAGCCCTTTGTTGATGCAGGCTGGTTTCTGGGAGTGCAGTGACCAAGGATTTGCATCTGTTTGCATATAGAACTGTTGAACAAGTCAGAGCTCCCAAGCACAGATGAATGATTGTTGATTCTATCCTAAATGGTGTTGCATTAATACCAGCAAGAGATCCCAACCCTCCACGTGGTGCTGCAGAAACAGGACAGATGCTCTGCTCCAAGGATCTCGGCTTAAAACTGAGCCTGCAGCTTAACAGCAGCCTAGGAAGGTCCCTTAAGGTACCAGTTGTTTTTTAAAAAAAATGAAAACATTTTTAGGAATAGTGTTGACCTTTCTGAGCTCTTTTCTTCTCCAGGGAAATTTAATTTCATTTAGAGGAAATATAACCGTGCTGTTTGAAAGTAGCACAAGGGTTTTTTCTGCACTGTCAGAATTTTCTTTGGAACAGAAAAATCTTCCTGATGTTACCAAACAAACAGAAAATCTTACATATATATTCCACCAAGCAACAAAAGGGAAGTAAGTTAAAGGGTCTTATCAGTATAAATGGGCAAGGTCTGGAAGCTCCTTGAGTTATCCATGAGACCTTCCCACAAAGTCACTCATCACCCCTTTCCAGCCTCCACCACCATCAAAATCTATTGGGAATTTAGGAGTGGTAATCCTGACATGGAAATGCAGTCTGGAACTTAGACATTAAATCCTGTTTTAAGCAAAATAACTTTTCTCTTTAAAAAAAAAAAATGCTGAATGTTTAAAGCAGACTATGGGCTATGAACATAAAATAATGTAAAATAACATAATAACCATTGCCAGAATGGTTTGGGTTGGAAAGAACCTTAAAGTTCATCCCATTCCACTCCCTGCCATGGGCAGGGATATCTTCCACTACCCCAGGCTGCTCCCAGCCCTGTCCAACCTGGCCTGGGACACTTTCAGGTATAAACACTTTAATCTACATCTCTCAGTTAGGAAGGAATCTGCAGTCCTAGGAATTTCCCCAAGAATTTGCAGGTTTTTGTTGGGCCATATGATAAGAGACATGGATTGCTAACTGTCTTAGTTAATTTACAGGACAAAAAACACTGCTAGAAGAAGCCTTCCCACTATCTAACATCTTTATCAACCAGGTGAAGCATGATGAATTTGAATTCCTCTTCTACTTTTGCTTCTCCCACAGGCATATCACGGGCAGGTTTCCTGACTATCCCCCTGAGAAGACAGGCGGTTCCAAAGCTATTTTTATTGAAAAACATCCAGAGCAGGTACTGTCCCTCTTTTAATGAAAAAAGTTTCATGATTTTGTAGAAGGATTTGCCACAAAACATGTCTGTTTACTTAAGTAGCAATTTTCCCTAACAGTGGCTCTAGTTCTCTAAGAACCTTAAAGTTAAAAGCTTTTGGTTGCAAGTGAAAGAATGGAGTTTTTTCCCAGGGTGTTTCCAGTCAGGTACCAAAGTCTGTCCCTTTCAATCTGTGCAGCCACTTAATCACTACTGAAGATGCTCAGGTGATGGAAAAGAAGTAGAGAACAGCAGCAGAGAAGAGTTTCTTATGCAGGCAGGGCTAAACCTTGATTTACTGCCAAGGCTCATTGAGCAAATTTAACATCCCAGCAAAGGAAGTATCTCAGTTTATCTTGTGTATTGTAGGGAACTGGGTTGTTTTTCCTGGTAAGTCCCTCTGCTGATTTCTCTGGCTAATGGAAGTGGTTGATAATCTCTTCCTCTGATCATCTGAGTGTCATGCAGGGAAAGTGATTAAGCCCAGCTGAAGGCAGTGGTCAGCACTGGGAGCCTTTTCCACCCATCCCGATGAGCCAAGCAGGATAATGAGTCTGTTGGGAGAAAGCAGGAAGCAGGATTTGGCCCCTGAGTGAGCCAGTGTGCTGGGCTAGGAAAACTAAGAGGTCAAAACCCAGATTCTGTGGACCTGCAAGCTCCACCCTTAAGAATGTTGCATGATTTTTCTGCAACTGGTGCTCTAACACAGGTGTGGTAAAAGAGGATTTTTATAGAATCACAGAATGGTTTGGGTTGGAAGGGATGTAAAAATCATCTCATTGCAGCTAGCCTGGCACCTTCCACTAGCCCAGGTTGCCCAAAGCCCCATCCAGGCTGGCCTTGAATGCTTCCAGGGATGGGGAATTTTGGATCCAGTCCTCCCTGGGATCACAGGGAGGAGCCTGGGGCACTCAGCAGTTTCTGTGTGGTTTGAAGAGATGTAAGAGCAGGCTAAGCCCAGCACTAACCATCAGCTAACTTTGCTAAAAATGCAGGAAAGCTGCTGCAAACAGCTGCCTGTGCCCCACTAAAACTGAGTTTGGGACATGCTGCTGGTTTTAGCCAAGCTCAGAGGCTAAACCCTGCTGGGCTCTGCTGTTGGGAGGCAGAGGGAGGGAGACCCCCAGTGAAATTTTCAGCCTCTAAAGTAGAAACACGTGCCAGAGTCCATTAGGCTTTGTTGGCTGCAGGGAGCAGGCAGGAGCCAGCCAGCAAGTGAGGCTTACTGCTGGAGCAGGGTTTGGGGAATGTCATGCTAAATAGCCCTGCTACCAGCAAGGATTAACACAGCTCAGGAAGAAAACACTACAAGGAATCATTCTGGGCAACACTGGATATGGAGGTAGATTCTGGAGAAATGGATTTAACCTCCCTGTCCTGCTCCCAGCTTTCAATTCCCACCTTCAGCTGTTTTGTTGCCTTTCCTGAGCGTCTGTTTTTTCTTTGCATGAAAAAATGGAAGCCAGAAGTCTGGAGAGGTTATTTTAGTGCTGGTTTTCCCTTCACCCTGGGAAAAAAACCTTCCTCTATTTTCCTAACAAATTTTCACTAGCAATTATCTGATTTTCACCAATTTTGGGGCCTGTTTTTTCTCCCTTTTTAGCCAGCAGAATGTATGTCACAGCCTTAAGAGATCTCCACAATGCAGTTGGGCCAGAGAAAGTTCAGTGCAATCATGATTTTACCTGAATGTCAGACAAGTTAAACATATTTTGTTCCACTAAGTCAGCTGCATATTAAAAAATCCCTGAAGCCACTGGTTTTGTTCCACACACTGGGCTACACAGGAAAGGAAATCCTGGCCCCATGGAAGCTGATGGGAGTTTTGTCCTTGACACAAGGGGGGCAGGAGTTCACCTCTTGTCTATATGAGCTCCTGTGCAGGGGTTGGTTACTCCCAAGTCAAACTCCATGAAAAATCAAGACTGAACTGTATTTAAAAAGTGAGCATTTTATAAGGCTTCGGTAAAGACACTTTGGGGAAAATAAAATACAAATTAATCACTTCACGAACCATTGCTGCATTATTATGCATTCTATATTTCTTGATCCTTTGACAACCCTGACCTTACTTGACTTTGTAATGTAGCTGGCCTTCTGCACAAACTGCTTCCATGAGATTTTACAAATACCTTCCCAAAAGATGTGCCAAAGACATCCCCATGCAGAGTACTTGGTGCTTCAGTCAGAAAAATAAGTGCTGTCCTTTGAAAAGAAGCTTTTCTCTACTTACTCTTCAAATTTAACATTCCAGGACATTGGTGTAATCTCCATGCATCTGTTCCAGATTTCTATCCCTAATGGTTTTTTATGTTTTGCTCCACAGATAATCATCAGATGTGACAATTTTTAGCTTTGCCCTTATCCTGCTGCCAACAAAATTACGATCTTTTCCTGTACTTCATTAAGTCTCATCACCATGAAAATAAGCCAAGAGAGTTGCCATTTCACAGGCATTTCCCCCTCTCCCAACTCCCTCTCATTTCCAATATTAAATAACATTTAAAAGAAAAGAGAAGGACTAAAACCCTTAAAATATTCTGAATATTTAAAGTCAACCATGCAGGAGGAGGGAAACTGTACTTGACCTCTGTTAAAATCACACACTTAAAATACTCACCTACAGACAGCAATCCACCTTCCCCAGAAAACCACACCAAAAATCCTCCACAAAGAAGAAACATTTCCTAGGTTCCAACAAAACTTCTTTCTATAGAGCTTATATTCCAAGAGAAAAACTTTTCCCTTTAGGAACACCAGGCTGTGCCCCTGTTTGTGTTCAAGCTGGTGTTAGAGGCAGGCTCTGAGGCTGCTCTCACCTGTCACAGCTGGAGATCCAGCATTCCCAGACTCTCTCTTCCCCTGCTTTGCTTTTATACCCACAACTCTAAAAGAAGTTCAGGTAAGGTTTTCTTTCAAGGAATAAGGCAAGGGTTGATTCCTGAAGAAGAACATTTACTTTGAGTATCATTTTACTTGAGCCAACACCAAATTTCCTGTGGCTGAGGACAGCAGAACAAGTGATCCTGCTGGCAGCTGCAAGTTTTCTTATGCTTGGTTCATAGAAACCAGCATTAGACATTTTCATTCATAGGCTACACTCTGGTTTAGTACCCAGTTTCTCCTCCCCCCCAAAAAAAAGAGATTTGCACTGCAAGATTTTAGAAACATGATCCAACTGGAATATAGGAATACAAAAGTCAATGTAGCTTTTATGGAGCATCAGTTTTAAAGGAAAATGCCTTTTCAGCCTCTGAAGAAAATATTACTGGAGAAGAATCATCACTGGCACAATAGGAGTCCTAGGAAAGACTGGGAAAAAATACAAAGAGGCTAAAATTCATCTGCTCCTACTGAAACACAGTCTCTTCTTCAGTATTAAGAGTTTGCTAACTACTTTCTGCATCATTTCAAAAATAGACAACCTAGCAAAGAAAAGGAGAGTCCAAAAACAACTTAAGAAGACATCTGCTTCTCTTTCCACTGTGAAGTTTTCTCCAGGAAAAAAACAAACAAAAAACCCTACACAAAAATGTGGGTGAATTGCCTACTAATCTCAAACTAATTTTGCTTGCCATTCCCTTTCTTTCCTCCTCTTCTGGAGGATTGTCCTGGCATCTCCTTGCAGCTGGAGGGGAAGTGGTTCTGCAGGAAAGAGCAGAAGCCACTCAAGGTTAGATCCAGGGGCAGCTTCCCCCTGCTCCCAGCCCTGTGCACTGATGGAGCTGCTTGGAGCAGAGCTGGAGGAGCTGCAGCGAGGCCAGGCACTGGGACAAGGACCCTTGAGCTGCCCAGTGCCATCACAGCAGGTTCATGAGAGCAGAAACTCTGTCTCACCCCTCCCAGTACCGCTCATCTGTGCAAAAACACCAAAGCAAATCACTCTGCTCGGGGTCTGGATGCACTTAAAATCCTGCCTGCAGAATGCAGAGGCTCTGCTGCAAATGGGAGCCTTTTGTCAGTCATGTGTGCTTACAGGTACCCTGCTGGATAAAGCCACCCTGAGCTGCTGGGAATGGTTCTGGTTACCCTTTGCAGGTAGAGCAGAGCAGAGCTGCAGGTGACAAGGTTGGGTTTCTGGCTGTTGTAGGAGCACTGCAGTAAAGGATACACTCGGAGTAGCTCTGTTGGTTTTGGATACAACAGGCCTGCTGGGACACTAAAAACCTATTTTGAACTCCAGTCAATCTGTTAATCTATCCCAGGGAATGAAATGCTTCGCTGCTTATCGCTGCAAGATGTGACTGAGCAGTGCTCAGGGTTGGAATTACCATATTTAATTAAATGTAAGACACTGAAATGCTTGGGGAGAGCCACTAATGAAACTGCCCTGGCTGCAAAGCACAGCTCTTTTCATTGTCCCCTTCCAGCACCCAGTGTTCAGTATATTAAAAGGTATACTTGAGAAAACAGATATTTTCCCCGTTACAGAAAACACATCTTACAGTAGGAAATGTTTTATTTTCTACTCTTTCACAGTACTACCAGTATTAGTGGTCCATTAATAAACTTCAATGGATTTTCTGATTTACACTCATTAGTAAATGGTCTCAGAATTCCTCTCAGGGACAAGAAAGCTGCCTAGAAACAAGAAAAGCAGAAAAAATTCACTCTCTGCCTTTTCCAGATAATAAAGTATAAATGGCCAGGAACTAAAGATATGGGAATTGATGGAGCTGTACCCAGTTATCAGCTGCTACTTGCTTGCAGGGATAAAGATGCTGAACTATCCCTG
Source organism: Alethe castanea (assembly GCA_024734035.1). NCBI lineage: Eukaryota > Metazoa > Chordata > Aves > Passeriformes > Muscicapidae > Alethe > Alethe castanea. The sequence goes on along the minus strand of JANRGV010000104.1, from coordinate 1,671,701 downwards.
TGCATCTGTCAGGGTTTGTCACAATATCTCCATCCAATCTCCCTCACCCACTAGAACATTTTCAGTCTTTAGCCATATATTGAAATTAGACACACCTCGGGGCAACCTTTTAAAATCCATCCCTATAAAAATCAATCTGCCTTACAAACACCAAGACAAATTCATAATCTGGGTCTGAGTCCAGAGGGAACTTTGAGTTGTGTGTCATTAGAATATTCTGCTTCTGGATAGCTTCAGGAACTGGTCTCACTCCATAAAAGCCCTCATGATTTGGGACAGAGAAATCAGCCTTTTCTTAATGATAAATTGGGATAGTCAGCACCTGTGCTGGAGCTTGTGGGAGTGCCCTGAGCACAAAAAGGCTTCTCTGTGATTGTCTGGAATTCTGGAGTGCACCCCCACTGGATGGGGTGATGATTGCACCACTTAATTAGTGGCTTGTCTTCATTTTCTTCTGTCTTCACTCAGAACCAGGATTAAAAACACGAAGGAGATGAATTTTCCCATGTTCAGGCTTGCTTGTTTATTAAATCTTATCTAAAGTACAGAGAGTTCAGCAACACTTCCAGCTACCAGCTAGAAGTGAGCAAAATGGAGGTGAACCCAGCTAGCTACAAGGTCTGTTAAAGCTAAACAGTCCAATAGAGAATTAACACCTATATTATTGATACTTTTGACCCAATAACCAA
>JANRGV010000104.1:1649226-1665605 GCA_024734035.1 Alethe castanea | reverse complement strand
CTTGTAAATAAATTTAAAAAAAAAAAAAAAAAAAAAAAAGGCAGGCTAGAAGGATGCTGTGCCCCTCTCTCTCTCTCTCTCGTTACCGCTGACTCCTCGAGCCGTCACTTTTGTTGCTGAGCAAACTCAGAGCCACTGGAAAGTGATTAAAATTTGGCAGCAGAATGTCTAAACCTCTGGAATAGCTCAACCTCTGGCGTTTCTATAGCAATGGGGAAGAGTGCAGGACGTGGAAAAAGCCTGTAGCATTGCTGCCATCCTGCTGTGAACCAGAGGTATCGTGCCTCTGACCTTGGAGCAGGAAAACCCATTTTTGGACAATGCCCCCCACCCTCCAGTTTGAGTTTTGGGCTCACTGCAAATTAAATGCTGGAGTTTCAACCAGAAGATTGGCAAACTGTTTTGCTTAATGATTAGTGCCCTCCCTCTCAAGCAACATGCCTGTCTCCCCATCCAGAAAATCAGGGTGGGATCCCAGCCTCAGCCTAAAGCTGCTCTTGGACTGTGATTTTTTTCATTGAAGACCAAATCCAGGCTGCCTTTTGCAGGAACACAACTGAATCTGTGCTGAAACGTTAAAGATAAGCATAGCAGACAAAATGATCCAGTTTGGGGTGGGCTCTTCATGCTCAGTTCCTAACTAGAAAGAGTTGGATTTGCCAGGGCTGCTGAGCAGTGCTATCCATGATTGCTGAACATTCCTGGGCATAAAAAATAAGCCAGGCTAATTGAGCTGCTGAAATCTGGATTCAAAAGCACAGTGACAGGCTCCCAGGTATGAAACTGCAGCTGTTTTAATCAACTCCTTGCCTTTTCTCCCCCATTTTCTCCTAGGTGGGCAAGGAACTGCAGCCTTCAGTCGTGTGGATTGGAGACACAGAGAGAATGTTTGCCAAAGGGGCACCAAAGGGAGAAGATGAGGTGAATTCTTCTTTATTTCAGTGCAGATAATTTCTCCTGTTGCACTACAGCCCACACAAAGGAACAAGTGGATTCCTTAGCTTAGCACATACCACTATGACCAGACCTGCCAAAGCTTGCTTGATAATAGCTTGTCTCACTACCTTTTTTTTTTTTTCAGCTTTTAAGAGAGTCTTGTGACTTCTTAAGAGCCCCCAAGAGGTCACATTTCTCTCTTCCACCTATCCTTGCTTTATTTAAAAATAGTCCAGTCACTGCTCATCAGTGCACTGGAAAGTAAAAAAGAATAATGGAGAATTCCAAAATATAATGCAAGAAGCTAAAAGTTGAGATGAGCTTAAATTGTTCAGCTCTATTAATTTGAGAAATTGGATGGAGCCAAAGTGAACAATAAAGTAACAAGGATAAATTTCCACTGCAAAAACAAAGAGCCTGTGTTAAATAGTTACAATTAGAGATTATTTTCTTTGGGCTCCCGGGAGTCCTAATGCCACTGCTTCCATTCCTTCCTCTCCTGTGTGGCTTCCCCCTTGGAAAGAAAATTAAAACACTGCCCCATAGTCACAGCAGCACCACCACAGCAGGCAGCAACTTGCCCCAGTTGCTGTTGCCTGCAAAATATTTTGCTTTTAGAGGTTTATGTGAAAAATTAAACCTTTTTTCTTAGAGTGTCTGTGGGGTGGTCACAAGCCTGTATTTTGGCAAGGCAACACATCCTTGGCTGGGGCTGTTCCCTCTGCCAGGGATGGGTGTGGTGATCGGTGTGCCCTTCCCACAGCAAGAGGGAATCTTTCTCTTGGTTCAAACCCCATCAGAAGATGCAGTTGGGGATTACAGTTAAGATTAGGGGCCAAAAATGCCCTGGATTACTCATGATCCTCGCTTGCTTAGCCATCAGTGTGGAAAAATTTCTTGTCCTGCCCACTTCAGAGTCCAGGGTATCACCTCTGCCCCTTCTACCCATCCCAAGACCTTCCCTTGGTGGGAGTCAGGCGGCTCCAGGGTTGGAATCCCACACATCCCAAATCGTTCACAGCACATACAACGTTTAGAGGACTGAGTGTGAACCAGGCAGAGCTCAGGGGCAGTCTGGGGAACCTCCCTTAGAAGTGCTGGAATTTTGGAGAATCATGGAAAGGAGCCTTAAAGGTCATCTTGTTCCACCTCCTGCCATGAGCAGGGACATCTTCCACTAGACCAGGCTGCTGCAAGCCCCATCCTAAAAGATGAGCTAAGCTCAGCCATAGGAAACCAAAGTAAGTATCAGTCACTGTGCTCATCCCAGGGTGGCATTTCTGGCACCAGGACTGAGGGACAGTCCATCCAGGAGCAGAACTAGGAGCTGGCTGTGTCACCCTGGCCAGCAGCAGTCTCGTGCTCCAAAGGGGGCTCTCAGCCTGGAGCTAAGACATGCTCAACTCATTATATTGATTCAGCAATTGGCACACTTGGAAAAATGCACAGCATGACTGTGAAAACAAAAGGAATGATCCACCAGGTGTCTTAAGACAAGCTTATTCAGGGAAAAAAAAATGTACTACTCTATCCCAAAACTTGTGGGGAAGCTTGATTAACAGTAATGACACCACAACAATCTGATTAGGCTTCTCCAGCCAATATTCACTTGAACATTATCAAATACAACCCTCCAATGAAAGGTTTTGCTCAATACTCATCTGTTCTCTAAGTAGTACTTAAATATGTGTTACAAAGTCAAGTAGTAAATTATTGCAAAGAAATGAACCCTGAGCACCCAGAACCTTTGTTCTCAGAGACTCAGCAAGTTAGAAAACACAGCAAAAAAATAGGAAGTGTATTTTTCACACTTAGAAGTCAGAAAATCATAACCTCCAAGAGCTGGGAGGATTCCAAACTAGGTTACAATCTTCTACCTGTCGAGGTTCATCAGGTGTGCAGGTCCCTGCAATATTTCTCCTTGAGCTGGAAATAAAGGATTTCCTTCTTTTAACTAGTTGCTTCCTTCCTGTCTTTGAATAACTAGACCAGTAAATTCACTGGTGAAAGGCACTGGCACAAACCCACAAAAACAGAAGCAGAAATCAAGTGCTTACCTGAATTTGAGGAGGTAGAATCTTCCTACTTGTGTTGATATCTCAGCTGCTCATACAAAATCCCAAATACAACCAGCCTGCTGGATCTCAGAAACCTGGGATTTTAAAGTTTGGTGGATTTGGTTCTGTGCCTCCTCCCTTTTTTGTTTTATTCCGAAAGGAATAAAGCGCTTGAATAAAGCATTGTATTTGTATGTTCTAAATTTTTTAAAATTGCTCTTCTGCAGAACCAAATCCACCAAACTTTAAAATCCCAGATTGCTGGAATCCAACATCAGACCACTAAAAAAACCCCCCAAATCCTGTTGGAGACAGCAGGTACAGCTCCAGCTCATTAACTCTGAGCTGTCAGCATCCTTAACAACTCTTTCCTTCTCTGTGTTTCCACGTGCTGCAGGTGAACTTCAAACGCCTGGCCAAGCTCCTGCCCCAGTTCCTGAGGGCTGTGAAACCCCAGGACAGGGTGCTGCTCGTGGGGACCACCAGAAGGCCCTTTGATGCCAACCTGGGACCTTTCTGCAAAGTTTACCAGAAAATCATTCTCATTCCCAAGCCTGACTACCTCACAAGATTTGGCAAGTATTTCAAGTCCTCCTCGTGGTTAAAATTCCTGCTCATTGGCTAGTTTTCCTCAGAATTGCCCTTCAGCTCAAGTCATGCCCCTGGTGTATCTCAAGTCCTGAAAATTTAGGTTAAGTTACAGGCTATTCCAAAAGCCAAATAATAAAAGGGGAAGTTGGGAGAAGAGTTTAAAATACTCTTCACCAGCAATTCACTTTTCCATGAGTTTAGTGTGCACCAAGCTCAGCCTGAGCTGGTTTTCCCCTCTGTATGAAGCACAAGATCCTATTTCAGCACACATTTTCTATTTGAAGTTTTATTTTTTTTAAACACAGGGATTCTGAATTTCTGGTTCCAGTTTGCAGTTCTTAATTTCCAGTCTCCATACTCTAAGCAACACAACTTCTCAGCCTCTCCAAAACCAAACCATGCCAGGAGGATTATATTTTCTCTCACAAAATTCCACGTTTTGTGCTTACAGATCACAAGAGGAATTGTACAGGCATCCCTGATTTTGCATGTCTGTTCTATAAAATGCTTACAGTAACAGGTTCTCCTTAATTCTGACAAATTCATTGAATTTTCCATGTACTGAGACTCAAAGCTTGTAAGGAAAACAGGGTTTTTTTCCTAGCCATGTAAATTGGTTTAATAAAACAAACTTCCAATGTTTTGAGATTTTAAGCACCCTGAAGTCTGCAATAAACAGCAATAAAAGAAAAGCACATTTGGCTCAGGGACCTTGCCACACTTTGCTCTATCCACAATGTCACCTTGTTACAAAACTCTTTCAAACACATTGTGCAGTTTCACCCTGCATCCCTCACAGGCAGCCAGGGTACCCAGGTGATGCACATTTGGGTGAGCCCAAGGCAGAGTTTTGGCTGCCTAGCACATTGTAAATCTCTCCCACATTCCCTAAGCTGCCTGGTGTGGATGGGAAATGGTCACCAAGCAAGGGAACATGTGTTTCATGTTAGGCTGCAGCTCTGAGAAATTGCTGAGAGATAAGGGGACATGAGAAAAGCCTAGAGAAAGGAGGTGACAGCAGCTGGATTTAGCTGTGCTCACTTCTAGGGGTTGAACTGTCACATTCTGGGACTCTCACCACTAACTTGGAGTCCAGAAAAATGACCAGCTCCAGGGATTTCAACCTGTGTGGACTTGTGATTCAACTTGTCTTTTTTGTTGCCCAAAAATGTTAACTCGTGGCATTTTAAAGCAGAACAAACTTGTAGCTTTAATTCTTTGCTGCCCCATTTCAGACAGTGCCTGGCTTGTTCTTCAGCTCCAACCTTCCCTGAAGTTCTATGGAAATAGGATCTTCACTTCTCAGTCCTGTCAGTTTTCACTGCCCATTTGAGAAGGAAAGAAACTTGTTTTGACAGAAAAATAATGACATAACAATACTTGTAAGCTGCAGTGCACAGCTACCTGTCTGCTGCAGCCCTCCCTCTGGTTACAGACCAGAGTATTCCAATCTGTGCTCAGTGGGAACAGTAAATATACAATGGAAATCATTAAACTGGAAGATTCACAGCCCCACACTGATTTCTTGCCATTAATCACCCAGCAAGGCAGTGCCTTGTGTTGCACACCTGCACCAGGAGCTGCAGCACACAATATACAACCGTGCTCGCTCTTGTGTGCATCAATTCCTCTTTTATGAATTAGTGATTCAGCCAATATTTATTGAGTACAAGCAGGATTCAAGTGGGAGACCACAATTTGCTGGAGAGAAAAATGCAGTGCAGAGCTGTCAATAGTTACAGGCTCGAGTCTGTGGTATTGATGTTGCAATCCAAGGAAGAGCAAGGCAGCTTTTGCAGCAGCATCAACCTCCAGCCAACATCTTCATGCTAAATCTGAGCATTCAAGCACAACCAGACTCTAAATGTCTCATTCAAGAAACTTTTTAACCTCTCACCCGTAATCCTCCTAATCTTTTCCAAATATTTCCATGTAATGCTTTAAAGCAAAGCCTGAGGAGACAACATCAAAGTTCTCCTAAATTTCTCTGAAACAGATCCTTACTCAACATGAATCAAAAGATTGGTATTATTCCTATCTTTTGGAAGCAAAATCTCAGCCACTTCACAGGCCCAAAGAAAACAACCATGTCACAGAAGTTCACAGCTGAAAGACACAACCAGGTTCACCTTTCAAGTAACAAGCAAAACCCCAATCACAGAACATTTGCACCTTGCAACAAGTGCCTGCATGGCTGGAAGCCTTTGGGACATGGAGTCCCCCCAGCAGCCCTGAGTTCAGCAGGAATAAGCTGTGATGAGGGTCAGAGAAATAAAAACAGGCCAAAGTAAGGGTACTTAACTGCACAAATGGGAACATTGGACAGGTTCTGTGTTTGCACACAAGCAGTTCTTTCCACTCTTACACACATACCCACCCCATTCTATGTGCCCTTGCTGAAAAGTACTGAGTGGTGGCCAAAAATTATCAGTAATAATTTTTATGTCTAAAGGCTCCTATGCTGCAAATCTGAACATGAAGAAAAGCACACCAAAAAAAAAAAAAAAAAAAAAAAATTGAATCCTGGCTTTCCTGATCGCTAGCCCTTATTTTCTTGTTTCAGTTTCAAATGAAATAATAATTAAATATCTTTCTCCTGCTTTCCTTGAATTCCAGCCCGTGCACTGTCTCTTTTCCCTGTCCTGATGCTCAGCACTGTGGAAGCACTACATCCTGCAGGGTGGTGGGACCCTCACCAAGCAGGTGAACCTGAACTGCCTGGCCCAGGTGTCGGATGGCTTCACCCAGGGCCACGTTGTGGACGTGGTGCACGCTGTGCTGACCGAGCTGAGGCTGCTGCAGATGGCCAGGAAGCCACTGAGGACTGCTGAGTTTGTCACTGCTCTGGCCAGACATGACCCAGTGTACATAGAGGAGGAAGAAGCATTTCAGGTGAGTTCTTTTCTCATTCCCTGCCATGTCCAGCCACACTTGATGTAGGGACCTGCTCACTGTGCTGCTCACTCTTTGAATGATGATTTAGGGCTCAACAGCACCAAAACCCATCTTCTCCAAACAGGGGATGTGCCAAACCAGTCCTTATTTTGGCAGCACAGTTGGCAGAGTGCTTTGGTGAACCTGCTGCTGCTCATGTTTGTGGACACTGCTGAAGGCTCATGGGGAACCTAATCTGGATTTTTCCCAGGTTGTTGACTTTTCTCAGCTCCAGCCTGAATCTTTCCCAGGCTGGGGGATCTTTCTCAGAGACAAAACAAGGGAAGGTAGGAAGAAAACACAGATAGACACCTGGTGGTGACCAGCGAGCCGTGTAAGTGTCTTGTGATGTTTTGCACAAAGCATGTTTTCAAAGAGGTGTTGCCTTCTTTGACCAATGAGTCTTTTCTACTTTGTTTTTCATGATCTCTCTTATATAAATGCTGTGGCTTTTCAATAAATTCTTCCTTCTTGCTGCTTGGAAGTGGAGTTGTGTTGCTGTGTTCTTTTGCCACTTCCTGGACCCACAGCAACACACGTTGAGCAGAGCAGCCTCCACATGCATGGATAAAACACATAGGGGGAGTTAATTCCATCCATTTGTCCTTTGCCTTCCAGTGCTCAGGTGTTCAGCAAGCCTGGATAGATCACCTTGAGAAGGCCAAACATCTGGCCATTCAATATGCACACAAGGATCAAGATCTAAGCCCTTCTCTTCCAACATTTCAAACAAGAATTTCTTGAAAAGTTTTCATTTCAGGCTTTAAAATAAATTAGTTGCTGCCTCAAGCTCCATCCCTCTTCTCTTCCTGCCCTTGGGGCTATAAAATCCTGAGGGCAAAACCGAGAGCATTTGAGGTGTATTTTATTCATGGGCACAGGGTGCCCAAAAAGCTGGTGCTGCTCCCTGGAAGTGTCCAAGGCCAGGTTGGAAGGGGCTTGGAGCAGCCTGGAATGGTGGAAGGTGTCCCTGCCCACAGCAGAGGGTGGAAATTTACGGTCCCTCCCAACCCAAACCAGTCTGTGGTTCTACACATGCCTCAAATATCCACGGGCCTCCTCCAAGCCTGATAAATGCTAAAAAATCCTTGGCACTGGGCAGAGAGCCCTGCTGTGCCCCAAGGAGCTGCAGGCAGCCCACACCAGGGGCTCCAAATGAGGCAAGACCTCTGTACTGCTCCAGGAGACCCCAAAAGAGCTTTCTCCATCCCATACCCCCCATAATTTCTACTGCTTATAAACCCCCCCCCCTTTTCCTGGCTGAAGGATTTCCTTGTCCTACTCCTCGAATTCCCCAGCACCTCCCACCACAAACAGGATGCTGGTTCTCACAGCTTTCTCCAAGGCTTCTTCCACTGCTGTCCTAATGATAGTGCGTATTTCTCAATTTCCATTTAGAGCCATTTGGCTCACTCAACACGGGCAGCATTTGTGATATTTGGCAAATTACTCTTTTTTTTTCTCCTCATGCTTCCTCACTAAACCAATATCTCTCCTCAGGGAAAGGCTAATGGTTCAGTGTTACAGCAAAGGGAAAAAAAATACTCCATCATTCCCAGCTCCAAGTAGTAATCCATTTGTACCCTGAAACATGAGAGCAAGTATTTAGTGTGAGTTTAACTTGAAAATATTATCCTAGTCACTCTAAAATGTGCCTGTTTTGTACAGCACAAAGTGCCCAGGCAGCTCTTCATTTGGAACACAGCTCAAATGATCCTGTCCTCAGCATCCCATGGCAATCATCTCCTTGCATTAATTACAGCCCTTAAGAAAGTATTTCCTTTTATCTGCTGGAGTTTTGTTTCCCTTAAATGTCATGGAGCCTTGCTGCAGCACCTGTGATATGGCACAGGGGAAGAGGATTATCAAAATAGCCTTGTGCATTAATTAATTCCAGTAGTCCCCATCTCTCCTCACACAGAAGCCCCTTTTCCCAAGCCTCTAACCATTGCCATTTCTGGACTTTTCCCCTTGCTTTGCTTTGTCCCTTGTAGAAGGGAGGCAGCTAAAACACTGTGTTCAAAGTGGAGATTAGCCTTGTGATGAATCTTTGATTTTTTCTTCCCTGAAAGCATGAATCTCCCAGTCTGACATTTATATTCTGCCAGTGTTCCAAAATGAATATAAATAATGCAAAAATTTGTGACAATGTGATTTCTCCCTTCCATTTACTCAAATTTCTGCCCCAATTACACATCCACATTTTTTGAAATTATGAATTAGTGCACCAGAGTGGTTGATACAAATGCTTACACAGAAAGGATTTCTGGAGAGGGAAAGCCAGCAAACCACACCAGTTCTGCCTGGTAGTGACTGGACCAAAATCATGGAATGGTTTGGATTGGAAGGGACCTTAAATATCACCTTTTTCCACCCCATTCCATGGGCAGGGACATCTTCCACTAGATCAGGTTGCTCCAAACCTCATCCAACCTGGCCTTGAGCACTTCCTGGGATATGGCAGCCACAGAAACACCTAACAAAACCCATTCCAAAGCCTGTGGACATCATTCCTCCAAAAACCAAATATTTTAACTCTGATCAGTCACTGCTGCCAGGAACTTCCATCCCCAGTTCAGATGCTGGTGATAAATGGACTTTTGTTTTAGTTGTGTCTAAGGAGCTGACTTCATTCATCTCACAGAACAATTACACCAGTTAAAGAGACAAAAAGTTACTGCTGTGTGCTGAAATATTCCCAAAGAATTGGGAAGAGATCAGAAAGAAACATCCGAGGTCTCTTGGCTTCTCCTGCCAAATGCCTGGGTCCTTTGCCAGTGAGCCAGAGCTGGCAGGGAGATGATCACCCCACCAAACAGTTCTTTCCACCCCACCAGAAAGCTCTTGGCAAAGTTTTCCTACTCTCTCCACCTCCCACTTAAGGTCTGGAGGGTGTTACACCCAGGATACAAAACTGAGGGGAAAATAAAATCTCTGTGGCCTCGTGGAGTCTCATCCAGGGCCAGAGACATCACTGGGTTCTCCTGGCTCCCCTCAGCTACTGCCAGGGAAGGCAATTCCTGCTGGAGCCCAAACTCACAATCACCACCTCATCCCTCTCATCCACAAGCAGCAACACATCCCAGCTCTGTTGTTTTCCCAAAAACAGGAATAGCTTGGCCTGGGACTAAGGCAGCAAAATTCAAATTCATTGAGAGCCATGGGGCTCCTGCCCACCACCATCCATGCCCTGCTTAGATGTGGACACACAGAAGGATGTTTCTATCAGTGAGGACAGGGTTTTTGGAGGTGAGGTGCTCAGCTAATTCAGACAATTAAAGCAGAACTGCAGTGTCCAGCAGCCAGCTGGATGTTTGACCCCTGCCAGCCACCTGCTGGCAGTATTTTCTGCAGGGTGCCTGTCATCAGCAGCCCTTCCTGAGGCCCAGGAGCAGCTCTTGAAAAGATGACACCAAGGAGGAACATCTGGGGTCAGAGAGGAACATGTTGTGTTTTCCTTCCCTATACCTCTTCTGCCAGCTTCTCTTCCTGTAACACACACTGGCCAACTGGACAAGGCAAATTCTTCAGGGATGCCTGAACAGGCTTGGGCTGGAAGCAGGATTTGGGATGGATTAGATGGAAAAGGCAGATTTTGCAGGATGCCAGGTTGAGAGGGAGGTTGGAGATGGCATGGGCAGAGGATGTGGCATTAAATAGCAGCCCATGGTCAAGAAGGAAGGCATTTTATCCATCATGGTCAATGCCTGGTGGAATTTGAGTCCCTGGTTTAGGCAGGACTTTGCTGAGAAACGTTCTTGTACATCCAGGGAAGGAGCAATTCTTTACTCCCTTAAAGCCTCCCCTTCTCCTTCACTTCACATCATTCTCACACAGCCTGGAGCTGCCTCCCTGACATCACAGCCCAGGAGCTGGGCAAGCCTGCAGAGCAGCTCCAGCAGAATCATTTACAAGTCACAGGCCTGTGAACAGGCATCTGAAAGCAATAAACAGGTTCTTAATGTTCGGGGTTTGTTTTGCTTCCTAAGCTCCCTCCTGGAAATCAAAGCTGTCTGGATCGATTTGCAGAGGCACGAGAAGGGGATGATTTGTCTGTTGCCAAGTCTGGAGCAGAGGGAGCTCTGACAAGAGCTGTATTCTGTGGAAATAGGGTTGATCGTGGAATTCAACATTTCCATAACTATAGCAACACAAATGGCCCAGCTAAGTATTGCTGTTAATGAGACTCAGCTCCATCAATCGCTGCACTTCTTGGTATAATAATGTTCTCAAGAGATCTGAGGGTTTCATTTTGGCTTCTCCACCAGCCAGCCTGGATTTTAAGAGGTTTGAGTTTTTAAAAGAATGCTCCGTTATAGTAGTAAAATGTTTAAGTGGTCTGTCTTGCCTTGTTTTGGGGGTTTTTTTAATTAATTTTTTTTAAATTCTATTAAAACATACAAATACTTTTTGATTCTCCAGGCCTGGTATGCCAAAACCCCGCTGGGGAAAGCGTGGATTGCAGCAATGGCAGCAAGGGAAGCAGAAAAAGCAAAAGAAAAGAAGAAAGGAAAGAAAGGGAAGAAAGGAAAAGGGAAAAAGTAACTTCCCTGAGGATTTTTCACCTGGCCCTACCCGATCACAACTCTACTTCACATGGCAGATTGATGCTCCTCAAGTTATAGGTATTCCAGGGAAGAGAATTCCTCCCCAAATGAATTTTTAAAGTTAAAAAAAAAAGTCGGACAAGATGTAACATGTAGCTCTCAGAGGATAAAGAGTTAATGAGCGCTGACTTGCTCAAGAATTATTTATTCTAAGAGATTTTAGGGGGCAGAAGGGTTCATTACTCAGGCCTGTAACATGCCATCAACTTTTAGGCCATACTCATTTATTTCGGCAAGTAACTCTCCTTAAAAATTGATGTCACTTTAATGTCTTTCATTACTTTAATATCCTATATGCTTTATAAAACTAACTGCTTTATATATCTGTGGGTCTAAAGTGTTACAGTCCTCAATAAAACCATTACAGCTATAAAGACTGCTTTTTAATTGGGATGGATTAGGAGGCACTTCGTGCAATCCACCACAAGCTGAATATTTACACAGCTGCAGGAGGAGCAGCACTGGCACCTTTTGAGGCCTTAGCGTGGACAAATTCATATATGTGGGTGTCAGCAGAAAAAAGCAAAGCAGCTAGTGCTAATTTGGCTTGATGTCCACCAAAATCTGGTTTTAATCTATTTTGCCATAGAAAATAATGCCTAATTAGCATGTTTGCACAAACAGCAATGAGTTTGTTGCTTAATGCACCTTGTTTGCTCACAGATCAGCAGTTCTGAGGGCAAAGGATTTATAAGGAGTGCTTAGAACACTCTAAAGCTTTGGGACATCCTACAGGACACTGATGGAACCAGCATCCTCTTCCTGTCAGGCACAGGATCATACTCACCAAGGTCTTGTATAAGAGCCACAAACACCTGTTTTTCCCTCTGATCACAGAATTCCTGTGTGGACCTGACAACAGATAACTGGAAATACACAGCCCACCATTCCAGGGAGCTGAGGAACCTCCCTGTGCCTGTACCAACAGCCTGGGAGGTACAAGCTGGCCAGCACTGCTGGAGGAAGCTGCTGGGAAGGGGATGGTATTTCCTAAGAGGAAACCTAATGGAAAAAGGCACTTCTGGGATCAGGAATGCCTGAGAAAAAAAGGCCTGGGAAGATTCCTTGGGTGTAACTTGAACTGCACAGAAAATTATTCAAGCAGTTGCATCACTGTGCACAGTGGAGGGAACTGGATGGGTCTGGTTAATAAAGGGAATTTTCTCCCTGGAGGCTATCCCAGCACATAGGATTTGGGATTTTTGTGGTCCTTTCTAGCTATATTTTACTGTCTGGCACAGGGCTCCCCATGATTTCACCCTTCCAACCTCGAGGCCGCACCTCCAGCCCTGCCAAGGAGATCCAAGCAGTAAGAGAGGAAATTCTTGTTACATCTCCCCTGTGCAACCCCTCAGGACATTTCTGATGGACACCAGCCCTTTCCTCAGCTCTCCCAGGAGAAATCCAGCTGCTGGAATCTCCACATGACCCACACAGGAGCTGCCAGCCCCTGGGTTCAATCCACTGCAACAGCGCAGATACAAACATCAGCTTTCCATCCCTAATTCTTTGGCTCCTCAAATTCAGCAGCACACCCCAGTTTTATCACATAAGGTACTTCTAACTTCATCCTTGGGGAGAAAAGCCAGGCTCTCCAAAGAGGTGACAGGGTTTGTGTTTAAAAACCCCTCATCCCTGCTCTCATCTGCAAGGAAACTAATTTGGATAATTCTGCCGTCAATCTTGCCGTCAGCAGAGCCCTCCTCCCCACAACAGGTCTGACAGCACGGCGTGATGTGATGAAAGGACCACATTTCAGGAGGATGTAAGCAAGCCCATTAACTCATATTTCAGCAGCTTCACTGCAATCTCCAGAGCAAAGTAAAAGCAGCTGACTGGCAACATCCATCTCCAGGGCACAACGCCGAGCCCGTGCAGGGAGGATGCTGAACTCGCACAAACCTGCAGGTTCTGCCCAATATTCACCAGCTCATGGGGGAAAAGCCACCAGGGGATTTATCCTTCAGGTGTAGCTTGCACTGGTGGTTGCTTGCATTTATTTCTTTCTGTGAAGCCACAGCTGGTTTCACTACAAACAGCTCCGTGGGTGCAGGAGGTGACAAAGCAGTGAAGTGTCCCAGACCAGGTTGGACAGGGCTGGGAGCAACGTGGAATACTGGAAGGTGCCCATGGCACAGGGTGGAGCTGGATGGGATTTAGGGTCCCTTCAAGCCAGCCCATCCCATAGTGCAGAAAACTCAGCCCTGTGGGGCTGCCAAGTCTCCTCAGAAGATGCTTCTCGTGGGGACGGGGAGGGAAGAACGAGGAGCAATTTTAATGCTGTTTGTAATTATTATTACAGAGAGTGCAGTTATTTGAAAAATGAATGAAGCAGCTGCATCAAGCAGAGCCAGCACATACAGTAATTTCAGTGTCAGTGGCTGAGTTATTCAGTGAAGTGGCCCTGGTTGAGTGTCCAACATCCTTCCCACTGGGAGGCTTTCACAGGAACACCTCTAGAAATGCTCCTCCAACATCCCCACCCAGAGATCTTTCATGGAAGGAGGTAAGAAGGTTGTGGCTTTGCTAAGCCCAGCACAACTGCACTCTGCTTTCTAGCCACAGCATTCCCACACCCTGATGGAGGAGGAAAATCCTGCCTCCTCCACCCAGCCCAAGGTGAGCTTTGAGGGACAGCAAAGAGGAGCCAGGCTGCTCTGCCTCTTGGTGTGGAGACAATCCAGCAGCAGCACCAGCAAAGTTGGGAGAAGAAGCTGCCATGCTCATTTATATATATAAGTGATCTAGAGAATTATCAGCTAAATTATTTAAATGTCCCATTACTATTAAATTACTGGGCATTCATTGTAAGAACAGTCATAATACAGTAACTAATTTGGTATTAATGTGAATGTCAGCGTTTCATTGCAGTTATTTTGTACTTCATCATCAGATAATTTACCAATAAATTAATTGGCTTAATTGCTTCCTGCAAACCCAGGAGAACTACGTATGACATGACTTCTATAAAAGTCTTCATGCTCACTCCCCCATCCTCTAATTTCAACCACACCAAGCAGGAACCTCTCTTCGGAACACCTGGAAGGGGAAGCAGAAGAAATAAAGTCTTGGCATTTCCCTGCCCTGTGGATTTTAATGTGCTTTAAGTCCAGCCCTACACTTGGAGTAGGACAGGACACAGGGAATGGCTTCCCACTTCCAGAGAGCAGGGTTAGGTGGGATATTGGGCAGGAATTGTTCCCTGGGAGGGTGGGCAGGCCCTGGAATGGAATTCCCAGAGCAGCTGTGCCTGCCTCTGGATCCCTGGCAGTGTCCAAGGCCAGGTTGGACATTGGGGCTTGGAGCAACCTGGGACAGTGGAAGGTGTCCCTGCCCATGGCAGGGGGCTGGAAATAGATGAGCATGAATTGTTCTGCCTCCTCAACTGCACCAATCCTGAGATGGGATTATTGGGATTGCCCTTGCCTGCCCAAAAGCCAACTGCTCCAGCACTGGGGTTTTCACCAGCAGCACAAAAACTCTCTGGCAACCACAGTGAGTGCCCCAGGGCTCCCACCCTCTTTTCCCCAAGAGCTCACAAAAGTTTTCTGCTGTTTTCTTCTCCAGGAGATGGGGGGGAAAAGACTCCATCGACAGCACAGTGGGGCAGGAGAGCTCTTTCCTCCTCTTTCTGGCTTTAAATGTTTTTAAAGAAGTGATCAGGGCTCTTCTGCAGAGTGCAGCAGGCTCAGTGCTCCTGCACCACCAGGCAGGGATCAAAGTGATGGCAAAATGCTAAATCTTTATGGATGCTGGCTTTCCCTGCTCCTGTGCAGCCTGCAGCATGCCAGGCTGGCACAGGGACCAGCTCCAGGTGGCAGCAGCCCAAGGGAACACATCACGCCCTCCCTGAGAGGAGTCCCAGCCTCACAGCACCTGGGCAGCCCGTTTTTGAGGTTGCCATCAGAATTCAAAAACAAGCCGACATTTCTCAGCGAAACCCCCCAAATCCGGTAACACAAAGTGAAGCTGACTGTTCTATTAACTCCCATCCTGCATCAGCAATTTCCTAAAGTGTGGAAACATTATAATTGACTTTTCTGCTAGTAGCAAAATGTCATTTTTCCTTAATACTCCCCAAGTCAGTAACGCATTTCAAAAGCCTCCGACGCCACTACCACAACAGGACTTACAAATTAGCACATTTTTAGCTTTTCGTTAAACACAATACCGAAAGAAAAAAATGAGGAAAAAAAAAGAAGAAGAAAGAAAAGGGAAAAGTCTTCCTGTATTAGGGTTTCTCTCCTCATTATTGAAAGTACTGCGACTTTGGAACTTCTCGCAGCAAATTATAATGCACTCAGCCTGGGGCCATTGTAAATCAGGGCTTCAAAAAAGGTGTCATGTAGTCGGGCCCTCTTCAAGCACTGAAAATATCGGAGTCTATTTGAAAACGCCTTCTGTAGTCTCTCACTAGCCTTGCAAATCAGCGCAGCACTGGGTAGAGCTGCCTTTTATTTTATTTTTTTTTTTTGCCTCGTGGCATCAAGCCATTTCTATTCCGACCAGAAAAAGAGGATTATTTCGTGCTGGGATTTCAAATAATAAAAAAAAAATTAAAACCCCCTACACCTAAGATAACAAGCTGCATAAAATCCCCAAATCATTTGGGGCTCTTGTTAGGGTTTGGACAGCGCCTGTGGGGCTGTTACAGCCCTGGGCTGAAATCCCTTTTCTTGGCACAGCAGGGAAAACCAACCCCAGCAAGGAGAGAATCACATCCCACCCCAAACCCCCCAAACCTGGCACTGCCAGGCTCTGCCCAGCAGCCTGAAAGCCAAAGCATGGAAATGCCAACTCCACATCCTTTCCAACTTTTCCCATCTGGAGATTTCTTTATCCCATCCCTGATCTCCTCTGCGCCTCTCCAAACAAAACCATGCAGCTTCCTACGGGTTGGAGTCTCCTCTCCTGACAAGTTTTGGTGCTTCAGGTTGCTCAAATTAGCAAGAAAATCATCATTAATGATGCAACTGAATGCAAAGGGGGAGAGAAGCCCAAAATGAAGCTGTTCCTTTCCCAGGAGGGCAGCTCCAAACCAGCATTTCCTAACCCCCTTTTCCAGCTTCCTTGCTCCAGTTTTCCCAACCAGGATTCATGGAAACATGGGAAGGGGGGAAGGGAGCCACGGCAGCACAAAACAAGAGCACAAAACAAGCGACAGTGTCAGGAAAATTAATCCACAAACACCAGAGGTTTATGTCCAAAAAGGAGACAGAGGAGTCCTCTTTGCTTTATTCGAATAAAGGGAGAG
>JANRGV010000104.1:1631586-1641702 GCA_024734035.1 Alethe castanea | reverse complement strand
GAACCCAGGGGATGGGAACCCAGGAGCTGGGAGCCCAGGGGCTGGGAGCCCAGGGGCTGGGAATACAGGGATGGGAATCCAGGAGATGGGAGCCCAGGGGCTGGGAATACAGGGATGGGAATCCAGGAGATGGGAGCCCAAGGGCTGGGAGCCCAGGGGCTGGGAGCCCAGGGGCTGGGAGCCCAGGGGATGGGAACCCAGGGGATGGGAGCCCAAGGGCTGGGAGCCCAGGGGATGGGAACCCAGGGGATGGGAGCCCAGGAGATGGGAGCCCAGGGGCTGGGAATACAGGGATGGGAATCCAGGAGATGGGAGCCCAGGGGCTGGGAGCCCAGGGGATGGGAACCCAGGGGATGGGAGCCCAAGGGCTGGGAGCCCAGGGGCTGGGAATCCAGCAGATGGGAACCCAGGGATGGGAGCCCAGGGAATGGGAATCCAGGGGATGGGAGCCCAGGGGCTGGGAGCC
Organism: Alethe castanea; assembly: GCA_024734035.1. Lineage (NCBI taxonomy): Eukaryota > Metazoa > Chordata > Aves > Passeriformes > Muscicapidae > Alethe > Alethe castanea. The sequence goes on along the minus strand of JANRGV010000104.1, from coordinate 1,641,236 downwards.
CAAGGGATGGGAGCCCAGGGGCTGGGAGCCCAGGGGCTGGGAGCCCAGGGCATGGGAGCCCAGGGCTGACCCCGTTCCCGTGTCCCGCAGGGCTGTGGGCGCTGGAGGAGCGGCAGGAGCTGAGCACCCCGCTGTGCCTCGCCGCCCGCCACGGGCACGCCGAGTGCCTGCGGCACCTCCTGCGCCGCGGGGCCGAGCCCAGCCTGGCCCCGGGGGGACAGGGACCCCTGCACGAGGCCTGCCAGGGGGGACACGGCGACTGCGTGGAGCTGCTGCTGGAGTACGGAGCCGAGCCCAACCTGCGCAGCGAGCAGGGGCTGGCCCCGCTGCACCTCTGCACCGGCCCGGGCTCCCTGCGGTAAGGAGAGCTCCCTGCAGCACCCACTGCCCCTGCAGCGGCCAGGGATGGGCTCTGTGGGAAGCAGAAAAGGTGCCATGGTCCATGGCAAGGCTTCCCATGTGCTCCCACATCTCCCAGCTGCCACAGCAGAGACAAAAAAAAAAAAGGATATTTTGATGCCAGGCACATTGCACAGCCTAAGTCTGCTTCCCCTAGACAGGAGCAACCCAGCTTCAGCTTTTCCTTCCTCCTCTTTCCTGACTGTTTCTCCTAAAATCAGCATGTCCTGCATCCCAGATCCAGCACACTTCCCCCAGGAGATGCTCAGGATGGGTCTGTGGGATGGGGACCAATGCTCCCACCACCTTGGTTCATAGTCAGGCTGCATCCTTGTGCATCCACATCTCACCCTGGATTAGCGTCACACAGAGGAGCACAAAAATTGCCTGGAAAAACACAGGAAAATACAGAAAAATATGTTTCTGTAGGACTTTAGGTGCCTACATTGTTATACACACAGAATCAGGATATTTTCTTTCTTTTTTTTTTTCTTTTTTTTTTTTTTTTTTTTTTTTTTAATGAAGAGCTCAGCCACTTGATATTATCCTGATGAAACTTCTTAGGGCCATAGTGAATTCCAGCTTCCCTGGCTTCAATCCTCTTCCCTCCAGGCAGGCAAGATTAGCTGGAAGTAGGTGTTGAAAGCAAGGTTCCAGCATATCATGGACCACAACACAGGGAGAGAGCTCTGGAGAAGGGAAGCAGCCAGAGAGGGAAAGATTTGATCCCAGCTTATAAATGAGAGTCTCTGCAAGATGCCCAAAAATCCAATATTAATCAACTTCTGGTTCAGCCAAAAATCTAGGGGTGAATCCAACACATCCTTGGTGCCACGAGGGCTGGAAGGGAAAGGGAGGATGCTACAAGCAGCTCTGTGGTTAACAAGAGCTGGATTTAATTCCTTCACCTGAGCTCCCTTTACGCCTTAAACTTCATCCTCCAGCCCCATCCCAAAAGCCCAGTGCTTCCCTGATTTTAGTCTTCTCCCCCTGAAGAGATGGGGTGACCAAACCAGCCCAGGCTGTGCAGAGAATCTCCTGGACCACAGAGCTCCAGGTGCCCTGGTTTTGCTTGCAAGCTTGAAAAAAAAAGATTATTTTTTAAATATGCATAAAAACTGATCTGTTCTCCCTGATTTGCATGTGCTTGGAAGGCAGAGGGGGATGGCAGCACAGCCACCAAGGGGATCTGACAGCCCCAGCGTGGCAACAGCTGAGTTGTAAGCCCTGGGATATTGGGGCTTTATAATGGAAATGCTGAGAGCCCCTTAACTACAGCGCCCTGCGCTATGGGGGCTGCTACAATAACTGAGCCAACTCCCTTGAAAGATCAAAAATTAATAGACATTTCAGACAGGGTTTGAGGTTTCGACCACTGCTTTTTCAATGGCAAAGACTTTGCTAAAGTTAGAGACTGAGGAGGTCAAGCTTTGGGTAACACAAACATTTCCTCTTTGATTAGGGGGAGACTACTTTACCTCGCCTCCTTTTTTTTTATTTTATTATTTTTTTCGTTGAGTAGTAGATTTTAGGTCATCCTTAATTTTTTACTGACAACAAAGAGCAGGTCATTGACCTACATAGAGAGCTATTTTATTTTTCTCCCTCTCGATAACAATGGCCAGAACACCTATGTGCCAGGTTCTTCTGTATTCCCATATACTCGGCAATTCACCATGGGGGCAGGACTTAAAACCTTTGAGCCTCTCAGTGACTGGGATAAAAAAAAATTATCTGGGCTTCCTTCCAGCCATTTGAGCTTCAGAATCCATGAGATTTCAACAAAAAGGATATCAGAGCTTTAATCTAGGAGCTTTTTGAAGAGATGGGAAAAAAAAAGTTCCAGTAAAGTTCAGTCTTACCTTCTTCACTTTAGGAGCTGTTCATGCCAACGTCGGCCTATTTAGTAGAGTTCCTCTCCTTGACCTCTTTTTTACAGCCGAGATAATTAACATGGTGGGGTAAGATGAGTCTCTAAATTCACTGCACTCTCTCCCTGGCGCTCTCCCTTTTCCCTCTTAAAGCTGGGGATGATTAAAGGAGCCTGCCTTTATTGGCACCCCGAAAAAAAAATAAAATAAAAATAATTGAGGGGGAGAGGAAGAGCCTCGGCGGGGAGGGGAGGGGAGAGCGGGAGTGGGGCAGTGGGAACGCGCCTGGCAGGGATGCAGGACAGAGCTCCTGCCTCCCATCACGGGAAAAAGGGATGCTGAGCATCTCTGGAGCCCTCCTGCAGATCTCCCCGAGCATCCCAGGCTTCCCTCATCACCAGGGAGAGGAATTTCCCTTCTCCTGTGAAGCCATGGGATGGGACAAGGAGATGTCAGCCCTGCTTCCAGGCTGAGCAATTCCCTTCTCCAAGCCTTCCCTCCACCCTGGCAGCTGGAAGAGGAGTTTCCCACCTCCTCCAAGCCCCCAGGGCTGAGGGATGGGGATGAAAGGTGGGATGAGTCAATGCAGGAGCATCCAGGGGGCTCCATCAGGAGCAGTGGGATAGGGAGCAAGCAGCAGGGTGGGAGGAACGAGCAGGAAACAGGAGCTGAGCAGGAAGGCAGGTGCCTGAAAAGGTCTCACAAGGCTCCCAAGTGCCGGGGAGATGGGGACTGACACCCTCCAGGCACCCTCCAGCTGTTCCAGCATCATCCCAGACACTCTGCCCCCGTGGCTGTGGGAAATGAGCAGCACTGCAAGGGGGAAAAAAGCCCAGGGATCTGAAAAGGCAGCATTTAGCATAATCTAGTGCTAAACTGCATCCTCTGCTCTGTTTAGCCCTGCTAGATACAGCACTCATCGTTTAGGGAAGCTGGGGAGGAGCAGCTCCTTAATGGGTCCTGAGCCAGAAATAAAGAGCCCAAAAGCAGCCCAAGGCCTGGCCCTGCTCTCTGAGACGGGACAAAACGAAAATATTTACAGATAAACCTCGCCCCGACCGCGGGGACAGCAGGCAAAACCGAACAGGGGGTTTTTCCTTAAGGGAACCGGGGCCTGATGGGTTTTTGGGACGGGAATTTTCCCGCAGCCTCCGCTGCCCCAATCTCCTGCTCCTCCTGCTGGTTGTTCATCGCATCCCATTGCTAATAAATCCCACTTTCCCAGCCTGGGCATTTTTCATCCCAGCCAGTAAGGAGGGCAATGGGGGCATCGTGCCCTGACTCTCCGATGGGTGAAAAAATTTTTAAAAAATCAATCCCAAATAATTTTTTCCCGTTCCGTTTGTTCCAGGAGCCCAGGCTAGGGTGAAAGTGGAGCACTGGCACTACTCGTCCCAAATTTCCTTTACTGACTTGCCCAAGCAAGGAGAAATCACCCATCACCTGCAAATGGGTTGGGAATGGCTGGGAAGTGAGTTTAAATTAGTCAAAATTAGGTACCAGGCTGAATGGAAAACAAACTTGTTTGTTTTGCCACAGGATTTCTGCTGAGATAAACAGAAAGCTGAACTCAGAATACTCCTTCAGTATTCCCAGAAAATTGGAGAGGAGCCCTTTAAAAAGTAGCAAGCCATTGCTGGGCCTTATTTAATGGGATTTTAGTCTAATCTGGTGGCAAAAACCAGGATGGGAATGAAATACAGGAAGGCAGAAAAGCTGGTGAAGTGTTGGAGCTCGTGAATTCAGGTTAACAAGAGCATCTACCCAGAACCTGCTGATGCCCAGATACCAAACAGGAGGCGAATGCTCCACCTTTTCCAGTCACTGGAAGAGATCATCCCTTATTCAAAACTCCCTCTGTGCCAAGGGAGGAGCACCCAGGGGCAAAATTCAATGTAAAGCTTCTTGGGTTTCTTCCAGCAAGTGAGCCTTGGAACTTGGTAACCAAAAGTGTGATGTAGAAGGATGGCATTTCCACAGGAGGATATTTGGGATGTCTAGCAGGGAATCAAGAGGAACTGAGCTCCCAGGATTGAATTCTCTGTAAGGGAAAATCCTCACATCCCAGGATGCAGCTCCTGGCTCTGCTGAGGGATGATCCCTCTGTGCTGCCTGTGCAGGTGGAAATCTCCAGCCTGGGCACTCTCACCCAAACCAGGGCAATGTTTGTGTCCAGGGTCCCTGGGCACAGCTGCCTCCTTGCCTGGGAGTGCTTTAATCTACCCCAAAAAAGAAGAAAAACAGAACAAAAGGGGATTTTTCTCACAGGCTAGGATGCTGCATTTTTACAGCCAAGTCAGCAGTATTTTTCCCCCATTTTTCCCTGCAGAACCATCCCTTGGTTTGCCCTGAATATGTTACTTTAGGGTGCCAGAGCTACCTGTGACATCAGGATTAAGCTGCTCCTGAGAGGTCCCAAGAGAATAATTATAATCAGGGTTACAAATTCCCTGCTGATAATGATGGACAAGACCAATAAAAGAGACTGAGTGTCTGAGTGATCTCCTCCAGCAGCAGCCAGCAGGGAGACGAAACATTCCTTGAGAAAGGGATTCAGCATCCTAGAGCAAAAAAAATGAAATTAGAAAGTAAGGATCTTAGGATTTTGGAAATGGCTTAACCTCACCTAAATCCACTCTCATGCAACCACACCCCAAGCAGAGCATCCTTGGTGGATGCCCTCTGGCATCTCTGGGACCATTACACCTGCCCAGGCTGCAAAAAAAGGTCCTGAAGGGTTTTTTTTCCTGGCAAACTCAGGCTTGAGATGCACGGGAAAGGCAGCCCAGGGAGGTGTTTGTAGATTCTGCACTGCCAAGAACAGTGAAAATCCTCCCACCTCCCTGCAAATCCTTGGGGAGGTGATGAGGCAGGTCCACAAAAAGTCAAGTATATTATCAGTAGTGTTATCTCATTCTTTTAGTACGGATATTTTCCCCCTGGGTCAGGAGAAACAAGCAATATCCTAGTGCTGTCTCTCCTCCCTGAGGTTCCTCTTCTTCCCCATCCCTGCTGCTGGAAGGATCAGGCTGGGACTTCTCTCCCCGTGGTGCTGCCTCTGGGTCAGCCCAGAACCTCACACAAGGCTCCAGTGACAGCTGAGCTGAAAGAAAAGAGCATTAAATGAAAATTAAAGAGGCAGGGGGGGTTAAAGTTTGGTTAAAGCTCCTTTCATGGATTCTGTGGTCCTCGTGGGCCCCTCCCAGCTCAGGATACTCTGTGATTCTGTGAAAACACAATCCTCTGGACCAGGAGCACAACACAGGGTGTTCTCCCTCAAAAGGAAAAGGAAAATGCATTTTTATATCCAAGCAAGCGAGCCTAGGATGGTCAAGGTGTTCAAGATTGGTCAGAGATGGTCAAGGATGGTCCAGGACAGTCAAGATAGTCCAGGTTGGTCAGGGACACTCAAGGTGGCCAAGGGTGATCAGGGTGGTCAGGGATAGTTGAAGGCAGTCAAGGATGGTCAAGAATGGTCAAGGATAGTCGAGAATGGTCAAGCTATTCAAGGATAGCCAAGGAGGGTCAAGATGGGTAAGATGGAAAAGGAAAGTCCGGGATGGTCAAGGATGGTTGGGGATAATAGAGAATGGTCAGGGGTATTCAAGGATGGTCAAGGATGATCAGGGTGGTCAAGGATGGTCAGGATGGTTAAGGAAAGTCCAGGATGGTCAAGGATGGTTGGGGATGGTAGAGAATGGTCAAGGTATTCAAGGATGATCAAGGATAGTTGAGGATATTCAAGGTATTTGAGGATAGACAAGGATGGTCAGGATGGTCAAAGATAGTCAAGAATGTTCAAGGTATTCAAGGATGGTCAAGGATGGCCAAGGAAAGTCCAGGATGGTCAAGGATGGTCAGCGTGGTCAGGATGATCAAGATGGTTAAGGGAAGTCCAGGATGGTCAAGGATAGTCAAGGATGTTCAAGGTATTCAAAGATGGTCAAGGATGGCCAAGGAAAGTCCAGGATGGTCAAGGATAGTTGAGGATGTTCAAGGTATTCAAGGATGGTCAAGGATAGTCAGGATAGGTAGGGAAAGTTCAGGATGGCCAAGGATGGTCGGTGATGGTAGAAAATGGTGAAGGTATTCAAGGATGATCAAGGTTGGTTGAGGCTGTTCAAGGTATTCAAGGATGGTCAAGGATGGTCAAGGATCGTCAGGATGGGAAGGGAAGTCCAGGACAGTCAAGGATGACATCCATGACTGACGCTGGTCAAGGGGCAGAGGGAGATATTGCCCAAACCACCTCAGCCCTCACCGTGGAGGGCACCAGGGCACCGTGCCACCCTGCCCAGCCTGTGCTGCTCCCTCCCAAACCCCACCTCCAGCAGCACGCCTTCCACCCTCACCCCAGCCCACCTCCCACCCCACCATCCCCCGTGGCTCCTCCAAGCCCACGCTGGAGCTCCCTCCCCCCTTCCCCAGGTGTGCCAGGCTGCTGCTGAGGCGCGGGGCGGCCGTGGAGCTGCGCAGCGAGCCGGGAGGGGACACGGCCCTGCACGTGGCCGCCAGGCACCGCCTGGGCCACCACGCCCAGCTCTACCTGCGACGCCGCGCCCGCGTCGACGCCCGCAACGCGCGGCAGGAGACGGCGCTGGGCATCCTCTGCGGGCACCCCCCGGGCCCGGGCGACGGCTCCCTGCAGCTCTTCCAGCTGCTGGCTGCCCACGGGGCCGACGTGGAGGCCCGGGATGAGAGCTGGAGGAGCCCCCTGCACCGGGCCTGCGGGGCGGCCAACGCCGAGCTGGTGCGGCGGCTGCTGCGGCGCGGGGCCGACGCCAACGCCATCGACTACGACGGCGTGTCCCCGCTGGGCTGGGCCCTGCGGGGGGCTGCTGGCCACAGGGAGCTGCGGCCCCACCTCACCGTCCAGCTGCTGCTCAACCACGGCGCCCAGAGGATATGGCCCCCGGCCTTCGTCAAGGTAGCGGCCCCCAAAACGATCCCCGGAGATGCTTGCGTTTCGGAGCTTTGGGAGAATTTTGGAGAGCAACTCCTGGCAGGGAGTTGGGGAGTGATGGCAATGAAGGCCCAGCAGAAGGGCAGGATGGAGCCAGCACGGCTCAGAGGGATTTTTCCCTGCCTAGGGAGGCTTGGCGCATGAGCTGCCTCGTGGCGCCGCGTTCCATTGGTTTTACATCAAACCATAAAGAAAATATTATCCTGCCTCGTCAGGCACAAGGCAAAAATGTAAATAAGGTGCGAGGGCTGCATCCAGAGGAAGAATCAGCAGGGCAGGAGTTCCCACTGCTCCACGGATGGAGCAAGGGCTCCAAAACGCGCCAGGAGCAGCCCCTGATCCCAACACGGGGCTATCCCAGCCTGGAGCACGGTGGGGTGGCACAAACCCGGGCTGCAGCAGGTGGGTGTTGTCCCCTTGTGGCCCTGCCTCTCTGTCTGAGCCTCCCACTGGCCCTGCACAGGTGCTGAAATCCTGCGCGGCCGTGCCGGAGGTCATCGAGGTCCTCTTCAATTCCTACTCCCAAATCCCGGTCTGCCAGGAGTGGGCCAAGGCCGTGCCACAGGAGGTGTTCCAGGTGAGGCAGCACTGCTGGTTTGGCAGGGTTCTCCCCACAGAACAGGCGTTTATTTTCCCCACAGAACAGGGTTGGTTTTTTTTTCCCCTCCCAGACTTCAATTGGATGGAGAAAAATCAAAAGGAACATTGCCCAGAGCAGCCCCACACACCTGACCCCTCCAGGATTGCATCCCTTCAGCTCCACCATCCTCAGAACCCACATCCCTGCCCCAGCCTGCCATAAAATCCATTCTCAGCCTCTGGAAGTGGCCCTGGAGCCAGAGCACCTCCAGCAGGAGCCCACACCACTCGTTTGGGTTTGGAAAAGCTCCTCCTTGGACGTGCAGCAGGCACAGCCAGCCCGCTCTGGGATGCTTTGGGATGGCTCCTGCCCCCACAGGCTGTGAGGGATGGCTGGAATGCAAATAAAGCCTTCAGCTTGTTCTGGGGAACGGGAGAAAGGATTTTTATTCCCCAAATTAAGGAAAGGCCGAGGCTGCACAGCCCAATCCTGCTTTGTTTTCCTGTCTGGGGAACAGGGTCCCTTCTACAGCAGCTTTCTGTGGGATGCTGCTGCACCCTCCCCAAGCTGCTTCCAGGGGAGAATTCCGGAATTCCTCCCCCATGGAGCCGTGGCAGTGCCCAGACCCTTCACCCACATCCCCTCCTGGGCTCCATCCCTTAGCTCCTCATCCCTGAACAGCTCCAGCTCCTTTGGCAGGTGGGTGATGCTGTTTTTCCCTCTCTCTGCAGGAGCACCAGGTTTTCTACGAGTCCCTTTTGGGGCTGGCAGGCAGGGCGCGGTGCCTGCAGCACTGGTGCCGCTGCGCCCTCCGCGCCAGCTTCGGGAGCCGGTGCCATTCCCTCATCCCTCTGCTGCCCGTGCCCAGGGCCCTGCAGGATTTCCTGCTGCTGGAGCCCCAGGGAGTGGTGCTGTGAGGGGGCACATCCAGGTGCAAATCCTTCAGGGAGCACAGGAGCATCCCTTGGTGTTGGGGAGCCACGGAGCGCCGCTTCCCCTGATGGATGGGACTCAAATGTGCTTTCGGCTGGAAATTTGTATAAATTTTTCTTCTTCTTCTTCTTTTTTTTTTTAACCTTCTAATCGTGCTCTAAAGAGATTATAAAGAGTAATAAAATTATTCATGGCTGGTAGGAATAATGCTCGTTGTAGAGGATCCCTCAGGTGGGCGAAGGGAGGGGACTCAAACCAGCCCAGCCTCAAATCCCCTGGGATGAACCTCACCTGGGAGTGGCACAAGTACAGGAGCCTCAACAAGATGCAAAGTCCAGTGGCATTAATATAGACCCTAAAATAGATTTAAAATTCAATTTTTAATTTTTTTTTTAACGTAGGGGCCGCCAAGAATGTTGTGGTTATTCCATGCAGGAGGGTGACACAACTCCCTGCATCTCCCAGCCCCTCCCAGACCCCTTGTGCCTGTCACTGTCCCCAGGCTGCCACATGAAGGGCCTGGAAAACCCAAAACAGGGGAGTTTGGGTTTCCATTTCCCACAGTGACCTGGCCAAAGGGACCAGGAGGAGCAAGGATTTGTTTTTCCCACACCCTCAGGCTCCCCGGGTTAATTCCTGCTGAACCAAAGGGAACAGCTGCCCTCATGCCACAGTGCTCCCCAAAATTCTTCCAGTGCTGAGTTACACTTGCTTTTGGTTGATTTTTTTGTGGGTTTTGGTTTTTTTTTAAGCCACACAATTGTATGTATTATATTTTATATATAAATATAGATATGATATATAATAATATAGAGATAGATATAGAGATAGATGATATAAGTATAGATATAGATGTAGGTATAGATATAGATATAGATATAGATATAGATGATATAGATATAGA
>JANRGV010000104.1:1608030-1620263 GCA_024734035.1 Alethe castanea | reverse complement strand
GTCCCACGGGGCCGTGTCCCCCCTCCCGGACCCACCTCCATAAAGCACCCGGCACCCTGGCGCTCAAAAGCAACACCATATGCACCAAGACAACCTGTATGAATTATAAATCGCACCGTAAAAATTGATTGCCCGTCGCGGCGCTTCGGGAACGCGGGCGGGGGGAGGGGGCGGGGACCCCCTGTGCCCGTGTCCCCCGTGTCCCTCGTGTCCCCCGTGTCCCCCGTGGGTGCCCGCTCCCTTCCGTCCCCTCCCGCCGCCGCGGGATGCTCGCCCGCCCCTCGCTTGCTCTTTTCTCCCTCCCGCTACGCCTGGACCATAGAGAGCCTTAATCTATTTATTTCAAGCCACTTCATCCTCTCCGCCGCTTTTGTCCCGGCCCCAGCCTCTGGCTTTGTGGCAGGAGCGCTGAGGTTTTAAAAGCCCCTTCCCCTATAGTTTGAGGTCTCCTTGGCTGCCTGAATTACAATGGCTGAAACAGGATTACACTGACCTGATCCTATTAAACTCGCCAATCGATCTGTGCCGCCCTCCCTCCGGCTCCGCCAACTTACTCGCCCAACTTTCCCCCGGGCTCAGCCTGGGAAGAGCGAGAAGGCAGAGGCCGACTTTCCAAGCAGGCCTGATGGAGGAAGGAAGGATGGATGGATGGAAGGAGGGAGGCTACTTTTGTTTTCTTGGTTTGTTGCTTTTTTTTTTTTTTTTTTCTTATGGAGCCACGTGGATTTTAAACCTCTGCTTCCTCTCCCAGAACCTTGGCTCCGAATTAAAAGCCGGCGTTTCCTCGACGCTCTGGCTGCCAGCTCTGAGCCAAATCCGTAAAACCATGCGGGAAAAGGGGCTTTTTAGCAAAAAACAAAACGATTCTACGGAATGCCCGCAGAATTCCGTAGAATTAGTATAGAGCAGAAACCCTCCTGTAAGGGGGGATGGTGGGGCACCCGCCTGGTTTTACAGACAACCCAGGGTGGGGGAAAAAACCTGGGGATCCGCAGCCTCCATCCCTGCGGGCCACAGGGAGAGCCCCGAGCATCTCCCGGAGCATCCCTGGAGCGTCTTGGGCACGGCCGGGGCGAGTCCCCGGTCCCTGAATGTGTCCCAAGAGAGTCCCCGGTCCCTGGATGTGCCCCTGGAGAGTCCCTGGTCCCTGAATGTGCGCAGGGAGAGAGTCTCTGGTCCCTGAATGTGCGCCTGGAGCGCAGGGAGAGTGATCCTCGTCCCTGGATGTGCCCCGGGAGATAGTCCCTGGTCCCTGGATGTGCCCGGGAGCGCAGGGAGAGTCCCTGGATGTGCCCCTGGAGGGAGTCCCCGGCCCCTGGATGTGTCCCAGGAGAATCCCCGGACCCTGGATGTGCCCGGGAGCAGGGAGAGTCCCTGGATGTGCCCCTGGAGAGTCTCTGGTCCCTGGATGTGCGCAGGGAGCGCAGCGAGGGACCCTGGATGTGCCCCTGGAGAAAATTCCCGGTCCCTGGATATGCCCCAGGAGAGTCCCCGGTCCCTGGATGTGTCCCAGGAGAGTATCTGGTCCCTGGATGTGTCCCAGGAGAGTCTCTGGTCCCTGGATGTGCCCCGGGAGCGCAGGGAGAGAATCCCCGGTCCCTGCATGTGCCCCAGGAGAGTCTCTGGTCCCTGCATGTGTCCCAGGAGTGTCCCCGGTCCCTGGATTTGCCCGGGAGCGCAAGGACAGCAGCTCCAGGTTCTCCGCCCCGCAGCAGCAGCGCTGGGATGAGGATGAGGATGAGGATGAGGATGAGGATGAGGATGCTCCGCGCCGCCTCCTCCGCGCCAGCACCTGCGGGGGACCGGGAATTCATCCCCCCATCCCTTCCCCCGGGAAAGCAACCACGAGGCGGGGATGGAGTGGGAATGGCAGCGAAACACGGGGTGTTTGCGCTGCCCTGCCAGGGTGAGCGGCAAAGGGCCCATCGCCGGCTCCGGGGGGCGCTTTTAGCGCTCACATCCTATTAATTAACGGAGCAAAAGACAACCCGGGGACTCCCGTTTATCATTTTCCAGGAGAGTGCTACCAACAGAGAGGAGCTGACCGTGTGGTGCCAAGTGCCTGCAGCTCCCAATCTTCCCTAAAAGGCGCCAAAACCCCAAAAATGGCCTCCCCAAAAGGGCCATTAGCAGTGATTTAATTCTTTTTCAAGTTATCATGTCTTGATACTACCTGAAGTGACAAAAATTGCAACTGCCAGAGTGTAAACAGAAATCTTTGCTGTTTTCCTCCTAGTTCTGATCCTCTTCAAGATTGCTGTTTCTGCTGCAAAAGCATCCATACTCAGAAATGTCGTGGGAAAAGGTGGGTTTGGCCCCAAAAGCCCTTTAAGAAACATCTGTCTCCCTTGCTGGCATTCCCAGAACAGCCAAAAGAAGCCATGGGAATGGTTATACATATTAAGGAATTGGTTGGTTGTAGTTTTTGGGGTTTTTTTTTTTGTTTTGTTTTATTTATTTATTTTTTTCCTAGCAGCCTTGACTCAAAACAAACCTGTCAGCTTCTTTGGGCAACAGCAAAGATCTCTTTACAACAAATCCTTCTGCACCGATCCCCGGGAGTCCTCAGGGCGTGTCCCATCACCCCAAAGGTGGCAGCTGGGGGTAAGACACCTCAAATACACAATTCCCCTGCAATTCCAATACAAAAACCACCGGGTCACCCCCTGCCTGAATTCCACGCCCTGCACCCAACCTGGAAGGAGTTTTTAAGGAGCAATTAACGGTTTGGTTTTCCTCCACTGCTTGAAAAAAAAAAAACCTAAAAAAATTTTCTTGGTGCTTTTCATCCAAAACACCAAAAGGGTTTGGGTTGAAATTCTCTCTCCTCACCCCAAACACCAAGCCAGACCCTCGGATTGCAGCAGCACCCCGCAGATAATTCTATCTGTGCCCAGCACCAATGGCAGAGCCCAGTGTGAAGAGTTCCCCAGCCCAGGCAGTGGGAGCAGCTTTCTGTCCCCATTGCCTCTCTGCTGGAGGGGATGGATGGCAGCAGGGACCTTCTGCAAACCTGCACCTGGACATTTACAAATAATCCCTCAACTGCTGAGAAGCCACTGGGGCTTTTCTGAGCCTCGTTGCAGCCGTGGGTCACAGTATCTGTCAGAAACACTGCCCCTCTGAATTAGGCTCATGGTCATTTTTAAGACACACATCTGTACTTTTTTTTCCAACCAGATGCTGGGCTCCTAAGCCCACAGCTGCTATTTCTCCCCCCTCCTCAATTATTTTCATCTTTCCCCATTTCCAGAGCGGCCGTAAGTCCCCTCGAAAGGAGGGTAATGGGAAGGCTCTCTCCGAGAGAAATTGTTAATTTGGGATTTATAGAGGACTTTCCTTAATGAATAATAGTTGAGATCGATCTGTCTTCCTGCCTCGCTCTGCAAAGTAACATTTGTAAAGTAAGGTGATCCCAATTACTCCCTCTAATAACCCTCTCCAGAAGAGATTTCAGAGCCAGAGCCACGAATCCTCTGCTGCCCTGGTGCCAGGAGCATCCCCTGCTTCCAGGGCTTTCTGGATTCATCCAGCAATCCACCCCTCCCTGCCTGCTGGGGGTCAGCTCCACCTCCAGGATGTCCTGCTGGAATCACAGAACCACAGCAGGGCTTGGGCTGGGAGAGGCCTCCAAGCTCATCCCTTTTCAGCCTGCCCCTCTCCCAGGCCTGGCCTGGGACACTTCCAGGGGTGAGGTGGTGACACCTTGGCATCCCAGGGATGGGGAAGTGCCACTCTGGTGTTGTCACCCCTTGTCCCCAGGGTGCCAGGTCCACGGGGGTCACAATGCCCTGACCCCCCCACCACCTCCTGGCTTGCCAGAGAGAGGGGAAATGACTCAATTATTGCCCAAAAGTCTCTTCTCAGGAGAAAACACCGGCACTGGAGGGCCCTTGAGTCAACAGGAGGGCAGCAGCTGGAGCCAGGCAGGCTCAAACAAGGAGCAAGGCCTTTTCCCCTTTATAATTTTGGTTAAAATATGGATCTGTTACAGATCAGAGCCAACTAACAAGGTCTGGGGGGGCTCTCCATCTTCTCCAGGTCTTCAGCTGGAGGCTGGATGCCTTCAGGGAGTTGGTGCTTTAGCCAAGAGTGGGTTTTTGCCATTGCAGGTGCCTTCTCCAGCTGTTTCTCCCATTTCATCCTGCCTTTCTTCCCTTTGCTTCCCTCTAGCAGGGAACAAAGGTGTGGAAATCCCATCCCCTTCCCTCCTTTTTCTGTTGCCATCCCACATCCAGGGGCTGGTGGGACATCTGCAGGGCCAGGAGCCAAGGACGGGAATTTTTTCCCCATTCTTCCAACCCTGCTCCCCAACACTTGGGAAGGAGATCCTCGCTGCCACACCACCTTTCTCCCCTTTATCTCAAACAACATCAGCTCAGAGATGTCCCAACACCCAGGGAACACTAATGCCACTTTCCCAGTAATCCCAGGGGAAAAGAAAAATCCAGAAAAATCCACCTTTTTTTTTATTTTTTTAAAAAGCAAAATAAAATTCCCTTTTAAATCCCTTCTGCGCTGCTGGAGGGAACTAAGAAGCACAAGTTGTAAGAGCCTTGCTCTGGGTCACCTTCAGAAGAGGTGACCCACGGACGACACTGCCTTTGGATGCCTCGCCCCTGCTCCGAGGACTATTTTGGGTGTTGGAGCTCTCAAAGAACACGCTGCTTTTCTCTCCCTGCCCGCAAAAATCATCGCCCCGGCGGGGCAGAGCCGGTCTGGGCCGGGCACGGGGGGGATTCTGCACCCCAGGGAGCAGGATGAAATCCCGAATTTCACCTCAGGATGAAATCCCGAATTATTCCCTCACCTGGCACAAAACCTCGGCGCCGCCAGCATCAACCGGCCGGGCCGATTAGCGGCAGCCACCAGCCAATAAATAAATTGGAACCATCTCCAGAGCTGATTAGCTTGCTAATTAAGCTCAGTTACGGGGAAATCTGCAGTCAATCAGCCCGGCCATTACCAGTTGGAGCGGCGGAGCGGGAGATGGGGATGCTGCAGCTCTGCTGGGAGGAGGAGGAGGAGGAGGAGGAGGGGAGCTGGGGAGGAAGGTGCTCCCCAACCCGCTTTCCCCAGCAGCATGGAGAGGCTCATCCACGGGGGGATGCCGAGAGCCCCAGCAGCTCCCCAGAACTGCAGGGTGCCTCCGAAGAAAAGGCTGAAAACAGGGCTGCGAGGGTGGAGTTCATTTTTTTTTTTTTTTTTGCTGGGACAGGCTGCTCCCTTCTTTTCCCCACGGCAATTTGCAGTTCTGTCCTTTCTCTGTGGCTGCACCTGGGGACCCCAACCGGGGCGCTGGGGACATCTGCATCCCAAAACAGCCAAGGGCTGGGACATCTGCACCCCAAAACAGCCAAGGGCTGGGACACCTGCACCCCAGCACAGCAGGCTCTGGGCTCCCAACACCCCAGGCAGATCCAACATCCTCGCTCCGGCCCCAAGCACAGGTGGGAATTCCAAGCCGGTGCTGGCAGCGCTGCAGGATGAGCTGATTTGGCACTTGGGAACCCCTTTGCTCCCTCCTGCTGCCAGTGGGCATCGGGCTTTTCTCGTTTCTCTCCTTCTCATCCTTCCTCTGGTAGCTTGAGGCTGCTTCAGCTCCCAGCCGTGGCTTCATCAGATCGACATTCCTGGCCTTGGATTCCCACTAATCCTCTCAAATGGTGCCAATCGTTCGCTCCGGCACCAAAACGCCAAGAAATGACTATTTTAAATTTTTTTTTTAAATTTTTTTTTTACTGCCAAAGGTGATCAGGAGATTCTCATCACCCTCGGTGGCAGCAGCAATTCCTGAAAGGCTGGAGCGAGCTCCGGGGTTTTTTGCACATCCTTGGAAGCCCAAGGTCAATCCCTGAGCTCCGCATCCCTCCTGCTCCATCACCTCTCCTCTGCCACCACCCCAAAGCTCCTCATCCTCTCTCTGGCCAGCCCAGGGAGTCTCCAAACAAATTTGGGAGCAGGGACACCGCAGGACGCAAATAAATAAGTGCTAATTGCCGGCGCTGGGCGTCAAATGGTTCCTGAGCGCATTTATTGGGCAATTAAAGGCTTTACTGGGCATTAGGAGGGATCAGTGACTGCCTGGTGGGATTCCAGTGCTTTCACCACCTTTCCCCCCTTGTCACCCCCGCAGGCTGCGCTCTCCCTTTGGGGGTGGATTTGATGGCCTGGAAGGTCTTTCCCAGCCTGAATGGTTCTCCCAAGTCACGTTCTGGGCGGGAATTGCGAGGTTTCCTCCTGGAAAAAGCGCAGTTCCCGCGAGTGTCTCCTGCCTGAGATCCATCCCGGACACAGGGGGAAAGGGGAGCAGGGATGGGCTCCGAAGAACTCGCTGTGGGACGTGCCCAAATCTCGGCTGGGCTTCTCCCAGCCAGGGTAACACCAGGTTCCAGAGGGAGGTGTCCCTGCTCGTGCAGGAGGGGGGAAAAAGGGGAAATTCCAGGTCCCAAACCATCCTATGGCCTTGATGTGGGATGCTGTGGGTGCTCAGAGCTTCCCAGGGATTCTGGGTATCGGCCAAACTCATGGAAGAGAAATCCACTGAGGATTACTAAACTCACTGAAAACAGGTGCCTTGGAAGTCCCTGGATTTTCAAGTTCCAGGCTGGGGAAATCCACAGCAAAACTCCCATGAAATCAGATTTCAGACCCCTCCAGCTCTGGCCACAGGTGGAGAAATAAAGACCTGGCTCACGAGACATAAAACATTTTCTTTTGTTTAAAAAGCAGTTAGATCTGTTTTTTTTTTCCTGGAAAACAAAGCTGCTTGTCAGGAAGAGTCAGCCCCATCCCACCACCTCTGAGCTTCCTATCCTCATCCCACCGCTCCACACCAGTCTGGATTTGTGTTAAAACAACAAATAAACCCAGCAGAACTGCTGGGGAATGTCCTGGATGAGGGCTAAAAGCAGGTGGTAGCTATGGAGTGAGAATTTCTGAGCTCTGGAGAAGCTTCCTTGAGCTGGTGTTCCCAGCATCCATCAGAGTGAATCCTTTGGAGGCAAGGGTGGAAATGCACAGCAAGGCCTTTATGGCACAGCAACAGTCTGGGCTTTTTAAGAATTACTTTTTCTCTAAAAAAAAAAAAAAAAACAAAGGGAAAAAAGGGGATGTTTCCCCCACTCCCATTACGGGAATCAAGAGTTTTCCTTCAAAACCTCCTCCTGACCCCCGTTGCTTTGCCGTAGGATATTTTCTTTTTTCCCCAGGCATCAGTGGATGCCACCAGCTGGGAGCATTTCAGGGGTACATGGGGGTGGGCTCAGGGTAAGGTGAGGAACGTGGGCATGAAAGACATCCTTACATCTGCTCCACCATCCCTGAGCACCAGGATCTTCCAGGAGAAGCCAGATCTTAGGAGGGTTGTTAGGGAGAGAGAGCAGCCAGCCGTGCCCATCACGAAATCAAAACCCACATCCCTTCAGGAGAGCAAAGGAGGGGAGGGATGGATGGCTCCTAAAAAAAGGAGCACTACTACAGCTTTACACCCAGGGGGAATCCAAAGAGAGTTCTCCCACGCTGGAAGTTCACATTTCAAATCCAGAAGGGGAGAACACAAAGCACTCATCTCCTGCCTGGGTGCTGCTGGGGTTGAACGGGGTGGGGAAACCTTTCAGGAACAAAGGGGTGCAGGTGCTGTGTGACAAACCAGACACGTGACCCCCCAAAAAGGGGGGGAAAAACGACATCCACAAGCAGTCCCAGGGGTTTGCATCCCCCACGGCGCTGCTGGAGCCTCCCTGGAGCTCCTGGAAATGAGGAGCAGGAACAGCAGCAGCAAAGTTCCCCCAAATCCCCATGTGACAGGAGATGGGATGGGCAATGAGGGGTGAACAGAGCAGGCTGAGAAGATAAACCCCAAACCCCCAAATGCCACGCTGCAGCAGCCCCACTCAGATACAATTTCACTCTCCAACCCTGGCCAGGTTTTCTCTGGAGCAAGATCTGCCCTTGTGCCTCTTGGTGGCTTTGAGGCCATCAGGACTGCATCAGGTGTGAGGTGAGGAAAAGGGACAATCCCAATCTGCTGCTTCTCCCTTCCTTCGAGGGGATTTCCCCACTTTCCCCTTTCCTCCTCTCTGAGCACCCCTAGTTTCTCTGTGGTGTGTGAGGTGGGAAAAGCACAGGTGGCCAAACCACAGCATTGGTGTCTCCATGGTGCTCCTCGTAGATCTTAGATCTCTCCTTTCATTCTTCACACATTATTTAAATCATCTTTAAATCATAATTTCCCTCCCTTCCAACGCAAATTTATGGAATTTTACGCTGTTCTCCAAGGACCACACAGCTCCCCCACCATGATGGAATTTCTTCCAGTGAGTTCCCAGTGTGCCCTGGTGAAAACCCATCACCTCCTGCTTCCCTCCCCATCACCTTCTGCTTGTCTTCTCCTTGAGCCTGCTCAGATTCCCGATTTCTCCTCGGTTTGTGCTGGGGACAAGACCTCTAAAGCTGTAACTAAATGTCAGCCAGCTGTCCCTGCTCAGGGCGTGGGGCTGGCTCGCTCAGAGAAGCCAAAGGGAGAGCCAAAAGAAGTGATTAGGCCATGCCACATCCTGACCTTAAAGATGTTTTATTATTCTTACTTTAAATGATCATTTGGAGCAATTTAGCAGATACAGATGTAACCGTTACCGGCCTAATTCCTTGGATCCCCTCCAGAGAGTCTTAAAGCCAAGGTGCAACATTTACTGCTCCCTTCCTCAGGGAGAAGAACTGTTTTTAATGAAAGCTCCCATATTTTTGGCTGGGAGATCTGTCACTCACTCCACAGGCACTTCCAGAACTCTTAGCTATACACCCATTACGGCCCAGCTGACTTATTGCTTTTTAATTTATCAATTTGCACCATTACTGGCTCTTCTGACATCCCAGGTCCTGGACAATCCTTCATCTTTATTGCTGGCAAGGACTGACAGGATCTGAGCAGTCACAGGAGAAGGGAGCAGGTGGGGCTCCATGAAACCACCAAGACTCAGGCAAAGAACAAGCTGAGACCAACAAGTTTTCTTGTCTTTATTAGAAAGAGACCTATACAATATAGCAGCCTCTCTCTGCAGTACTTTACAGCTTTTTTGTTCCTTTTTTTTTTTAATTTTTGTTTTTATTTTTAATTATTCAGAATACTGTACAGCTGACACAAAAAATTTCGACGTGGAGAGAGAGAGAGAGAGGAAAGGGGAACATAATACAAACTGGCATACTTAATCAAACCCAAATCATAGGAAACAACAAGCAAAGTGAAATGTTTGTCAATCGGTTTAATTACAGTACAAACAATATAAATAAAGCATCATCGAGTCATTGTAAAACAAACTTGCTGGATGAGGTAATATAAAAACAACAACAAAAGACCTTTTTTTTTGCCTTTTTTTTTTTTAGAATTTCCACACTGTCTCGTCATCATTTATACATTATTATTTACAGTAACAGAAAACAAAAAAAAACCAAAAACAAACCCCAACAACCCAAAACTTGCTATAAAGCCTGCCATGTGCTAGGCATCTCCTGCCTCTACCCCAGGCAGGTGTCCCCTACTCACCTGGGCTCCCTCCCTACTCAACTGGAAAGACAAACACCACAAAGCAGAAAGACCTGAAAGATCTGGGGGCTGAACACAAAACCCAACCTTTGCAGGACTGGATTTGCCACAGGCTGGAGCTGCTCAGGTGTGGGCCAAGCGTTTTTTGGGATGTGCTCAATCCTGCTGAAGCCCAGGGGTTTGGAGGCAGCAGGAGCTGCAGACCTGAGGTCTTGGCCATCCCAAGCCGAGTCAAACACATCCCAAAACGAGCCCCTGGTGTTTTAGGGGATGCTCCTGCCCCAGACACCCTCAGGCTGTGCACCCACATGCAGTCTACAAGTGAAAGGTGCTCTTGACAGTGACACAGTAGAAGGGAGCTGGGACAAACCCTGCAAACTTGGGATGGGAACATCCTCTCTTCCTCAGCAGATTCAATGGAGAATCCAGCTGAGCCCCTGGCTACCTCAGGAAAAAACACTGGGGGGGTTTTCCACAGCATTTCAAAGGAACTGAAGGAGCAGGAAATGAAAGATCCTCCCCTCATTTCTGCACACCCAGCCATGGCTTTCTCCACAGCTCACAGGTCCTGCACTCAGGTTCAGCCAGGAAGATGAGGCTCAAGCACATTTATATCAAAAAGAAATGCAAGACTCTGTCCTTTCTACCTTCAGAATCTCCTTCCCCAGAGCCTCCCACCCCCAGGGCTGGTGAGCTGGGATTTCTCCCCTCCAGTCCTGGAGGCCAAGCTCAAGGTTTTCTCAAGCTGGATGTTGCTGCCTGAAGGAGCTGGATTTTTGGAAAACCTCTGGGGCTGCAGCAAGCATGGACCTCATCTCCCTGCACCTCTCCACCCCTCAAGCCAGTGTCCCCCCTCCTGCCTCCTTGGAAGTGGCTGGTCTGACTCCAGCTGGGAAACTTGCCCCTCTGGAAACATCCAAGCAAAGCTCCTGATGGTGCTTTGGGGCATTCCCACAACCACTGACAGCAGTGTGAGGAGCAGGCACCAATCACAGGCACAGCAAGTGCAAAGTGACCTCCAGGTGACACCTGAGGGCTCAGGACACCCTGGCTGCACTTCATCCCCTGGTTCACCTCAGCTCAGGTGCCAAAAAACCCCACATTGAGCACCAAAACCCCTCCTTGGTCCTGCAGGAGTTTGGGGTTTGCCTTCAGCAGAGGGGATGTGATCAAGTTGTCTCTGGGAGGGGTTCTCCTCCTCATACCCTGCAGTTCCTGAGGACCAGGGAAGTGTTTTTGGCTACTTCAGCTCCCAGGAACTACAAAAACCCACATGGATAGTTCTGGAAAGCAGGGAAGAGCTGAGGGTGCGTTCACTGCCAGCAAGCAACGTGGCCACCATCCCCAAAGCATGCCCTGAAGTGTCCCCCACCCACCCCCCTTCACATTTTGTACAGAACACACAGATGTAAAAACGAGGAGCTCTGAAGCACTGCATAACAGCCAGCCCTTAGCACTGGAAGCTAAAATAAAACCACATCCAGAAAATCTGAGGGAAAGCTGAGGCTGTGCCTGCCAACAGAACCGACTGCTGCCACGGGGGTTTGGGATCTGGGCAGGCACGGGGACATGAAGGGGTTAAAACTGCTGAAATGCACAAAGACATCTTTATTTTATCCATCCACAAGCGAAATTCTCCCCCCTGAACATGGGAGTAAAGATGGGAGTTCATTCACCCACACATCTTGCTGTCACCCTGAAACAAAACATGGGGCCAGAAACATGCTTGGTGGTTTGGGGCTGGAGATGGCCCTAAAAAAAATCCCAAACCGACCTCTTACTTTTCCGAAATCATGCAATTCCCCTCTCAAAACATGAACTATTCACAGCTCCTGACAATCCTGGCCAAAACCCCTCAAGCCTCCCTTTAAAGTGTGGGACAGACTCGGGCAACTCAAGGTAAACTGTCCCAATATTTACTTTAAAAACCGGCCCATGCTAAACAACAAAGCAAAACCTACAAATATCCTAAACCAACAAATTCACCCATCTACAGCTTTGGATGTTTTGCTCTATGACCTCTATTACCTTTTTCAAACAGGACATTATTTTCCAATAAAACCATTCAAGCCTACCTTCTTTTTTTGGCAGCTTAGAACTCGAAACTCATTTAATTTGGGGTAGTTCAGTGTTTGTTTTCTACCTTGAAAAGAGCTTTACTCCAGAGCATTATTTTTTTTTCCCTGTTGCGCAGCGAACACAAGAACATCCAAAAGCGGGTTTTCTACGCAGTAAATTTCACCCACAAATCAAGAATGGAAGGTGTGGAATTGAGGATCAGGCAGAGATTCCACCTAAGGATGGCTGGAGCAGCCTCTGCAGGGGGAGGAAGATGCCTGACGATGAGATGAGGATGGGGAAGTTCTCTCCTCTCCAGCCAAGCTGCCCCAAAGTTTGGTCCCCAACACTCTCCTCCTTTCCCTCGAGGCCCCTCGCTGACAACAACCACTGAACCGAACATGAAATGACCATTTCACCAACAACAAACCCCAAAAACCATCCCTGTTAAGGTGCAAAGGCGGCTCCCCGAGACGTCTGGGAAGGGCCCCCTGGGGACCCCCTGTGAAATCTGTGCTTGTCTCCACTACCACTGCTTTATACTAGAAACTACAAATTACTTCATTTCTCCCGATCTCCATACAAATATAAAAGCTGAAGCTATTCCAACCCCATATAATCTAATTATTCT
>JANRGV010000104.1:1576059-1603166 GCA_024734035.1 Alethe castanea | reverse complement strand
CCTGCCCTGCCCTGCCGAGCCCAGCCCAGCCCAGCCCAGCCCAGGCCCCAGCCCTCACCCAGATGAGGAGCTGCAGCAGCACCACGCTCCCCTTGCGGCAGGCCAGGTGCAGGGCCGTGCGCCCGTCGCCGTCCCCGCAGGTCTCGTTCACCTCGTCCCGCGTGCCGTGGGCCAGCAGCAGGATCACCGCCCGCAAGTCCTCCTCGGCCGTGGCCCGCAGCAGGTGCTGGCCCAGAGAGAGCTCCAGGCACTGCAGCGGGGCCAGGAACAGCTTCTGCTCGTACTTGGCGCGTATCCAGAGCTCTTTTTCTTCCCTGGGGAAGGCAGAGAGGGGACAGGTCACTCTCACCTGTGTGGCAGCCAACAGTGCTCAACCAACAAGGAGGATACTTCCCCTCTCAAAGTGATGCCAAGAAAGCCCTCGCAGGAACAGTTCACCACAGCCTTCAGAACAGTTCACCCAAACCTTGTATTTTTAGCAGTATTTGTGTTGTCCACCTTTACTGTTTCTGAGCCAGTGCTTGAGATCCTCCTTGATGGATGCTGTGCCCACGGGGTTGTAGGATCACAACAGCCAGGAGGTCTTAAAAAACCCTGGGCCAGCAAGAGGCCAGGGCAAGAGCCCTTGCTGTTACAAAGACCAGAGACACCACAAGTAGCAGGTTCCACTTTAAGGCTGGAAAACACTGCAAAAAAATGCACCCAATTTCTGTATCCCAGACCAGAAGTAACCAAATGGGGGCTTTGTCCCCTTCCAAGTTGAGTAATGTTCCCAAAGGCATAAGGATGATTCCTCTTGTTTTCCCAAAATTCAAACCAGTGCTTTGAAGCACCTTTTCCTCCTGCTATATCAAAGGACCATCAGAAGCTCTCTGGTGCTATCCGGTTACAGCAGAACAAGGACTACAAACAAGGCCCTCCACTCGCCATTTCAAAAATTACCATACAATTAGATGATCTGAGAGCACCAGCCCCAGACAAAGCCCCATTTAGAGGTCCCTCAGGTAATCTGTGAAAACCACAAACATCACCTGAGCCAGGCAACTGGGTCCTGGTGACAGATTCTCTCCGCTGCAGTACAAAAGGCCAAGCTCTGTTTACGCCTTTCAGCCATGTTTACACTGCTCCCAGTAATCTAGTGTCAGGTTAGCCCTAATCTGTTTTTAAATACTTATGTAAACATCTCCTTCCACCAGCAAATCTGGATTAGTTTTGCATCATTTCCTGGGACATGTGGAGTGACCTTGCTGTGACCTGCCTGGATGCTTTCAGGCACAGCTTCCCAAAGCAGGCACAGTTTCCCTGCCCTGGCCACAGTTTACCCCACAAACAGGGCCAGGGCTTTTCTTCAGAGCAAAAGTGCAAACAGAAAATTAGCACAGAGAGTGTTTCTTTTACCTCAAACCTCTGAATGACTCCTGCAAGCTAAAAGACACACCAAAGAAACCCCTCCACAACCCATTTGGGCAGTTGCAAATTAACCTTTGATGGCAGGATCTGATAAATGGAGTATTGCTGCAGGTATTCCAGATGGAGAGGAGGAAGAAAAGGAGTTCTGTTATCAGAATCTTTAATTCATGGTTTTTCTAATTACATTTTTCAGGTAAAAAGCCAAACTAGAACCAGTGCCATGAAAGGGATAAAGTAACATGCAATTATCTGCAATAGAATGGACATTCTTGCAACAGTTCTGCTCCCAGTATCCATCTAGACTATTTTCAATGATGTTAGCACAGATCTCACATGATTTTTAAACACACACAGAGGTACTGAGAGTATAACCAACACATCCACTGCATGTTTAAAACATGCCAGACTGGAAAATGAGGTGATTCAACCTGTTCACCCACAGTAACACGCACCAGGGCTCTGGGAATTTATTTTTCCTATGTCCATATATCCTAAAGGCAAAATATTCCTCAGATACATCAATAATAATATAAATAATTTTTTTTTAGTTTAGTCAAGGGTCTGCAAATGAATCCCCCCCTTCCTCGACCATCCTTGGAGTGAAACTTTTGGTTCCTATCAGAGCACTGGTTTCTGTGATTGCTGTGGCTCAAGAAAAAGTCCCTTTCTATTCAGAAAAAAAAGCTGTTTGACACAAGTCTCCCACTTCCAATCACCACTCAGCCCAAATTGTAACATGCTAAATAGAGAGAGTAACTGCTTAGTTCAGGCAGAGGCTCTCAAGGCTTGAGGCTGCCGGTTCACAAATCTATCAGCACGAATTTCACACTTGCTGTGCGTCGTGTGGGCAGTCCTGATGCTCCTGGAAGGATGCAAGAGAGAGAGAGAGGGATGCCCCAGTCCTGCTCAGTTTTGTCCTAGTGCCTCAAAAGGCTGGGGAAAGGAGAGGAAACTCTTAAAAAGCCAAGGTCACAGGAAGGGGAATGTGCTGCCACCTGCCTCAGTGCTGGGCACCAAATGACTTCACTCAGCAAGGTCCAGTTCCACTTCTGGAGTCACATCAAGGGTTGTGGTGGAACTATAAATCAAAATAAAGGTGTTTCAGAGGCCTCAGGCATTTGGGACAACACATCACTGACACCAGTATGGGGGGAGATTTAGGTCTTTTTCAACAGTACAAACTGGGCACAAGAAAGACTTGGATTTCAGGGTAGAAAACAAAACCTCATGAGAGGTAGGAGGAAAAGCACACTGGACTACACCTCATGGAGGGCCATAACACACAGGGACTGCTTTCCAATGAGCACCTAGAAAGCCCATGTCCACAAAGATCCTCCCTCCATCTCTGGCACTAACCATTTAATTTGGATGGGAAGTCCTGGGGACTTTCCTGGGAGACAGCTGCAGCTCCGCCGCTCGCATTCATCCCAGAAACCCTGACAACAAGACATAAATACTGCAACTGTTGCTCTGATGCCCCAATTTCACTTCTGGGATCCACAGCTTGTCTTGGTTGAGGTTTCATTTCCCCCAAGGAAGGCCAGTCCAAGAGCAGAGTTGTCAGCAGTAGATCACTTAACCTCATTGCAGTTCCCCTGAGGACCACTGCTCACATCCCCTGTTAGTTAATGAGCTAAAAAATGAATTATTGGAGCGGTCAGCAATAAGCAGGAAGAGGAGGCACAGTGTTTCATTTCAGCCAGCACTGACATACCTTTAAATAAATCAACTGAATAAGAGTACGAGGAAGTGTGAGGGAGAGCAACTCATCAGGAGAAAGACACTGAACCAGTCCCTAAAATAAAGGTTAGTAAATATTTCCCTCTTTTCCTCCCTTAACTGCAATCCTGGCAATTCTAAATGACCCTCTCCATCCCAGACACTTCCAGCTGTAGTTGTCAAAGCCAAACCAAGACTCTTTCAGTGAACTTTCAACAGCAGAGTCCTTGTCTCAGGACCAAATCAAAGCTGGTGTGCTTTAGAAGCAACGTCTTCACATGCTCTGATGGTCCCAGTGACACCAAACCCTGGAGAAGCTGTGAGCTGCCTCTTCTTCATATGCAGCAAAATGAATAGATTATAAGCTCCTAGATAAACTTAGGGAAATGAACAACAGAGTTCTAAGGTCAGAAGTTCTCTGAGCCTTTTCTCTCTAAACATCTGTGTTCAAACCCTGATCTGGATCTGCTGGTACAGACTCCAAAATGCACTGGTTACACAAGGGGCAAATGAGTCACTAATCTTGTCCAGAAAGTGCCACCAAGCTCTCTGCTCCTGCAGGAGTCTCCATCACTTGTGAACCCCAAGAACACACAGTGGTGTGAATAACGAAATCCCTGCAGCAGCAGCAACACTGTACATAGGTAAAAGGTTATTAGAAACAGATGAAAATTTCAGTTCTCTGTTTATTTTGATCTAATTAGGTGCTTGCTTCTCAAGATAATGTCCAATTATTTAAATTACTCTGCCAGCCACATCACATCATTATTATGTGGAAACATAAATACTGGGCACTGGAAGGGGGGAGGGTAAGCAGGGAGCATCAGAGAAGAGAAAAAGCAGATTTGCTTCGAGCACAGCCTCGCTCCAGGAGCTTCACTGTGTTCCCCAGCCATGGGTTTGCGTTGGAGATGCTCCTTGAGGAGCCCACATCCTACACAGCTCAGCCCCATCATGTGGTGCATTGGGTTTTCCACCCTACAAATCCCATCCAGTTGGTGTCCACTCTCCATCCCGACTCCTCCTCACTCCCATTCACCTCTACCTTCACCTCCATTTGTCCCTCACAGATACTTGGTGGAGTGACATCAGGAGGCAAACACGAAGAGGATGAGCAGGGTGGGAAAAGAAGTCATGTTCATACAGTGACCCAGAATTGCCTGAGTAGGCAACAGCATGTGGCTGGAGAGCCTGGGAGCTTGCCATCAGAATTCCACAGCTCCGGAGCAAGAGCAGCCTCGCTCTTCCCAAAGCGTGACTGAAAGGATGACTAAAATGTCGTGTCGTTATCCAGAGTTACTCACCACTTGTGAAAAAGCTGCATCAAATTCTGAAGGTTGAATTAGAAAGACAGTGGACAGCAGGTATTTACCACGGCACAGCACTGATTTCCCACCACCAGAAATAAAAGCAGGCTTCTTACAGGCACTTTGAAGTCAAGTTTTATCCTCCACACCTCTGACAACACTGAAAAGCTCCTGAATTTTTTTTTAATCCTTTCTTCTCTCTTGCTAAAGGAACTAATTCTGTAAGAGAGGAGGCCTCTCAGTGGTGTCTCCATGGTTGCTGTGCAGGTGCTGTGCCCGTGTGTTGCCATTTCTGGTTGTTCACTGAAGTACAACCCTTTAACGCCGTGGTAACCTGGCCAGCTCAGCAAGAGCTCTGCCAAATTTCCTCTCCTGTTGGCCAGCTGACAAGGTTAATGTGTCTCTTCCAAGAAAATGAAGTAAATCCAACCCCCTGCACCTCCCAAACTCCTGGAAGAGGCCCAGGATGTGTCATTAGCTTTGTGGTCCAGCACGCAAGGAGCACACATCACCTAATGACCGGTGCCAGGCAGCTGGATGTGCCAGGGCTTCCTGATTAAACAACCCCTCTGTGATGATCCCAATAAATGGCACTGCTTTGGACAGAGCTGGTGATGCAGTGCTGGGATGGGTAAAAGGAAAACATCGGAGGAGGGGGTGGGATTGAAATGTTGGAGAAAGGTTCACGATGCTTTTAATTGCAACAGCAAAAGGGGGGAGAAGAGAGAGGGCGAGAAGAAAGGGGCTAGCAGCAAGGAATTTCCAAAGTGCCTTCCTGCCCCGAGCAAAGCAGGAACTGGGAGGAGAGGCATGGAAGAGGAGCTGGGAACAATATGCTGAGAAAACACAGGGGCTTCCTCTCTCTCTGCAGGAGAAGAGCCCTGTGCTGCATTGCAAAGGCGGCGCTGGGCAGCTGAGCGGCTCCGCGCCCCGCATGCCTTCTCCGCCCGGCCGCGTTGCTAAGGGGGAAGGCACGAGCCCACCGGGAATATCCAGGTCCCTGGCAAACAAGAGGGCTCCAGACAGCAAACAAAGACCGATGGGTATTTATTCCTTAATTACGGAGGGCTTTGAAGAAACGGGTCCACTGTAAATCCCGCCTGCCGAGGGAACGGAGCGCGATTTATGTGCGCCGGGGCAAAGAGGAAATAAATATCTCCCTGGCTCCTGATCAATATTATGAGTGTTTTGCCAACCTACAGGGTGTTTTATGAGCTGTAAGGACAGAAAGGGATCATTAATAATTAAATAAAGTCAACCTATTAAGCTTATTACTTCTTACAGGTTAAACATCCCTGATGGACGAAGGGCAGCCCCACAGGAAAGCTGCGGATCAGCCAATCCTTGTCTTGCCTTGGACTCTGGTCCAAGGGAGCAGCAAGACAACCCAGCCTGGAAATGATTTAGTTACTGTCTGATGGGGAACTTATCTGCTGAGGACTGTGTTCAGTCCACTCTTCAAATTTTTGAGGGGACAGACAATTCAGTGCTGCAAAACCATGCTGAATTCAGGTTACTTCTCCTACTCTCAGTCCTTTTCAACCTAACCAAACCAAAAGGGCACAAATCCCTGGAAGTGTTCAAGGCCAGGCTGGCTCTGAGTAACCTGGTCCTAGTGGAAGGTGTCCCTGTCCATGGCAGGAGGCTGGAATGAGATGATCTTCGAGGTCCCTTCCAACCTGCACCATTCCAGGATTCTATCAAATAAAGGCGGTTTCCCACCAGCAGCACCTCGCACTGTCAGGGACTTGTCAGCTCTGGATCTTCTCCACCATTAACTCTCCTATTCCACTTTTCAGTTCTCCTTTCATAGCTGTGTGTTTCAGGGGAAAAAAAAAGCCCTGCTGTGTGTGAGGGACAGAGATCACTCACTTGTGCAGAGCTCAACGTGCTTCTCAAATTAATCACGTCTTGCCTGACACTTACCCGTATGATCATTTTTCGGATTCGGTGGAGCTCCTCCACCCTTCTCCCTCTCTCCTGACAGCATTCCCCTACACAGGGCTCCAAAACAGCTGCTATTCCTGCACTTGCAGGGTGCCCCTCCATGGAGTAAGCTGCACCACTCCTTGAAGTGTTGATACACCCGCAGGATTTATCGCTGCCCAACATTAACGACCAGCCTGGCCGAGACATCAAGGTTTACTGACTTCAGGCCTTTCAGATAAATACCCTTCAATTGTGGGCTCTGATTTATCACAGAAAATTGCAGCCAACTTCTGTTCTCATTGCACGACACTCCATCTAATAATTTTTAAGGTTTACTCGATAAAATATATCGCACCTGAGGTTTACTCTGTGTAAAGCTAAGCAAAAAAACTGACATACAACAGCAGGGAATACTGTGGGTACTAAGATAAGGCTTATTATGTTGAGAATAAAGATCCTAAGGGTGACAGCTGTAAGCCTTGCAAGTTGTTTAAGTCTTATCTCAATAGAAGTCTAGGTTTTTACTTTGTTCTGTACAATTATGTGAAATGAAAACATTCCCTAAAGATTTATTAAAAAAACTTGAAGAAGCCGCAAGTTGTTCTTTTCCTCTAACTCCAAAAGCCCCAGAATTTTTTGAAACAGCATTGCCAGTGACATTTCAGAGGGAAAAACCCTAACAATGGTGAACCCTAAGGATTTGGAGCTCACCAGTGCCCTGAGGAGACCACAAAGACAACCAGAGGGTTGGAGCTCCTCTGCTGTGAGGAAAGGCTGACAGGATTGAGAATGTTCAGCCTGGAAAAGAAAAGGCCCAGGGGAGACCTAATTGTGACCTTCCAGTACCTAAAGGGAGCCAACAACAAAAATGGGGAGAGCCATTTACAATGGTCTGGAGTGACAGGACAAGGGGGAATGGGTTTAAACTGACTGAGAACAGGTTTAGATGGGATACTGGGGAGAAATTTCTCCCTGTGAGGGTGGGCAGGCCCTGGCACAGGTGCCCAAAGAAGCTGTGGCTGCCCCTGGATCCCTGAAAAGTGCCCAAGGCTAGGCTGGACACTGGGGTTTGGAGCAGTCTGGGACAGTGGGAGGTGTGGAACAAAGTGGGTTTTAAGGTCCCTTCCAACCCAACCCATTCTGTGATTCTGTGATCTTAAACACACAGCTTGGTGAAAATAATTTTAAAAGCACCATGAAGAGAGGAGAAGGATGGATTTCTCCTAAGGTTTGTAAATAGAGACTTAACGAGAGTGTGGCTCCTTTACAACCACCCTCTGCTGACCAACAGGAAAGCTCCTGAGTTCAGGATCTGATTCCTTTTATATGCTGGCACATCAGTATCAAGGTAAACATCCATGCAAAATTTAACCCAAACCATGTCACTGTGCTGGCTATCCAAAAAAAAAGGCTGATAAACGATTTATCGCAGTGTGGTTCTAGACACATAAGTGAATTGTTTCCATTTCTTGGATGGTCAACCTCAGCCCTTGGGCACACCACAAATATTACCTTAAAAAAGCCAAAAGCTGCAACAGTTGCATGGAAATGCTAAAACCAAGAAGTATATTTGCTTCTTGCCTGTTATCAGTAATAAATATATATATGCAGAGAATAGTAATTGGAAACATGTAGCTAATGCATTTCATTACTCGTGTGTAACCACACTTAACCTGATGTCTTAAGTGCATAAATCAAACTGCATTGTGCCAGTACCTAAACACAGACTGGAAATTTCAATTTGCCATTTGATATACAGTCACTCAGGTTAGAAGATTCCATTAATTTCCAATTTGTTAACACTAATTTTCTCCTATAGCAAGGCCGTGCTTAATGCAGCAGTGTTTTAAGTAGAGCTTGGGAAACCATCACTTATTTTTTCGAAAAGGGGGGTTAAAAAAAAAAAAAAGAAAAAAGAAAAAGAAAATTCCCTTCTCAGAGGTGGTGGATGGGGAGTGACACACAACTCCTGCAAGGCATAAATCTCAATGATGTGTGCCAGGTGAGGTGCCCCCATGCCTGAGCAGTGTGGCATGGTACAAATAATGAGGTGGGGGAAAAACCCCTCAGAGGGGCCTGACAAACTTCCAGAGTAGAAAGAGAGCTCAGAGTTTGCTTGAGGCTTCCATCATAGAATCAATAAGGGGGGAAAAAACCTCTAGGATCATCAAGTCCCAACTGATCCAAAATGGGAAAAACACGTTGTGGGCTCCAGGAAAACCCAATCTTTACCTGAGGATCAAAAACTGGAAGAGGACGGGTCTGAACCCAAATTTTACCTGAGAATCAAAACCTGGTAGAGAACGGTCTGAACCCCATCTTTACCCAAGGATCAAAATATGGAAGAGGATGGTCTGAACCTGATCTTTACCTGAGGACCAAACCCTGGAAGAGGACAGTCTGAACCTGATCTTTACCCAAGGACCAAACCCTGGAAGAGAATGGTCAGATTGCAACGCCTCACAAAGACCTTCAGAAATGTTTCTTGACCCTTTTTTAACAGTAACTCCTACAATTTGGTTTGCAAGCAAAAACAAAAGTCCTTTCACAGGGCTTTAATGGTATCTTAATTCCAGTAGAAGCAGTAAGATGATGCTCTTTGGAGTATTTGGGAAAAAAGAACATCCCTCAGCCATTACACTGAATTTATGTAAGGCATAAAAGAGAAAATACAAGTAATAAACGTATTTGAGCACAGACTCTGAAGAAAACCACATTCAGAGCAGCAAGCAAATAAAACCAACTGCTTGCTCTGCACAAGTCAGCAGTGGGAGGCAGGCAAGTTTGGAGGGGAGTGTCCAAGGGCTGGGAAGCAGCAGCATTTTTGGGATTCACATTCTAAAGATGCTGCAGGGACCTCTCTACTGACCAACTCTTCCCAAGTGACTTGGAGCTCTCCATTTTGCTCCCCTCACCTTCTGATGCCTCCTCATTTGCATATCAAGCATCACAGAATCCTTAAGTTTGGAAAAAACCTGCATGATCAAGTCCAACCTTCAGCCAAACACCACTGTGCCCTAGGCACTTGTTTCTGTGTCCACTCATTCCTTGAACACTTCCAGGGATGGGGACTCCTCCTTCCAAAGCTTAACCACTCTCTGAGTGAAGAAATTTCCCTAATATCCAACATGAACCATCTCACTGATGCCAAGGACTCTACAGAAATTGCTGATGTCATCAGACTCTTCCATCAGTCTCATTTATTAATGGCTATTTTTATTTAGGAAAAACGGTGCCTTTTTTGGCAAGTTAGGGATCCCAAAGTACTCCCTCTGTTCAGTGAGCAATGGGACTTCCCTCCACCTCTGTTTTAGTGGGTTGCAGGTGTTTGATGCCCTTCTCAAACCATAAACCATAATTAGTTTAAAAAAAAAAGACTTTTGGTTGACCTGCTCATGTTTCTGGGAAAACAAAGTGGATGAAGCATTTCCTTAGAATAAAAAGGGATAAAGACCTGGGAATCCTCAGCAGGTAGTATCTGGAGAAATCCATGAGGTTCCTCTGACTAAAAGCTGAAATCTCAATGCTTTTTCTTTTGTTTGTTTGTGTATTTCCAACAAGGGGACGTGCAGCTCTGGGGTTGCCCAAATGGGCCCCAAAAAGTGAGATCAGACATGGACATGGCCTTCAGAAGACATGGAAGTGCTCAGGTCCTGCTGAGGCTTTTCCAATGCACCTCTGCCTATTAATCACTTGCAAAGCTTTCAGGTTTTATGATTTACGAGCCATAAGGTGGATGATTGACAGTGGGAAACCCACAGAAAACCCGACAGCAAAGAAAATCCACACTGGGGACACCTGCCAAAAGTGACAGCAAGTTCCACTTCAGAGCAACTCAAGAGAGAGCTGTGCAGGGATTTAAAAGCTGAATTAAAGCCAGAACTGAGGAATTAAAGCCTCTTGCCCAAGTGTTCTTGGTGCATAAGTGCTCTCTCTCTCCCAGCTACTTCCCTGCAAATCCCTCTTCAGGCCACATTTGGAAATTATTTAAAAAAGATAAAATATCCCTAATCTGTTACCAATTAGAAGAAACATGTGAATATTATTTTCTAATTTGTGACTCAATCTTAAAAGCGAACTCACTGAAATAATTACACTGGCTCCTGAATATTCCTATTGTGCTCCTGGAAAAAAAACCCCAAAACTGAACAGTGGGTATGTCCTCTACTGCCCAAGACACCCTGGGGCTGAATGTATCAATAAGAACCATCAAAGGCCTGGACATGGACTGCCAAAAACCTGTAATTTCTGCTCCCTGGCAGCTGCAGCCCCAGGGTTGCCAAACAGATTCGTTCCCTCCTAATGGTCTTTGTGCAACTTGGGTTTGTGGCGAGTCAGGATGAGCCAAGCTGAGTGGCCAACACTGGTGTCCAAGCTGCCCACTGCACAAGTGACCCCTTCCAGGAGCTCTGAGCCAGGATTTATGAGAGCAGCAATGGAGACTTCTTTCTAAAACCCAGACACAGCACGACTTGAGTGAGTAACTCCTGAAAATTGGTAATTTCCTGGTGGTTAGCAGGAGAAGGCCCACCAATGGGGAAGCAGAGGCTGCTAATAAATTTATAGTGCGTTATATGCCAATTAGACCCCCTCAGCCCTTCAAGAGGCAGCACCACCAATCAGGTTATCACTCCACAAATGTACTCTTTAGGGCTGAGCTCATCACAAATCAATCCTGCATTTCAAGTGCAATTTTCATTAGCGCTACCCGGGACTGCACTGGTGAAACAATGCAGGCAGGTATTTTCCTCCTCCCCTCCGAGCACCCTTCCCTGATGTCTCGTGCACAGCTATTTGCTCCTCCCTGTGCACAGCCACGTCTCAACTTCAAATGGTAAATAATCATTGTGAATAGCACATTAATCCTGCGCCGGAGCAGATTTATTACACGCGTCACACGCGGGAGTTTCGCCGTCACTCGCAAGCCAGCCGTGAACCCCGTGCTTAAATTACATCCTTGTACCTGACCATGCACCATGCAAGGCTCTGTCAATACCAGGAGTCAGCAGCTCCCTCAGCTTCCCCACCCTGTGACATCCACAAGAGTCAAGACACTCGATGCTGCTCGTTTGGGAGTTCAGAAAATGGAAAAATCCAGCAAAAAATGCTCTGTAAGGTTTAGTGTCTGCTTTAAACCTCTGGTCACAGCTTAAATCTCAACTTTTCCTCTGTGCAAGCAACACTGCATTTTGGATGCTCTTCTTTGCTTCACTTTTGCTGAACAAGGCCAGGAACAGCGTTTAGCTTTAGTTTTGTAACCTAGGGCAGCACGGAGCTGCCTCCTGCTCATGTGCACAGGGCAACCTGAGTCACCAGGAATGGGTTTTCCTTTTCTTTTGCTTCCCAAGCCTTGGAGAAGCACATGCAGAAACCTATCAGAATATCCTCAGTTGGAAGGGACCCACAAGGATCATCAAGTCCCACCCCTGTCCCTGCATGGACATCTCAATAATCCCACTCTGTGCATCCCCGAGCATGATATCCAAATGTTCCTTGAGCTCCTGCAGGCTTGGGGCCATGACCAACCCAACCTGACCCAACCCTGGGTGGGGTTAGAAATATAACATCCATGTCAGGTGGACTTAGAGAACAAGGTCCTCCTAATGCAAGAGTTCCCAAAGAAACCTTCACTTCCCTGCTTCTTAGACAGGTAAGATCCCCTCGAGTCAAATTTTACTTCCTAATCTGCCCCTGCCCCCACTCATTTTAAATTTTATGGAGTCTCTTCACAAAAAAAACACAGAGTAGGAAGAGCAGTGCCTGATGCCTCAAGCCTTGGGCTGTCACCTGCATCTTATTTCTACTTAACCTCTTAAATAACATTGGAATCCACTTTGTCCCCTGATGGGCGCTGTAATGAGAACCTCCTGTCAATCAGGGCTCCATTAGCCGGGACAGACTTTCACTTCCTGAACCCATTTATTGGATTCCCAGAGCGACCGGGCCCTGCTCCTCTGGGGGCGGGTTTTTGGGGGAGCTATTCAGCGGGAGCGGGTGTCCCTTCTGGCCCTGCTGAGAGGGGCATTGTTCCCCCTGTTGGCTCATGGAAACGGCTTCCTGAGCTGACCCACCTCTCCTTGTCCCGGCCAGGCCGAGTGTTTGCCAAAACTTCTTTGGGCTGCTCAGTTCAGCGGCGCAACACAAAACCCACCAGCTGTTTCCAGCCACTGGGGCAGGGGGAGAAGCCAGTGCTGCTGTTAACCCCTTCCCAACAAAACCCCGGACACCTGGAGCCCATCATCCCCAGGGCAGAGGAGTGGGACTCCGAGGTAGCTCCCTCTTCCTTAAAAAGCAGGGTCTGCTCTCATGTAGCATGAAATTAAAGGCAATTTTGTTTTCCTCTTCCTCTCTCTTGGTTACAACTCAAATTGCAGCTCAAAGAAAAAAAAATCTTACTAAGTGGCTAGAACCACTTTGGTTGGAACATTATCTTGAGAGGAGAATTTCCATCTCCCCGAGTGTGTGCAGTCCTTACGAGGTTCATTTGCAGTGAGTCTATCTGTTTTGATGAGATAATAAAATGCATTTTATTTAAAAATATCTCCATTTCCTCCCCCCTCCCAAAGGAATTTAAATGGTCAGTTAATCTTTCTGCTTCAGAAACAACCCACCGAGTAAATAAAAGAGAGCTCAAGATTATATAAACCAACATTTTTTCCAATTTAACACTGGTCTCAAAGACTAAAATACAGACGTACCTGGGCATTGGCTGTGTGCCTTTTTTGTATAAATCAGTTTAACTTTTAGCCTGGGAAAGGGCAAAAAAAAGGAAACAAGATGATAGTTATCTCCAGCCTTCTGTGATTCTCGAGTCAATAGTAAATGGGGGGACTCGTTAGTGCCATAGTGATCCAATCAGGATGAAATTATGCAGTCATGTAAGAAATAATATCTATTAGGCTAATTTAATCAACGAATACTTTACAGATGAATTAGAATGCAGAATCCAATTATTTCAAACATTTGGACTGTCAGCCGCTGTGTTTTTGAAGCGGTGGAAGGGGAGAAAAGGAAGGCTTAAGGATCCTTTCAAGACGGGGGTGGCTGGGCTGTGTTTGCAGCAGGAGAGCTGAAAACAGCACAAAAACTGACAACCACAATCAGCACCTTCTGTGGCTCCTGGGGCACCTTCCTCTGGGATATTGGCATGGATGGCTTGATCTGCTCTCTGCACTGGCTCACAGTGACTGTCCCAAGTCCTGGCGATTTCCCCTGGCCAGTCACCCTCTACAAGGAAGGTTTACACTCTGATCTCAAGGGGTCTTTTGTTACTGGGAAGGGAAGGTGTGCCCCTGGCTTGGTGCACAACATCCCATGCTCCATGGCTTACACGTGGCATCCAATCCCTTGGAAAACCAAGGTGGTGCTTTATGGCACCATGCACAGAGAAATGGGACAGACAGAACTCTGCCAGAAGGGGAAATCAGTTTAAAACACCACTTGACTTTAAAAGGAGGGGACAGAACTGGGGCCATGGGTACAAAAACCACGATCCAGCCTGACTCAACATCTGCTCTGCTGATGCTTTGTCAAACCATGAGAAGATCATGAAGCTTGCCAGAAAACCATCATTGCTCCACCAAGGAGACTTAGGGATTGGCTCCTGGCTATAGAATAAAGGTACACCCCACCCTCTCTGTGGAGAATCTTCTCCTCAGTCCAAAAAAAGAAAAAAAAAAAAAAAAAAAAAAAAAGAGCAGCCACCCTCTTCATTTTGAATGACAGAATGGTTTGGGTTGGAAGGGACCTTCCAGACCATTCCAACCCCTCTGCCATGGGTAAGGACACCTTCCCCTATCCCAGGTTGCTCAGAGCCTCGTGGAACACCTCACACACACAGCCTCATCACACAGGGCCTGCCCATCCCATTTACCATCAGAGCAGTTATTTCAAGACCTGAAGATGGCAAAGGTGCATGTTTTGCTCAAGTCTACAGCACAAAAATGACATTTTCCCCCCTCTCTCATCATTAGTAGAAGTCACTTGTTTGTACAGAGAAAAACAAGGCTACAAGAAAGTGATGGATACTTTAACCATGTGGAATATCTTTCACAAAGAGCTGAATGAGCTTCATAATGGAGCTCAAACTGAAAGAATCCATTTCTCTCTCTGGGCTTCAGCATTTCTTTTGACTATTTGAGTGATGCCATGAAGAACAGAGCAAACCTGGTGCCTGTTGCAGAGTGTGAATGCCCCATTGCTCTGTAAGGTCTGCACTGTGATTCCCAGCGTACCTGGGATCCAAACATTTTTCTGCCCTGTCATCTGGAGCAGTTAACGGACTGTCTTGCTTATTTAAACATTTAATGCTCTTCTGATGCCCAAATTATGCCTGTTTCCTGTGATGGATTAGCACAGAATACAGCAGTGACAATTTTCTGCAATCTGCGGAATATCAAATTTTGATTACTTCAGGAGGAAAAAGTAAAGTTATAAGCAAGCTGATTGATAAGGAGCAGAGGAATACTTCATGTGGTGGCTCATTGGGAGCCTTGATGAATGCCTGGCAGGACTGTGATGAGTCCCCACAGAAGACATGCAATAACTCTGAGGAGATTTAAGGTATTTATTGCTCAAATAAAACAAAACCAAGTGACATGAGTAGCTGAAGTAGCACCGGATGATTACAATCTGCTGATCAAGACCAAGTGCAATTCCAATTTTTTTGCAGAGCAAAAAACCAAACTAATTCTTTAGCTTGCCTACAGAACACTGATGGTTATTTTGGGAATTTTCCTCAATGAGAAATGGGGTTGTTCCAGAGTCAGGTGTTTATGGCAGATTATCTTCTAGTTAATGCTGGCATTGTTCTACTTTTGGGTGGCAAACTATTTAGCAGTACCTCCTTAAGACAAAATGATAATCTATCTATCTATCTATCTATCTATCTATCTATCTATCTATCTATCTATCTATCTTCTATCCCATAAAGCTATAATACATATAAACTACATAAGGTTAGACTGGATGATCTTGGAGGTCCTTCCCACCTTAATGATTTTATGACTTTCTCTACATGCACACATTCCATGGGCCCCACTCCCTTCCAGCAGCAGCTTTTCCAGCTGTGAGAGAGAGGAATTCCCAAAGGGGCACCCCTGACATAGTGCAAGCACTGCCTTCTCCTCCACAGCAAGGTGTGGAGAGAGCTCCTCTGAAGGGAAGAACTGCTCTCTCCTCAATCACAAATCTCTCTCGTGGAGGGCTTCCACAGCAGTAACATGTCAACAATCTCCTTGTGCTGGCAGAGGCAGATGAGACCCCTTCACTCTGAAACAGCTGCTGAGCTGGGTCTCTGTGAGAATCCCTAAAGCTCTCCCTGAGTGCGAAGGCATTTTGCATTAAAAGCATCTTCCCCCAAACAGTTCAGACTGAGGGAACCTTCTGAGAGACACAAGGGAGGAAAAAAGCCACCAGTGAAGAGCATGATGCATTTGAAGGGAGGGCTGCATCAGAAGCACCTTCTCCTTCAGAGAAGGGAGCTCACTTGAGCCCACAGTGCTGTTTTGCTACTTAAAAAGGCACTTGCAGTTAAGCAGTGAAGAGAACTGCTTTTTTTATTTTCAGTTTACTATTTCTGGGTGGGGTTGATGGATGCTTTGGACAGAAGAGGCTGAGAGGAGGCTTTGTGAGCCAGGATGATTAAAACAGTTGTCTTGAGCTGAGTTTGTCTATTGTGAAAAGAAGTGGGGGAGACTCCAACCAATCCATCAGCAATCCACCGCCGGCAGATGCAGGCACTGATTAGACACGACAGCTTTGCAACAGGTTTGAAATCCAAATGCAGTAAAACTAGCCTGGCTGGCTGTGTGTGTTTGGGAAAGCTGCCCAGGAGCTACAAGGATCCTGAAGATTTTCAGCTTTTCCAACTCCAAGAGTCAGCGTGGGAACACCAGTGGCCTTGGTGGCACTCCAAAGAAGATCCTGGTAGTAAAACAATGGATGCTTAAAACTCTCAGTCTGAGAACAAGATGGATTTGGAGGATCTGACACAGTGCTGGGTCAAGGGTTGCACTTGATGATCGTGGAGGGTTTTCCCAACTTTACCCATTCCATGAATCCATGATATTTTAGATGCAAAGCACAACCCAAAGGCAGGGTGTGTATTCCCAGCTATCCAAACAGACCATGCAAGAGCAAAGACCAAGGACCTGCTGCCTTCCCTGCAAAATACTTGGACTTTCTGGGGCCATCACATATCCCAAATCACTTGCCCTCTGCTGCTAATGCTTAGGATGAGGCTCCTAAGCCGTATCAACCCATTTTGTTTACTGCAAAATACTCTTCCACCCTGAAGGAAAAGGAATTAGTGATTATTCCGAGATCTAAACAATGTGACAGATTTAGCTGGGTATTTTGCACAGCTTCTATAGTAAAAAAACAAACAAACAAAAAAAACTATTGCTGATGTGATCTGGGAATTAAAATATTTTCCATCTGACCAACACCAAGAGTCAGAAGGAGCTCTATAGAATTCCTGAGCATTTGTTTTTTAGCTCCTGGATGAACCAGAATGGATGGAGAGCTGAGAACTGCTGGGTGAGACCCTAAATTGCATCTTGGTGGGAATCTGATCCCAGTCCTTGGGAGCTGAGTGCCAGCAGTCCCAGCAACCCTGATGTTTGCTTATGGTCTGTCTTTTGGGAACTGCTTCTGAAGGATACAACAACCTGGCAGCTACCTCCAATCCTGCCTGGATGCTTGGAAAAAAAGCTCAGCTCCCTCAGAGATCAAGTGGGCAGCAGCCCCTTAACAGGAACTGGTCTATGAGCTCCCACCACATGTCTAATTAATGACCCTGTCGGTCGCAGCTGGAAGAGCTGAGCTGGGGGTGATTAATTAAATTAGCTGGCAGAGGAAATTACAGTGGAAAAGCCAAAGTTTGATTGCTCCATAATTAACCACAGTGCAAATAATATCTGCATCTATAACTTCCAGCGATGAGATCAGAAGCCAATTGAATTTGGCACTGATTGAAGCTGTAAATATCCTGTGGTGAAAAATGATAGGTTTGTTCTGAAGGGAAAACTTACAGAAATGGACATCCAGCGGATGCAGGAGGGGAGCAGGGGACAGGGAGGAAAGAGCACTGGAATTAGATCTTGATCTCAGCTGGTTTCTGCAGTTTTCTGCAGTGATAAGAGGACTCAACGTGAAACAGGAAGAAATATTTTAAAATCTGAATGCTCTGAAATTCCTTAGCAGAGCTTTGGTGAATCTGGAAAGCAAAGGCCACTGAGATCATTCCATCCCTTGCCTTGCTCCACACCCTGTGTTTCCTAGTGCTGGCAAGCACTGCTTTCCTTGGGAAAAGACTGCACAGCTGAAGAAATAGCCAGGCCAAACCCCTCCCTGTTCCTACATCCTCCATCCCATACTCCTGCTCTTAGGAGCACTGTTTTGAACTACAAAAACCCTTTTTTCCAAGGAGATCACCTCCAAATGCCTGCAAACCCCTCCATCCCCCTCTAAATCATTTTCATTTCATTAACCCCCTTAAGCATCTCCTGCTACTCACTGAAGACTTGGAATATTTCTTACCATTCTTCTCCAAAACCCTCTATTTTGGCAAGTTATGGTCATGATATGTACCCACCTCAGTCCTGCATCATGTTGGATTACTGTGAGTCCTATCCCTCTTCCACTGCTGGTGAGTTCTGGCTTAAAGAAAGCTCAGATTTTTTTAACTGTGGCCTGAAATGCAACCCCTCAAATCCCCAAATGAGCCAAGATTTATTTCCATGCCTCTCAAACTGCTATCCAATGTACTCTTTCACAAAAACTGCATGATCCAGAAAAGATTTAGTTTTTGTTTTTCTGAAGCAGTGAAATCAGTTTTCCTGAGTGTTAACTGCACTATATACACATATAAAACAATATTTCATATTTTGTGTACTTTACACTTATTTTTACACATTATCTTGGATTTATCAAGGATGTTATATATATGCTTGATAAATTCTTGAGAAATGAGCTTGATAAAATATATACTTGACCATATTATATTTACTTGGTAAGTATGTTTCTCCAAAGGGAATCCACTTTGTGTGGATCAGAATCATCCCATGAACCAAATCTGTGCCATAACACTCCTGAGGATATTGGAACCTACTTGGCCATCAAACCCTCCTCACCAGGGCACCCCTGCTACCAAAAAAACCAAAAAAACAAACAATTGCACAAAAAAACAACAGGACAATATTTAATTGTGAACACACAAGTCCTCCTCTGCTTTGCCATTTCTTTCTGAAAATCTGGGCAATCATAAAATCAGCTCATTCTTTATGACCTCTATTACTTTATTACTCCTGGCTGACAACACAGCTTTTTGGGGTGCTCTGAGAGCCTTCCCTGTAAGCTGGGTTGGTTCCTGCACGTTCCATTTTGACAGGGAGATGGTCTGGCTGTGGTGACTCCACAAAAATGCAAATATGGCAACAAACACCAGCTACAAATCAGCTTTGGACACAAATTAATTTCAGGAGTCCCAAAACTTTGTCAGAAGAGCCATTCTCATCTCTCATTTCACTTGGAGCTTTCCCCTGACACATCCTAAACCTTGTTCACTCCTTCATATCTCCCAAACACTCCCTGATGCCTTGTAAAACACAGCATGTCCTTAAAAAAACATTCAAAATGTTGGTGACTGATTTTTAACAAATAAAATGCTGCATTTCAAAGGGTCCTTTGGCTCCTGAGTTTATCCAGCCTCCAAATAAATTTTGTGTGATGATGTCCACAGCTGAAACCAGAGCTGGGAGCACCTACCCATACCAAACTGGAGTTCCACCACTCCAAATGGCAATTGCAGTAGTATTTCAAATAATAATATTTATTTTAAACACTAATAATATGGTTTTAAATAATAATAGTTTAACTTTTCTCCTTGACCAGAAGTACTGAAGTAATCCCAATTATTTTCTGTAGCTGTTTTTTTATTTTCCACCTTTTTGCCTGAATGCAACAGGTGAACCCAAGGAAACTCAGGAATCTATTTAGGGCTGGTCTGAGCTGTGGAAGGACAAGTGGCCAAAGCACATCTGGTCTGGAAAGGCTCAGACAGGAGCACACACATCACCAGCAAAGGATTAGAGCTGCAAATTTTGGCTTCTTGAGATGAAAAAGTACAAAAGTCAACTTCTGAATATCTTCTTTTCATAAGACACTCTTCAGTTTTAGCACACAGTGACACAATCCTGTTCTTTCCACTGGCAGAGGAGCCTTAGAAGCATTCCTGGGGTTGTGATTTAATTTTATGTGCACCTCAGTTTCCCAAGCCTGGCTGGTGCTGTACAGACAAGTGAAAATACAATAAAAACATCCCTTTGGAAATTCTGACCTGGATGAAACCAG
This sequence comes from Alethe castanea, assembly GCA_024734035.1. Lineage (NCBI taxonomy): Eukaryota > Metazoa > Chordata > Aves > Passeriformes > Muscicapidae > Alethe > Alethe castanea. Next base: position 1,583,448 of record JANRGV010000104.1, on the reverse strand, counting down.
GAAAATGTAAATCTTTTGGAGGAAAAGCCAAGTTAGCAGGAAGATTTCTAGGCCATGACATAATCATCTGTTCAGCATGAAGGCTTTTTGAAGCTGGGCCCTTGCACACCTTTTGAGGCTCACCAATTACCAAGACAAGGCTTCTTGTTGCTCCCCAAATTCTCACACAGAAAATGCCTCAGCGACAGCACTTTGCTCTGTCTGCACAATCTGGTTAATGGGCACAGGGAGGGGTTTCATCTCCTCTAATTCCTGCCTCCCACCCCTCACCTGTGCTCTTCTCAGCACATTTCCACCCATTCACTAATTACTTGAGAGCTGCTCTGGTTTCTCCTGGTCACTCATTTCTGCTGTCCCCCACTCCAGCACCCACACATGGAAAAATCCAGCTGGAAGAGCATTATCCCAGATGAACAGAGAATATTTGAGAGCTGTGGGGAACCTGCATTTGCGCTGCTGTGTATATCAAGTTTCAGTCCAGTCAAAAACCAGCACCATCTTTTCACTGCTGCCCTTTTCATTTAGTTATCTTACTGAAGTCTTATCTCCCCAGTCCCTTGCCATAGGCTACCAGCTTCCTGCAGAGCCAGAAACAAAGCTCACTCTTAAACAAAGGGGGGAAAAAAGGGAAAAAAGCACAAAAGCAAGTTGGTCACAGTTACTGTTCGGGAGCCCCGCGGGTTCTGCAGCCAGGACCAAAGCGAGGGGATGCTGCAGCTTCTGTGCCTCGTGTCACCGGCCAGCACAGCCACCAGGAGCAGGGAGAGGCACTGCTGCCTTCAAAGCACCCCCAGCACTGCCCTCAGCTGTCCCAGGAGCTGAACACATCCATCCACACGGCTGGAATGGGCAAAAAACACAGGAGGAGCACAGCCACCAGCACTGGGGACAAGGCCAAGAGCTTGTGGGCTGTGCTCACAACCTTCCTGTGACACCCCACCCAGGGAAAGGATCATCCTGGGGACCACCTCCCACCCTCTCCTCAGATTTAACCACAACCAGTTTATGTAGCTCTTTAACAGCAGAAAATGCAGAAACAGCAAAAGCAATTTATACAGCAAAGCTCCCCCAGCACAAACCAGGAATAAACTGGCTTTACAGCCACGTCCAGAAAGCAATTTGAATTATGTTTGGTTAAACTGCCTGGGGGAGAGAGGTGTGCAGAGAGGCAGATGTGACCTCAGGGCAGGGGGAATGAAAGGAACAGGTTAAACATCAACTACACAGGAAAGCTGCAAATAAAAAGAAAACACTTTGCATAAGATTTCTTTCTAACAGAACAGGTATTTTTCAATCTGCTGGTTGTTTTCCCAAGTGCTTGACTCACAGTACTTCCCAAAATACTTTGGATCTGACCCAGGCACCTCATAACAGCTGATGCTTGGCATTGGGCATTTCTTAACTCAATGGCTTTATTTTGGCCTTTATTATTATTATTATTATTATTAGTAGTAGTAGTAGTAGTAGTAGTAGTAGTAGTACTAGTAGTAGTAGTTTCAGCCTTGCAAACAGCTGAATTTCAAGAACAAACAAGTGTCCAATGCTTTTCCTTTTGGAAATAACTAATGAATAACTGGTGAAAGAGCACCTTGGTAAGGCTGCCCACTGCTTTAGACAGCAAACTTCATTTTCCAGCTGCTTTTAGCTTGCCATATTTAAGATTAAACTCTCCCTATCTATTCCTCAGGTGCTGTGGAGTGGCAGATATGTGCATCCACACACGTGGTGTGCAATTTAATTCCAGTGTTAATGACACCCAGGAATTTTCTGAGGAAAAACTAACCCACAGTGGTTTCCATCTGACTCTTTTTCAGTGATCCTGGCCTTTGGCCATCAGCCTGATGTAAGCCATGTTTCCCCTCAAGTTATAAATTCACCATCCATTTTTTCCCCCATCTGAAATTAAAATTTTGTTCTAATTAGCCCTTCCATTCCTCTGCTGTAGTTCCACGCTGGCCCGAGCAGCTTCTAATAAACACAGTGATGGTTTTCTCTCTGTTAGTGAGCTCTGAGTTGACCTTTTCAAGTGGATTTTGGCCAAGCAGCTGTGAAGTCCACTGAAGACACACTGGTCTTGAAATCTCTCTAGCACTAGTAGGTGTTTGGGAGGGAACTAATACAAAAAGAGGAATCATCAGTCCGTATCTAAAGCACAAGTTGAGTCTGAAACCAAGACCCTACACGGTTTTGAGACCTTCAGGACAGGCACTCACCCACCCACCAGATGGGCTCTTATTCCAGTAAACAAAAAACAAAAACAAGAAAAACAAATGACAAACAAACAAAAACCCAACAAAAAACCCAAAGAAACAAAAAAATAAAAAGCACTTTTTCTATTACTGCTGATTATGAACACTTTTTCCTCAAAAAAATCCTCCTTGTTTGAGTCCTGAAGTCAAATCCTAGATTTCTCCAACTTTAACAGCTCATCAGCTTATTTTTCAGCTTAACTTGGTATTTTTCAGCATGGCAGCCAAATCCACAGAGAAGGAGAACCCAAATTTGCCAAGAATCTCATCAGAATAAAGGTACCTGGAGCTGACTGTGCCTCCAAGGGACACCTTCCACCATCCCAGGTTGCTCCAAGCCCTGTCCAGCCTGGTTTTAGACACTTCCAGGGATTCAATGAAGTGGTACTGATGCTATTTAGATTGAAAAGGAGAACAGCACTGTGGCTTTTTAATAAATGCTTTCATAACCTGCAGAAGGAGACAGAAGCACTTCCTTTGCAGGTTTCTCTTTCACCACCACCGAGAAAAATAACAATTGTAATAATTATTGCAAACCAGGCTCCTGTTTACCAAGAGTCTGAGCTTTTATCAGAGGCAGCGTTGCACACAAGAAAGGTGCAGCTGAGCCGGGGAGCATTTCATCTAAAGCACTCATTAACTTGGACAAGCGGGGTCGAGGGTGTTGTGGCTGTTTTGTTTTGATTTTTAATCATGCAGGCATCTCCCAGGCTGCCGTACAGGCACTGGTGTTTTACCGGATCAGCTCCTGGGTGACAAGGGCTGCCAAGCAGCTGCAAGGACAATAAAACAGAAGAGTACTACTACTACTACCACCACCTTTCATCTTTGGAGTATTGCATTTGTGCTTCTAAGGTCTCCAAAAGGCTGAAGCCTGACCAGCAGCCACCCAAGCTGATATTTCACTCGCCTCACTTTGCTCTTCCTGTCAGATGCACTTCCTGGAAGCTACTGGCGAGTGACAATTTCAATTTTTTTGTTCAAATTTAATTGCAAACCAACCCAATGTGGAAGCACACGTTGGGTTCACTCCTCCAGCTGTAGCCTGGAGTTTACTGGCAGCAGTGAATCAGTCTCTTTATTTATAATGTCTGTGTTGGAGAACGCGATGCCGCCGTAACTAATAATTTATCCATTTTCCTCATTATCTCCATGAAATATCTGCTGCCCAAAACAGAGCTAATAGAACTGAGTTGTGCTGCTCAGTGGAGTTCAGCCACCAGGAAGAGCAGGAGCGAGTTTTTATTGATCCCTTCCCAAAGTCTAGGCTGGAAACCTTAAGCCAAACCTTAAGTCAAACCTGCGCTCCCCGAGCATCTGCTGGGCCGGCAGCAGCCCAGCTGTCTAAACTTTATTGGCAGCAAATGTCATCCTTGCACACGAGCTGCCTGCCTGCAAGAGCCAAAGGCACATCTTGGGCTATCACATCCCATCACGTTCCCCGACGAGATGTGAAAACCGGAATGGGAAACGTCAACAGAGTCCGGGCGCGGCGAGGAGCGGGGCATGCCCGCCGACAGCGCCCGCCCTGACAGAGATGGGCTTGGAGTTGCAATTAGTGGCACTGTCATTTTCGGGCGCTCCTGCCAATTAATTAAGCCTGTCAAATGGAAAAACAGCGGCATTCACATGATAATTTATATCGGGAGAGACTGGCCCGGCAAAGCCGCCGCTGCCGCCAACAAAATCCCCTCCGAGCGCTTCAGGAAAAAAAAAAATTAAAAAAAAAAATAAAGNNNAAGGGGAGCGGAGGGGGGGAAGAAAGAAAGAAAGTTAAACTGTCCTTGTTATAATTGTTAACTCTGATCGCTCAAGTAGAAGATGGGCTGATTAAAACTCCAAACGAGCCCCCAGCTCGCTTAAATCTCAGAGTCCGGAATGATAGAATCAGAGGAGTTTATTCATACCATTAAGCCCCAGAGAACTTAATTGAAAGAAGAGCATAGCCTGGACCTTGACAAGCGGGAGGTCACAGTAATTGCTGCCGGACATATTTAACATTAAGATAATCAGGCCATTAATTACCCTTTGGATCATTAAATCAGCCAGTTGCAAAATGAAATTTCTGCCTCTATTACTCACTTGAGAGACCACAGGGGTGGCTTTTAATTTATCAGTGAGCTTGAGATACAAAGGACCAGGCTTGGGGAGGAAGGAAAAGGGGGAGAAAGGAGGGGGTTTGCTTCAGCAGAGGCAGGAATATCAATCCGCCATGCTTGGTGATCGTGGCAAATTAACTAGGTAAGATAACCTCAGCTTCTAAAGGCAGAAGCTGGGGGTATGTAAATAGATGAGGGCAGACAGGGAGATCAGAGCCTGCACACCACTTAGCAGGATAATAAAGGAAATCATCCTTGATTATCAGTGCTAATTTGGACACTGCCGGTAGCTTGTTATGCGTGTTCTGAGTAGCATTTAATTAATTCAATTGCTTGTTAATGAGGGAAGTGACATGTGGGGAGCAGATGCCACCCAACTGCAGATGGGTTCTGGTCAGCCCTTCACAATAAAATCTTTTTTTTCTTCTTCTTTTTTTTTAATTTATTTTTAAAACCCCCCTTCCCCCAGCCCTGGAACGGAAAGGTGTCAGGCGTGGAGGAGCAGTGAAAAGGCACAAAACACTGACCTCATCAGGCCAAGATCTGCCACGGAGTTGGAGCTGATAATCATGGATAGAGGTACCTGTGCTCCCCCAGGCCCCATGCATTCCTTCTGCCAGGAATCCAGGATGAGCAGCACCACAAGCTGATGGCCAGAAGGATCAAGGGGTGAGGGAGAGATGAACGCTGCAGCCCTGCAAGATCCAGGATGTGAGAGTCGGATCTGAAGCGCTCCGTCTCCCTGGGCTCGCCCGTTATTTATGGTGAAGGAGTAATTAGTTTTACAAAGAAAAGGATTAATATTTTCATGGAAGGCACAGTGCAATATTTTTCATCCAAGTCACTCTCCAGTGACCAGCTCAACATCACAGTCGCTCTCCTCAGAGCAGCACAAGCCAGGCTTTGGTGCAGGACTGTAAAACTCAGCTCAATACAGTGCAGCTGCACAGTGTTGTTCTGACATCATTAAACTGAGTTCATTAGTGAGCAAGGATCACACTGGATCTTCCCTTGGAAGGTGGAGTCAATTCCCCACATTGCTGGCTCCCAACTCGTGGCTGCTCAGCCAGTGTTGGATTTTCCTGTAACTCCTGGTGCCCTGCATAAGCAGGGAGGCTGCTGAGCAAACAGACCTGAGCACAACTGCTGCTCATGCTCTGAGCCCCAGTTAAAGAGCTTAAAACTGTGCCTGAACTTCTGCACTCATCCCTCAATTCAAAAATACAGTTTTAATGGAGTTGGACATTGCACCTGTTTGTGAATACTCTCAAGAAGATGCTGAAATGGTGGAGCCCTCTCTGTGTGTAGCTAATGCAGATATCTGGAACTGTCTGAGTAGCAGAACAGGAAGTGTGGCTGTGATATGACCCTGCCTTCCCTCAGCCTGCCTGTGGTGGAGGTGGCACCTCCACCCCAACACTCCCAGGGAGACAGAGATGGAGCCCTTGGGAGCTCAGGGAAGCAGGGTGAGGGAGCAGACAACCATCTCCTGCAGTGGCCAGAGGGATGGGGCAGCTTGACTCATTTGAAAAAGGTCAACACCACCTTGGGTGGCAAATGAGTCTGCAAACCAGAAGCCACATGAGCAGAAGGACAAAGCAAAACAGGTGAGGTGTGTCCAGAAAAAGCTAAACATCTGGTAGGAGATGGACACACTGGTTCAGAAGGCAAAGAGGTCCCAAGCTGGCTTCCCCACATCTCCAACATTCCTCCATGGAGCTGCTCAGCCCCACAGGGCTCCTCCAGGGCTGCACCACTCCAAAGCAGCGTTGTGAGAGCGTGCTTAAACAGTATCAATAGCAATTAGAGGGAAAATCCTGATCCCATCCCCAGCCCCAGTTAATTGTTGCAACATTGATTTACTCTAATTTGACTTCTCACTCCAAATTAAAGCTGCATTACCCAAGGAGGGACCGCAGGCCAGCTCCCCCTGTTCGTCCCCTCCCCTTCAAGACAATAAATTTAATATTGAATACACTTGGAAAAAAAACCCTGGCGGTTGTTGCAGGATCCATACTGAAAGATCTTTGTCCTTTTTCCACTCTTTTTCTTTTTTTTCTTCCTGCGAGTAATTAAAAGATGCTTTTCTTGACTAATGATGCCCCTGTTTAGGAATGGGAAGTCGATACTCCTTCACCAGCAGTCAGCTGCAATTTGTCACAGGCCTCCCAAAGTTTGAGCGGCATTCTCGGGGCTGCTGGTAATTGCTGGAACCAATTACCAGCTCTCCAGAGCTGACCTCATCAGGGACCCACAGACACCACAGCTCAGGGCCAGCAGGTCTCTGTTCCCTTTCACACTCAAGTGGTTGCTGTGCTTGGGTTTTCCACTGCCCCCCCAACTTTCCGTGCTCACCAGAGCTCATGTTTATTCCTCCTTCCTCCCCGAAATCCCAGCAACACCCTCAGCTCTGCCTCGTGCCATTCCTTGGGGATCCCACCACGCTGTGCTCCCAAATCCTTCCAGTTCAGTGCCAGAGGCCACCCTTGGGTGTTCCTTTTCACTGACAGAGGCACTGAGATCTGCCTGAAGAATTCCACCATGGTCTGGGTTGGAATGGGCCTTAAAGTCCATCTCATCCCAGCCCCTGCCATGGGACACCTTCCACTAGACCAGGCTGCTCAACTCTCCAGCCTGTCATGACCTGGAATACATTAATATCACAGGATATACCTGGGCAATATATCCCTGATCAATGCTGGAGGGATAAGGCCTTTTGCTGAAGAGCTCCCAGACTTTGAATTTTACATACCCTCCAATCTCAGAACCTTTCTGGACTTCAAATTAAGTGTCCAGGTTTATCCTTTCCCATGATTTCCTTGGATGAAGAATCTGAAGTGCATTTGAGTGGGCTAGAAAAGGACAGCAGTATTTCATGTGGTTTAATCACAGAATCTCCTGAACTGGAAGGGACCCACAAGGATCACTGATCCAACCCCTGGCCCTGCTCAGACACCCCAACACTCCCACCCTGTGCATCCCTGGGAGTGCTGTCCAAACACTCCTGGAGCTCTGGCAGCCTCGGGGCTGTGCCCATTCCC
>JANRGV010000104.1:1516120-1531489 GCA_024734035.1 Alethe castanea | reverse complement strand
TCTGCTCCAGGGAACAGGGACAGGAGGAGAGGGAACGGCCTCAGGCTGGGCAGGGGAGGCTCAGGGTGGATATTGGGGAAATTTCTTCACTGAAAGGGTTGTCCAGCCCTGGCACAGCTGCTCAAGGAAATGCTGGAGTCCCCATCCCAGGAGGGATTTAAAACATATGTGGATGTGGCACTTGAGAACATGGATTTGTGGTGGGCTTGGCAGTGCTGGGGGAATGGTTGGACTCCAACCATTTGACTCAGAGGGCTTTTCCATCCTAAATAATTCTACTCCCTTTAGGGCTCTGTGTATGTTACTGAGTTGCTGCTTGCCAAAAACTTCTTGCCTTTCTGGAAGCACAGTGATCCCACTTCCATGAGAGGGGACAATTTTGTTGAGTTTTTGCAAAAGGATTTCAGATAACACGGTGTGATGCTGGAAGACGAGGAGGGGAGGAAAACAGAGGAGGATGAAAGTTGGACTCTGCAATCAGAACAGGGACATCAGGGACAAGAAATCCAACTGCAAACCCCCCATTGCTCCCTCTGGGTCTGTGCCTGCAGCCCAGGACCACACAGGCTTCAGCTCCAGTGCCTTGTGAAAATAATCTCCCCAGGAGAAAGAAAACATACACCTATTAACTGCTCAGAAAGAGATTTTTTCAAAGGCTCTCGATGTCCAGCTGGTCTTGATTCATATTGACTTCAACAAAATATTCTTGGGCCAATGGTGAATGCTCTGAAAAATCCCCTCTGTAATTTGCCATTGAGGTATGAAAATAAGTGGTGTAAAAAGGCTTCTTTAAAGGAGAAAAAAAAAAAAAAAGGACAAATTAAAAATGAAAGGTTGAACGAAAATTTGGCTTCGGGCCATAAACTAGAAGGAAACTAACAGCAAAGATAGTTAAATGACTGGAAAGAGAACACAACAGGAGCTGTTATGAAGAAAAGCTGATGGCTTTTTAAAAAAGGATTTGTATAGATAGCTGGGGAAATAAATTCCGGATGTGATAGAAGTGCAATTGAGAAATTAAATAAATGGAAAATAAGGATGACTAAGTAGTAGTTAACATGCCCCTTCTCAGTTGTATACTATTATCACATCTATTTTTAATGTCTCTTCAGCTGTCTGCAATTGTCATCCTTTTTTCAGAACTTGTTCCAACATTCTTTGATACTGAATTAGCTGTTTTTTACTCTCCCATGCTTACAACCACATCTTTTTCTTACTCAACACTCCCCTTTCCCCACAATGTTATTCCATTGTCTCCCTTTTTCATCTCTCCTTATGTGTTGACTCCCCAGTTTCTGAGCCCTCCAACCACCCTTGTTCATCTTTTTTTTTCTTTTTTTTTTTCTGGAGCTCTTTTGGTTGAATCCTAGCATGTTTCTTTTCTTCTTTTCTAAAGCTGCAAGCATGTTTTATATCATATCTGGCTCCTGTACACATTGTTACCCCTTCAGAAGGGCATTGAACAGCTACAGCAGTGTGGAAATAGTAAGCTAAACTAAGGGAGAAAAAGAAGTTCTTTTTGGCTTTTGCTTTCTGGCTCGTAAAAAAAAGAACCCAAACATTTAAACTCTCCCCTTTTCCCTTTTATCCTCAAATAACACAAGCTTTCCATGAGCAGCTGAATATTCAAACAATGAGAGGCATCAGAAGTGTTGGCCATTCTAGAGCTCAGGATGTGCCTAAGGAGATGTGATAACACAAGATTTAATAATACTGAAAAAAATGCACAAGTTCTGACGTGATCTGTGGAGTGAACCTGAATTTTTCCTCCTTGTTAACCTTCTAAGTGTGCCTCTTCCTTACCTCAACACCTAATGATGCTCCATATTAACTTGGGGACTCTGATTTATTTTAAAAAAAAAAAAAAAGGGTTCTAAACCCATTTCAGGCAGCTGAATTCACCACTGCGATGCCTCAGATGGTTCAGCTCCATCATTACCAGCTCAGTCTTTAATTTCTCACAATTCCCTTTCCCTTGTGCATTCAGAGCCAAGGCTGCAGCTGACCTAACAACACTCTCTGGAATGGCATTTTCAAAATTGAGGCTTGGGTTTTTCCTGCAGCCTACCTTCGGCCGTGCCCGAGATGCCATCAGCTTTGAAGTTGCTTGTGCTTTTCTTCCGGCGGTGCTTCTTTCTGTTGGCGTGGGGGGAAGGAGGGGGGTCCAGTTTGGGGCTGGTGGTGCTGGATATGCTGGGGCTGGAGCACACTGAGTCTCCCAGGCCGGTGTCTGCAGTTGGGTGGGGGGAGAAAAAAAGGGGGAGAAGAATCAAAATGCTGGAGATTGAAATGAGCTGGTTGTTGGAACCCGAGCTGTAACCCCTGGCTGTTCGCAGAGACGTTCGTGAGCTCATTCAGGAGAGTCTCCAAACAATACCCATCATTTTCTTCTAAAAGGTACAAAAAAACTTGGCTGAAGTGCTGATTCAAGTCCTGTCAGATTAACAGGATTCTGCAACAATTTTAGGAGCAGGCCAGCTGGAATGCACAAAAACAATGCAAAAGCACTTTATTGCTTCCAATTGCTCCTTCCTCCAATGATCCTCCCTAGCCTCAAATTAATTTGTGTAACACTTGGACATTTTAATACCTAAACAGAGATATCCCTGCATTCTCTGGATGTTCTCTGCTGTCATTAATATCAGACAGACACACTGAAAAGGCAGTGATGGCAACAGAGGTGGGAAAATAAGGTAAGAAATGTACAGCTGGTACAGGTAATAATTGTGTGATAAAGGTTCACTTCCTACCTGCTCCCAAGGAAAATAAATAACCCCATGTCACTCTGTTCAGTTTCCTGCTTTATTAACTCCAACAGTTTTAAGAACTGGGTCCTTCCACATAGTAAATACTCAAGTAACCTTAATCCAGGACTTTCCCTCAAGGTTGGTAATATGATTTTTGTTTAATTACTGGCTTGGTTTGGATTTTAATTATAAAATTCCACATAAAACCTACACTTAAAGGAAAGTGCTTGCTATTATGGCAAGTGAAGCCATTTCCAGAACCTTGCTTAAATACCATATTGCACCTCAGTGCAGTATCAAGACTGCATTTATGTGCCATATCCTTAAAATCTTCTAGACAGATATTAGCAAATACATTCCCATGACTGCCTTTTGGGGTTAAATACTTGATGATTGGTTTCAGAATAGCAGACACAGGGAAAAGAATAAAAATCCTTACGGTAAAGCTCAAGTGTAATAATAGGAGTGCATTTAACTTAATATGTCAGAAAAATATCAAGCCAAAGATTATTAAAAAAATAGCTTTTGATTTTTTTTGCGTAGTTAAATTCCCACAGAACTGGCTATTCGACAAAACCCAACTTATTTTGGTTTCTTTTTCCTTCTAATAAAGTTTATTTACTAATTATCCCCTAAGCACAGTTGTGCTGTAAGTTATTAGTGGGGGATAAATTATGTAGCTAATTGCCTGGCAAGAGAGACCAAACCAAACATTAATCTCTATATTAAGGATTTCTCTTCTTTTCCCTACATCCACTAGCTTGAAACCAGCCCCCAAGAATTTAACCCCAAAAGGGAATCATGGGAATGTATTGACTTGGTAGCAGTGTAGGAGATTTTAAGGATTTAATCCATGACTGGTGCAAATGGCTCCCCTGGCAGTTTGCTGTCTCTCCAGGAGAGGAGGAAGGCAAACCCGGGTGAAAATCATGGTGGGAATTCTCTCAGCCAAGAGGACACAGATCCCTTTGGATCCTTGACACAGAAAGAAGATGCAGAAGAGGGTGCCAGAAACACAAAGGCATGAGCACAGATGCAATGGGGTTACTGCCAGTCCCAAATATTGCTTGACTCTGGAGATTTCCAATGGTGGCACTTCAAAAGAAGGAAGAAACCCCAGGCTGCCCAGAGAAGTTGTGGCTGCCCCTGGATCCCTGGACATGGCCAAGGTTGGACAGGGCTTGGAGCAACCTGGGACAGTGGAAGATGTCCCTCTCTGAGGTGTTAGAACTAGGTGATGCTTAATGTCCCTTCCAACCCAAACCTTTCCAGGGTTCTACAGTTCAAAATGCTTCACACGTTTTCCCCCTCATTCCCATTAAACCCATCTGAGTTCATCACCTCCTGCACCCATCAAACGGTGAAAAAACCCCACAGTCCTGAGGCAGCACCACAGAATATATCCTGTTAAAAACCATCAGGGTAGATCCACACGCTGGTGGCAGCTCTGTCTAATTTCCAGGCCGTAAATCCCCCCAACAAAACCCGCTCGAGAGCTCTGAAAAATGAGGGACGTACGGCGCTGATGCCTGGCGTCGGAGAGCTGAAGAATTAACCTCCCGTGGTAAATCCTCGTCATCCCCAGCCCCTTCCAGGTAATAACAACCTGCTGGCCTTGGGGCAAACTGCTCTCAAGTGGGAGCCTGGAGCTCTCCCTCCCCCTCAACCAGCAGGGAAAGGTTGATGCCTCATGAACGGAGCCCGGCCGATACCGGCGGTGTGTTACTGCCCCGGATTCCTGGTTTCCGAGCCCACCCTTTGAAGATGGGAGTTATTTAACATTCCCCTGGTTTAAAATATGAGCAATCAAAAGGCGCTGGGCGCTTCCACGCTGTGCTCTCCCATTTCCCACTCCTTCTCTTGCCTGACAAGGTATTCTTCAAATTGAAAAGAGGGCTCCTGAAAGCCCGGGCTTCGGGAAACTGTAAATGAGTTCAGGCTTCAGCCCGCTGAATGCAATTTCATCCTCCTGACTGAATACAAATAATGCATTTTATTTGGTATCAATTACCATGCCTGAGAACAGACGACCACTGCCGGCACTATTAAATATATATATATAAAGAAAAAAAAAAAAAAGGGGGGGGGGTGGAAAAAAAGGCAAGGCAAAAGGCACGGCAAATTAAAAAAGCAAGCGCCTCATTACTCCCCATCTCAAGCAGCTTTGACAGAGGCACTGGAACTCATAAGCAGCGTTCCACTGGGCTGGGATGGGCTGTTTTCCAGCCATCCCGCACGCTCAATGTCAGCCATTAGTTCTTCCCAATCGGGCATCAATGTTCAACACACACCCGAAAAAATATATAATACTGGTAATAATAATAACAATCTGCAGCCTCTCCGAGCTTCAATACTTGAAGTATGAGTCAAAGCAGCAGTTTCACTTTTCACTCGGGAAGCTGACAAGCATGACTAGAGGGGGAATAAAATAACATTCAGTTCGCATAAATATCAAGCGGGCTGCTTGAGACTGATGGGCCAGGAATGTATTCTTAGCCATCATTCTGGCAGACAGGCCCAAGGACACTCATAACTTATTTTACAATCATTTAGTTTCAGCTCAAGTGGAAAACGTGACAACTTATCTCTGCTGACAAGATGCCATATCGAACCTTACAATTAACTCTCCCCCGATTATCTGCCCAGCCCATCATTAGCTCTGCAGCTCTTGATGGACTGTATGGGCACAGCTTCCCTTGATGATGGCCATCATTTGCAGGGTGCAGAGCTCCATTACACGACACTGAGGACAAAACTCTCCCCTTGCCATGTCGCTGGGGTTGTCCTGACCAGCACAGTCTCATTTTTGCAACTGTTTTGAAGTGATGTGCAGCAAATCTCTGCTGGAAGATGTCCTCTACCCAAAACGGAGCATCCTCCTGTTTCAGCCCATCCCTGCTGCTGCCTGCAACCTCCAGGAGTGAGCCAGAGATGCCCATGCTCTGTCCCAGCAGCCAGGAGCCTCCCTCCCTGCCCTCCATCCCTCCCCAGTGCCATTATTAACTCCTTCAGCTGGAAGGGAGAGCTGACACAGCCACACCACAGAACCATCTGGCTTGGAAGGGACCTTAAACCCTGACTCCTCCCACAGGACACCTTCCCCTGTCCCAGGTTGCTCCAAGCCCTGTCCAGCCTGGCCTTGGACACTTCCAGGGTCGTGGCAGCCCTGTATAAGGATGTGCAGTACCTCATTCCACGCCCAAAAGCAACAAGTGACACTTGGTGACCAAACACCACTCGAGGTATGAAGAGATGGGACATAAAAACCCCACCCCTCTGCTCTTCACATGGTGATTTTTCTCTACAGGTGCAGGACACATGGATTAGGAGAGAGATTGTTCTGCTTGTGCAAGTCCAACCCTCATTTGCAAGAATTTACCAAACAAAACAAAAAAGCCAATGCAGCTTTTACTCCACAAAGCAAGTGTCATGTCTGCCTCACTCCAAGATCCATTTTGCAATTATGGTCATGAGAGAAATTCCTTTCAAGCATGACAAACTGTAGTAGAAGAAAGGAGGGGTGGAACAGAAGAAACACTTTGTCTACAACTACAACCCAGAGTCAAGAGACAGAACATTAAATGAAAACCAATCCTCAGAAGAGTCTCAAGAGCTGTGCTCTTGTACTGGGCTTTATTTGCTGTTTGAAACAATTTGATATCCTCTTCCAGTGTTACACATACTTTGTAAAAGGCAACTTTCCATCCAATTCCCACTTCCTATCTTTTCTACTATTTTGTTATTTGGAAGCTGCACAAACAAATACGCTCAACAAATGGATCTCAAGGACAGCTCCACTTGTGCCCCCTAAAGACTCTGTGAGTGTCATGGATTTGAAAAGAGCGGAAAATTAACAGAATCATCACTGAATCACGAGACTGGAAGTGACCCAACAGATCATCCCATCCCACCCCCTGCCATAGGCAGGGACACCTCCCACTGTCCCAGGCTGCTCCAAGCCCCAGTGTCCAACCTGGCCTGGGACACCCCCAGGGATCCAGGGGCACCCTGTGCCAGGGCCTGCCCACCCTGCCAGGGAACAATTCCTGCCCAATATCCCATCCAGCCCTGCCCTCTGGCAGTGGAAGCCATTCCCTGTGTCCTGTCCCTCCATCCCTTGTCCCCAGTCCCTCTCCAGCTCTCCTGGAGCCCCTTTAGGCTCTGGAAGGGGCTCTGAGCTCTCCCTGGAGCCTTCTCCTCTCCAGATGAACACCCCCAACTCTGAGCTGTCTGAAACTCAATCCAAACCCAGACTGTGCTTCCTGGTGCCCCTAGAACAGAAAAACAACCACCTTGCATCCCGAGTTCCCAAACCCCCACACCAAACCTCTGAGATACGACCCCTTCAGCACCCATCACAGCAGAGGTGCAGGAGATGCCAGCACAGGAGCCAAGGGAATGAGGGGCAATAAGGCAGGATGAGCACCCCAGGGCAGGGTAAAGGAGCTGGGGGTGGAAGAAGCAGGGAAAGAGGCAACATGTGAGGTACGGGAATAGCACAGCACAAAGGCTGGGACACAAAAGTCCAAGAGCGGCGCTTCGTCGTTGGCCCAGGGCTCCTATTCTCTCTCTCACACACACAACCCTCTCTCCTGTGTAACCATCTGCAGCGGAACCAAGGATATTCTGACCCCTTCTATCTTCGTGTCTTTTGATTTATTTCATATTTTTGTCAAATCACCTATTTACAAAAACTTGAAACAAACTCAACAGGTGACGCTATTCTCCACAGACCAAAGTCGAGCTTGATCTGGTTTACATTTTTCTTGCATCTTCTTGTTAAAATTTTCCAACAGGCTTTCAAAGTGAAATTAGACTTTTTTGTCAAGCCCAGCTCCCCAACACGGCCTTATTCTCAAGTGGCTGGAGATTGATTAATTTGGGTTTTTGATTTGCCGAAGTGACAAGAAGTCAGACGTTACAAAAGCGGGAGCGGTGAATGGGATCAATTAAAGAGCAGAAGCAGCAACACAATTAATAGCACCAGGTTCAAGAGGAGAAAGAAAGCGCTGATGACGAAAACAACAGCAACAGCTCTGCCTGCAGCAGGAATCTTTGCAGCGACCCAAGGAAGGCTGAATCCAAAGAGGGTGTTTCAGAACTTTCACTGTGCCATTAGTGCTGAAATGAAATAAGGCAAAGATGTCGGTAGCTGGTGGACTGAATAATAAAAAAATAGCTGGACGCTTTCATCTTCCACACATGTGTTTTAAATAAAGGTGAGAAAAGCAATCCTTTTATTTAAACAGGGGAAGCAAGAGACTATAACTATCTGTAGTTTGTATTTCAGACCCATTTCCCCGAGCTGAGATTTTTCTGGCTGTGAAATCCACTGCTCTCCAGCTTCCCTTTACAGCTATTACCATAAATGTTCTATCAAGTTCTTTATCTTGCTCCTCTGCCTCAGACTGAAGTTAAAGGGATGCTGCAATCACACAGCAGCCACGGAAGGCTGAAGTCAGGCACAGGTGTACAGGACTGACACTAAAATCCTGCCAGAACTGCAGCTTGGCACAAGTCTGTGGATGTAAGAAACGCTTGAGAGTGGAGGAGAAGGGGTGGCACGAGATTACAGCCTCCAGGATGAAAAAAAAAGGTAAATATTTGTCAAATACACAGAGCTCATACCTTTGGGAGGAATTAGGTGCATCTGGTCATCGCTGAGCTGAGCTCAGCTCGGACACTCAAGCTATGGAGGGCTTAAATTAACCTGCTGCACTGAAGGAAATTAAAGGGAGCTCTGAGCAGAACTGGGGGATGGACATCAAAGAGCCTTGGAAGTCTTCCCTTTCCATGGCTATCTCCCTTTTTTGCAGCCTTATGTCCAGAGCCTGCAAATCCCAAAGCTGTCCTGTCATCCTCAGGAAGCCCCACTGAACCATTCCTTTCCTCTAAGAGCAATTTCAATTAAATAAGGAAAACAAAGCTTCCTTCTGGACAGCAAAAGAGGGATCTCCCTGCTTTTGGAGGCTCTGGCTCTTGCTGTGTGGCAGCACCTCAAATGACCAGACCTCAGGGCATGAGTGTCCCTTCCCCTTTGTGACAAGGGAGGGACATTGTCCATAAACTTGGGAGAGAAATAAGACTCAAGATGCTCAGTCCCAGATATTGGAAAGGTTCAGTGATTTTGGAAAGACCCTCATTACTATCTCCCTTATCCAAGGGAAGACAAGTCACCTCTAGCTCATTCCCTATCAATGCACAATGTTGGGCCACCATAAAGGAAGCATGAGAGCAGAAAGGTAACAATAGAGTTTAAAAAAACCCCACAAAAGTACATTTTCCCTCCTAAGGAGCAACACATTACAGTGCTGGCAAAACAGCATCCTGCTCCCTGGAACTTGAAGGATGGCTAGGAAGAAAAGAAGCTCCCTTTCAAAGGAAGCTCCTTGTTTCCTGGAGGAATTCACCAGCTCTCACAAGGAGAGGACACAACTATTGCTACGTGATTCTCTCCTGTGCTGCCAGCACGGTGACAAGCGAAGCAAAGACTGTGTTTTAGAGGACCTGCAACCTCAGAACGTGAACTGGGGATGAGATCCTAATCTTGCTGCACACATCTTGCCTGCAGCAGGTTTAGGTGAGGGGCAGGGATGATATAAACTACTCCCTGAGCGAGCAGGGTTTGTTAATTTATCTCACCCCCCGTTACACAGACGCATCCCTGCACTCCCCTCCTCTGCTCTGCATGTGAACGTGCCCTGTGGAAAGATCAAGCCTGACAAGCTGTTTGAACACATAAGGACAACAAATCAGGGAAGAGATGCAAGTCTGGGATGCTGCAGGATGCCACCACATCCCAAGGCAAACGAACTTCGTGGCTCCTGCTGAACAGACCTGCAGTGGAGATGTACAGGGAACATGCCTAATTCTTCTGGCAGAATGTTTTCACTGGGCAGCACCAGCCCTGTGAGCCTCACAGGGTGTCACCCTGAATTGTTACCAGCTGGGTGTAGGATGCTGTGGGTGTTGCTGTTTCCCCAGGCCATCAGCTGGGATGTGGAACAGAGAGGTGGAAAACAGCACAAAAGGCAGAAATTATGGGGAGTCACTGCAGGTAACTTGGTCATTTCAGGGAATTTGCTCCCTTCCCACGAGGGAGAAAGGAGATGGATGGTCCTTTTGCACCTCAGGGCAGAACTCCCTGTTCAATTCCAGGTCACATGCTGTTCTGTCTGGGCCAGTTTGGATGGGGCTCAGAGCAGTCAGGTCCAAAGGGAAGTTGGATCAGGATGGTCTTTAAGGCCCTTCCAACCCAAACCATTCTGTGATTCTATGATTCATGTTGTTACTGGTTTCTATGTCCCCCTTTTGAAGCCACCAGGCACCTCAAGAGCAGCTGCCAACTGCAGCACCCTGGATGTGGCAAATCCACCAGGACCATCCCCAGGAATAGCTATGTGGGCACAGGCAGACACTTGGAGCACACTAAAAGAACACATTTTGGGTGAACAAGCTCCATCATGGTCAGGTTTGTAGAAGTGCGTGACAAATTCGATTTTAGATCCAAATGAGATGCATAATAAATTCACCTTAATTACACAGAGAGGGGCAGAGCTCCACCCTGATCTAACCATCAGCACTGTCTTCTCATTGCATAAAAAATCCTCATTTAACAACATTTTGCTTTGAAATAGAGCCTGCAGGTCACCAGACACTTGGAAAATAATGAATCCATGCCTTACCGAATCACTTCCTACTAAAATATTTACCTTGTGTTTCAAGATAGGCAAAGTAAGACAGAGAGGAAGAACTGACTCTCTTCAAAGAGAAGCTCAGAGCCAGAAAGATGTCTCGTCTCTACTCCTGTACTTTAACCTTCCGTCTGTATAACCTGTGGATAACTTCAAGCTTCAAACCCACTCTGTGGTAATTGAGAAGAGGTTAGGAAACTCTCCACTGTCAGTCCACGAGACTTCAGTGACAAGCCCTAATATCAGTGTTTTGGAGGGAAAAAAAAAATCAAGAGACTTTCACTATTAACATTTTCCAATTAAAGCTGAATAATTGCTGTATAGCAAATTGGCTGTTAATTGCATCATGCTAGGCAGGAAAAAACTAAGGCTTTCCTGGTAATGTATGCCACAAGCAGCGGTGTCAGAAAGGAAGAGAAATAATGGCAGCAACACCAAGACTGCTCTTAATCAAAGGCAAAATCAAACATTTTCCTATCGCAGAGACCCAGAGCTGAACAGCAAAGCTCTTAAAACACAAAGCTCTGTCTTTCAGAGCTGTCAGGTGGCGTAACTGCTATCGACAAACTGTTTTTTTTTTTTTTAATTTTCAAGTTTAATCAAGCCCTGCTCCTAGCCCTTGGATAAATAAGTGGGGGCCCTTCATCAGAGAAGGCCGGGGTGCATCGGATACTCCTCCCAGCCTCGGCTGCATGAAGGGATGAGATCAACTGTGACAAATGAAGGGCCTGGGGACTTGAAAGGGGAAGCTCTCCCACCTGCAGGAAGGGAAGGCCAGGGCTCTGAGCTCCAGCTGGCCCCCAACAATCCCCAGGTTGTGGCCAGGGCCCAGCACAGAGGCTTCTTTCACTGCCCGAGCTGTGTGTGCTGTGAGGCAGCTTTGAAGTGTTGGATTCCATAGGTAAGGAATACACAACATCCCTAAAAAACCCCACGCTCTGGGAGCTGGCCACAGCCACGCTTGAGGAGGCAACTGCTCTGCTCTTCATTGAACAGAAACTTCATTAAGCCTGAGAAGGAATAAAAGCACTGAGTGTGTTTCTTGCACATTGTTGCTCCACACCCTACAAAACAAAGCACTGCACTCCTGGCTGTACATTAAACAAGAACGTTACTATTGCAAAACTCTGTTGGAACTTCTAGAGTGTGGATGTGCAAAGAAGAAATCCTCAAATCAGGAACTGCTCCCATGGGAGCTATACATGAACATTTTGCTTTCTCAGCTTTCCATTTAAACCTTATAAAACTTTAAATAAATTTAGACTTTACAAAAGCTTAGCTTATTTAAACTAAGATAAAAAGATTAAGAAAAAATAAAAGCTCGCTGATTTGGGAAGCTTATTTATTTCCCTTTAACTTTTCCTTATCAACTCCTTAAATACAGAATGCACTGGGCTTAGGAAATTTGTAAGCCATACTACTTGAATCAAAGAATTTATAAAATGTCACATTCTGCTCTTGCAGTATTATGTCTTTCCTCTATGTTTACTTGAGAGTGTCTCTCTCGATTTATAATGTTCTCTGCAAACATGATTTTATTTTCAAAGTCCATAACCTCCTGCAGATACTGTGTGAATCCAGCTCGTTTAATTCCTTGCAATTACTGCAAAGATTTCAGATTAAAGCAACCTTAAACTGCAAATATGCAAAACAAAACCCTTTAAAACTTACACTCTTATAAATACAAATGAGATTACAGGACACTCTCCCTGATGAAGCATTCCCCTTGTCCAGAGGGGTGATCATCTTCAATATTACACCTTACATTAAAATGTTTTTATATAATGATTCAAAATAATGGTTCTAATATCAAACCAGAGAAGAGAATACATTTTGTAGACTTCTAAGAGCTGAATCTGTCAAATGTCAAATGTCTGAGCTACACAGAACCATGCTGGGCTTCCAGCCTCCTTCCTTGAGAATTCCTGACTTTTGGAAAGTGCTTCTTGGACAGGAGCTTCAAGAGCTGATGAAGACAACATTCACTCTCCTCACTATTCTGTCAGGTTGAAGCCTAAACTCCAAGAATAAAAATAAAGTGCTTTGGCTTGAGGGTTTTTCCCCTCGTTTTTCCTCCTGAGTGGGGATAACAGAGAAGGTGTGACAACCAAGCCCAGCTACGTGCAGAAAAAGCACTGATTTACAGAACACTGCCAGACAATCTAATCAGATTAATCAGCATCAGTAACCAGAAATAAATCACCTTTTTTCACTGTTATAAAGAACACGCTGCTTGCACTTTAGTGTAAATCCTAAGCCAAACTAAAAGCAAAATATGTATTTAAACATCCATAAGTAAATGCTGGGAAAAACCAGACCTTTACAGCTCAGTCAGAAAGTTAATTTAGTCCCATGAACAATTTGCTGACAGACATTTGGCACTCCAGCTTGTGAGCAACATTAAGATCAGCATCAAGTTGCCAATGTCAAATTACCTGAGGATGCAAACTCATGTTTCTTGGAGTCAAGAGCAGGATTTAATTGCTGAATGCAACAATTCTTTGTGTGTTAATCAGAGGGAGAGCAGAAAGAAGAGGATCTTTAACAAGAAAAGAAGATGGAGAACTGCAAAAATGTAGCTCAGGATTTAAACAGCCGCTCTGGATAAACAGAGGAGCAGCTGAAACTCAGCCAAGCTGTGCAGAAATGCCCACGGACCCAAAGTCCTCCCTGAACCAACATCATGGCAGAGTTCAAACCTCAGAGGGCTCTTGGTGCCATCACAGACACAAAGTAAAGAGCTGCTTTCAGATCTTTCACTCCTTTTTTGTCACTTCTCTGCTGGATACGGGGCCCAGTGGGACCAGATGGCAACAGCTCAGCTCCAGTTTGGGGGTCACTGAGCTGCCACCCAGGGCCTGCATGGGCAGGAGAAAGGCACAGATCCACCGAGTGATTTAGGCTGGAAAAGCCCTCTGAGACCCATGGGTGCAGCCCCTAAGCCAGCACTAAAACCTGCTCCTAAGTGCCCCATGTTTTTTTAACACTTCCAGGGTTGGCGACCCCAAAGTTTCTCATGAAGCTGAGATTCCTGTGGCCTGCAGAACAGAAGGGGTAAGCACTGGGTCCTGCTGCTTCCAGAGGCTAACACATTCCTAAAAATCCCAGGCAGGCAGTACCAGCTGGATTAATGCTTCAAACCCCTTTTCAGAGCACTTATTTATCACCATTGCCCTCCAGGCCTTACATTATTCTGGGGAACCACAGGTTGCAAAACCCCATTGTCCCCTGCCTGAATTAAAACCAATTTGAAATCTCAGGTCCTGCAGGATCAGCAAATCCAAAAAATTACCACTTTCCTGTTTCCTAGGACATTGCTACACAGAATTTTTTAGTATTTCTGGTTGACTGGGCTATTTCAGGCGAGAGCTTGTCAAGAATGCTAGGTAAATTTAAATACTGGAAGTTTCTCAGTTTCAACCTCATGCTGAAAGGCGATGGTTTTCCAGAAATTATGAAAAAGTAGTGCATTATAACTACTCAGGTTTCCTCAGGGTATGTTGAGAAAGCAAGGCAATAATAAGTTGCTGTTAGCAGAGTTTACCCTGCTGAACTGCAATAGTTTCCCTCTGGAAATATTTTGCCAAAAGCAATTTGTGGATCACAAAAAGGTATAAAAAGTAGAAGAATGTTCCCTTTCCTGTCCTGTGTAAGATAATGTAAACTATGTGCAGATATTACACATGGTGAATTTTATTATATTAAGTAGTAAGGACTACAGAAAACCCCAGAGTAGCTCTAAACCAGCTGGGAAAAAAAAAAGGAGAAAATAAATCTATATTTGCTTTTTAGTCACAATTTCCATATTTAGAAAGGAGGAAAAAGCTCTTCCAACCTAAACCATCTGCATACACTGACCAAAAATAGTTTCAAAATTTTATGAATCTACTTGAAATTATATAATTGAGCCTGGTCAACAGCGTGCCTATGGAATCCCAGCAGCTCTAAATAGTATTTTCTTTTGTCAGATGCAAGTTGAACCATTTCCTTTTCCAAGGCAGAGCAGAAGGTTCCATCATTTAATCATTCCCAGCACTTAGGATCAGACAAGTGAGGCAAGTTGCAAGGTCTGCATTAATATCAACACTCCAGCGACCTCTCACACCCCATGGCACAGTGAGAACTCAATTTTACATTAATAAACCTGAACACCAAACTGTTAGAAACTCAGAAGACACCAGGTATTACAACTTCCATAAATTACAGCCGAGCTCAAATGGCCCGTACAAGCAATTGTACAGTGATAAAGCCTAAGTGGATGATATTTAAACAGATACTTGATTTACAGCAGAGTTTTACATCATGCTGGAATTCAAATGACAATTTACAAGTCCAGAGATGAGAAATCCCTGCCCTATGCAAAGTGCTGTTTGCAGTGCTCTGGCAGAAGAGCTGAATGCTGAATCCTTCAGGAAGGAATCCTTCCCTCCGATGGTCTCAGGGCACAGAAACCAAATGATAAAGCTGAACATTTAAAAAGAGAATGAACCAAGCTGCTGCTTCATCCCCAGGTAGGAAATTACATCCTTGATCTTCTCAGAGTGATGTCTCACAAACCTCACTAGCTGCCTGTGATTCCTGGCACCACAAAAACTTCTGATGGCAAATTTGGGGATCTGCCTGTCAGGTTCTTCAGAGGTGCACAAATTGTGAGGACTGGAGAGCAGACAGGCCCATCTCTTTAGTGGCATCAGCACCACTAAAACCATGGAATTGTAAAAGCCCTCCAAGATCATTGAGTCCAACCTGTGACTGTCCCCAGCCCAGAGCTCTGAGTGCCACGTCCAGGTGTTCCCTGAACACCTCCAGGGATGGGCACTCCAAACCTGCCTGTGCAGCCCCTTCCAGTGTCTGCCCACCCTTTCCATGGAGAAATTCTCCTGGTGTGCACCCTGAGCCTCCCCTGCCCAGCCTGAGGCCGTTCCCTC
>JANRGV010000104.1:1488744-1512276 GCA_024734035.1 Alethe castanea | reverse complement strand
GTCCCACCAAAAAAAAAACAAAAAAAAAAAAAAAAAAGGCAAGAGCACCAAACTCCCCGTGGAGCCCAAAGCAGGTGACCCCCCCAAGCTGCAGGTTTCTTACCACTGCTAATGCCAGAGTTGGCAATGACTGTGGCCTCGCTCCACTGATCTGCACTGGAGACCGAGTAGGAGCGCTGGTGCATACCGTCCGGGCGGCTGTTGAAGGACACCAGACTGATCCCACTGGCCATCTGAGACACAGATGTGCTAGTAGTCACGTTCCCTAGGCACAAAGGGAAAACAAATCGTGTCAATAGAGAGGACAAGAGGGATTTTGCATCGGCGTGGATGGGGGGGTGTCTTAACAAGAGCAGGAACAGGGGTTGCTTCAGCCACACCACGACCCTCCCTGAAGCGCTGGAGCTGACGGTCCTGAGACCAGCTCAAATCCAGCTAAGGAGACAAAAAAGCCAAATTGTTCATGGTGTCACCTCACTCTGTTCATCCACCTTCAGGGAAACACGATCTTCCATCACCCTGCTACCAGGCACATTCTCTGGAGCTTCTCTAGAGCTTGTTAGACTGTTCACAGAAAACCAATTTATTCCTAAAAGCCACTGTTCTTACAACTGAGTTGTAAAACAATCCACCTCTAAGTAATACCTGACACAGGTATGTCCCCCAAGAACACAGTGATGGGGAGCAAATGACTGCCAACACTGAGAGACCACAGAAAAAAAAAAAACCAAAACCAACTTTCTCGGACGTTTAATCTCAAAACAACATCGTGACACAAAGCAGACACTGGACTGACTGCAAGTATCATTCCTGGGGCTCGTCCCAGGAATGTGACACAAAAGGGGACACACAAAGAACAGCCTTACCCAGTAAACACTTCTGTATTTTCATGATCACTGAGGCCTAGGACATTAAAATGCTGGGAGCTGTGTGCAAGGGGGAACGACAGGGACAGGTTTCTCACCATAAAACGGGACAAGTGGAATCTGGTTGAATACATTTTAGAGTAGAAACAATTAAAACCTTTCCAGAAACTCAGGTTTCTGATGGTCTTACTTACAACTTGCTATGGGCCAAAACCTGCTTCATGGTTTTGGGTTCTGAGCACATTTTATCTCATTCCTAGCACAGGCCTTGCATATCATAAAGCCACAAAGAATTTACAGTGCCAGTTTCATTCCTCATGGCAGGCTCTCTAAAGGTGCCCCACAGGTCCTCTATGGATTGAAGAATACTCTTAAAAAACACATGCAAAGGGAAAGGAACAGACGCAATATTATAACGTACCCTCACACTTTGCATTTCCATTGCACCTTCTACTGATGAGTTCAGAAAAATTAATGAATTAATTTTCAATGCTCCTGTGAGGTTGTTAATTATCTGCTATCATTTCCCCCATTTTTCAGAGGTTAAATGACCCAGGGCCACAAAGGAAGATTGTGGCAGACTTGAAAATAAAACCCAGATCTCCTGACTCCCAGTTCTATCATTATGTCTTTTCCCAGAGCAGCCTTTGGGAAGACAACAGAGCTTAGTGAACTACTTTGTGTTTATTAGAGTTGGCATAATTGTCCCTTTCTCTCCTCCCCTTTCCCAAGACAAAATCTCCTCTTTAGTCCTTAACACAGATCCATCACAGTATCTGTGTCTTCAATGTACTTAGCCCTCAAGAACTTCTGCCTGGCAATCCCTGCTTTGCAGACATGAAATACAGACAGAAAAACTCATTTGTTTAATCATGCAAGTCTAAGGTGGGTTTTGGAACCATGTTGGGACCTCCCAAGGCATGAGACTAGAGAACAGAGAACTAAATTGTAATCCAATATTTTAAAACCACAACAGAAAATGAAAGCATGAGCTGACAAAAGTTGTATTTTGTGCTGTCTTTAAAGAAATCTCTCCTTCCAAATCAGCTTCTGTGATGCTTGCTTTGAAATCCCCTTTTCCTCTGGTTTTCACAATCCAGAAAAACTATGAATATTAATAAATTATTTTGATGAGCCACCAAATTAAAGAGAATGGCTGATGTGAGTGACAAGAGTTTGAGACCGAGTGGGTTCTACAGACTTGACATTTAGGCCAACATAGACACAACACATGCAGTGATATTTTTATGCTGCCATCTTCCACCTAGCCCAAGCTTTTGAACACAAGTGTCCAATCACCTTCTAACCACGACGCAAAACCAAAACCTTGGAAAGAGAACATCAAGATTTCTCTGCCATCAGGTCAGCACCAAAAGCTCTACTCTCACCTTAATGCCATCTGAGGAAACTCCAACCCCACACTGTGACATGAACCTGTTGAGAAGTGACTTACTGTGGGAACCATAGAAGAATTTTTCTTCCACTGCACCTCTCCCAAAGGTACAGGCTGCTAGCACAAAACAGGTGCCAAGTGCATTCGTGTGACACTTCACTGAACCGTGATGAACCCAGCCCAGCTCCCTCTTTCCTACTGCCATAGCCTGGTAACCTTTATGATAATCTTTATTCAGGATTAAATCTCACTTTGTGCAGGTGCTGCAAGGTATATTTTTGTGACAGATCAGACCACCAAGTCAGAATCCACAAGTAGGTATCAGAAGGGCCAGACTACAGAAAATAGTGTGCCTTTCTTTTCCTGTCCTCCTCCTCGATGTATCCAGCTCTAGCACAAACTTGTTACTTAGAACCTTATTTAAAAATCATTATTTCCCAACCCAGGGCTAATTTTTCCACTTCTCAGTCCACCTGCAGGACATGAATCCCACACTAGGCACTAATGCTGCCAGCCCAAAACAAGGACTGCTGCTCTTGCTGTGTGTGTCTCCAACACAGTCCCACAGTTCTTCCCATCTAAAACCAGACCTGGCAAAAGTCCTTTGATTTTCCTCACGGATAAATCCAGAAACCACCTCAGACTTTGAGCAGACAAGCAGAAGACAGTGAAAACGAGGAGGCCAGCAGTACTCAGTGAAAATGCTGAAGATGTCCCTACCCATGGAAGGGGTTTGGACCAGATGAGATTTAAGGGTCCTTCCAACCCAAACCATTCCGTGGCTCTCTGATCCATGAAAAGCAAAGTCTGTGTGTTGGGTCAGGCACACCAAGCCTTTACATCCTGCACCTCTTGTCCCCCCATCCACAGACAGACTCCATCTTCACTGGACCCCCAGCTCCTGGCCTGATACCTGGCCCACGCTGGAGCTGTGAAAGAGCTGCCTCTTCAAATGCATCCTACATGCATCAGCTGGTTGCTTAAGTTGATTAGCAGGGGGCAGTTAAATTACTATGCTAATCCATGTATTCTCAGCACTGTTTCCTTGATATGGATATGTGTATATGCTTACTGGGAAGCCTTGATTAGTTCAAGCTTCAATGTGTCAAAGGCTCCAGATTCTTTCCAAAGAATAATTTTAGCTGTACTCACATCCCTAAAGTGTGGGAGCTGATTTGAAAAGGTACTTACCTCTACCATATGCTATTTTTCTTTAAACAATTTGCATTTCAAAGGGAATATGGCATTTATATTTGAATGAATATCAGTATGTTGCCAGAACTTGTCTCAAATGAGCAAAAAAAAAGATGCTGGTCTCCTATTGAACAAAAATGTTTTCATCTACCAAAGGAGCATCAAAGAAAGAGTTCCTCTTTCTAGCTCTAGACAGCTTTATTAAAACTATCTTTTCTGATGTTATAAAACACCCCGTTACGGCCGCGCTTACAAAACGTTCAAACAATTAAGCCCCACAAAACCCATCCAAATTAAGATTCAAGGTAATTTCCAGGTTTGGCTGCTGCTCAGCAGACGAGCCCCTAAGAAAAGTGAGTGTGCTCACACAAAACCCCATTTAAATCCCCATTGACTCCGGGTAAATCGCTGCCAAGAGCAGGTGGAGGCAAGAGGAATTAAGCTGAGGAGAGTGCGTGGGGAGAAGCTGAGGTTTGAAACACACACTGGGGGCAGAAGGAGAACAAGGAGTCACTCTGGCTCCTCACACACAGCCCTCTGGGATTTCCAAAACCACAGAGCAGAAATGCAAGACTTAGAAATGAAATGGAAATAACCAGGATTCACACAAACAGGGGACCGGACAAGATGTGGACAGTGTGCGTCTAGTAGGTAAAAGCCAAAAAGTAAAAGGTCTATTGTAAAAATTGTAATAAAATATGCAATTAAGGTTAATAGAAATGGTGTCCTACATATATGCAGTGACTTGTCCAACAAAAATAAACCACTCAGGATTTTGGTCACGTTTGCTCCTGTAATGGAGCAGTACAAGGGACAGCATGTCTGCAATCCCTCTTTTGCTGGTTTTTAACTTAATAATCCTGTGAATCATCACAGGTTAGTGGAACAGACACATCATTTCAAGCCTTCACCAACTACACCACCCACTAATTACAAATGCAGAACGAATATAATTCACAAGCAGACCCTGAGAAGTGAGATACAAGTGACACAAACGATACTGGGCACAAATGATTTCCATTCCCTGCTGCAGACACGTCTGTGATTCCCTCCAAACAAATCAGCTACCAGAAGTTACATTCACAAGTGCAACTAATATACTGCTGGATTTATGAGACAAGCAGCCAGTGCAGGAGTTGTGAAGCAGAACTGTATTTTTCCATGAAGCAGCAGCGTATGAGACTCGCAGGGGGCTGCACAGAAAGACTGAATCAGATAAACTGCAGCCCTACTGCTCTGCTTTCACCGTGTTTCATTTGTGTCAAGCTCCTCGTGTCCATGATGAGTTTCTCTTCCAAAAAAAAAAAGAAAAAGAGAAGGAAATAAACCTCTTAAGGCCAGAGGGCTGCGCTCACCAGCTGTTAGAACTAATGAAAAATACATTAGAGTTGTGGGTCAGGAAATCCTGACTCTTGATATCAGAGGGTTAATTGTTTCAAATCATGTTGGGTCAATTTGTGTTGCAGGAATTCTGCCTATTCTTGAAATGCCCTCTAATTCAGCACCAGGCACTGTCAAGTAGGTTAGATTGGCTGTGGATGCCCCTTCAAAACCCACACCCAGCACTGCTCCCTCGAGTCTCTTCAGGGTAGAAAGGGAGAGGGAGAAGCCCCATTGCATTCTCTTCCCATCCTCAGCTCTGCATCATGCTCAGAATTAATTCCCAGAGTTGTGCAGAAACCTTTCCAGTGCAAAAACCTTCCTTGAGAAGTGTCTGACCATCCCAGCTGTGCTTCCTGCCTCTCCTTCACCTGCAGAAACGAACCTTGGGACCTTGGGACATTTGGGGATAGCTCTCCTGGGTTCCATTAATGTGCTGTCTCAGCATTCATCTTTTCCAGGTGCATCCTGCTTTCTGTGCCCACTCTGGAGATTGACTGTGTACTGCACTGATATCTGGGAAAACAGCTACTTACAGCTCCTTGCCTCTCCCACTGAGGAGAATCCCATGCTGGGAAGGGAGGCACTGCCCAGGTGTCTGGCCACGTTCTGAGGAGCCTGTGGGACCTGAAGAGCTCTAAATGTCATAGCCAGGTTCTTGAGAGGGATAAAATTCCCTCAAGTATTGCCATGGATTCTGGTTCATCCTGATGGCAGTGTGCAAGCAGCACATGGTCTCTGCCCCAGCTTTCTCAGGCACCTAAAATCACCTGAGGTTCCTCACACAAAACAAGAATGAGTAGAGGGAGGACTGAAAATAGATGATCTTTTGGGTCCCTTCCAACCCAAACCATTGTGACTCTATGACAAAAATCTTTCCAAATCACCCTGGTTCCAGTGCTGGAACTCGCTGACAATCACTTACATCACTGTGGCAGAAACTCACTTGTGAGTTTTACTTAGTTTTAAGACTTTTTTGTTTTGTTTTGTTTTGTTTTCTGAAGCATTTACTTAGTGAACAAAATTCCTAAGGACAAGCAGCTATTCCTAGAGGAAGCCCTTCCATCTCCATCCCCGCCGAACTGGGCTCGATTAGCAGCGCACAAACCGAGCGGGGTCAATACTAATGAACAAACAAGGCAGTGCCAAGAAATACCCTGGCAGTGAAGGACGTGGTGCTGGGAATATAACGAGGAAAGCTATTATTCTCAGAGCATGCCAAAGCAACACAGCAAGTGTGGAGGAAAATTAAGTCATCAGAGGAGACATCTCTTCTAAAAGAAAGTTAAACCCAAGATCTTCACCGCGGGCTTCTGCTTGAGATCCCTGACTATTTACTCTGCTGGGATCAAAGCCTGCTTTCCTTTCCTGGCAGGCATATTATTATTATTTTTCTGCAGTTTTAACAAATAACAGTAATAAATAAGACATGCTTGGCTTTCTGGGCAAGTCCTGATTGAGCTTATCTGCTTGTTCAGGGACTGCAGCTTTAAGACCCAGAGGTGAGTGTTTTGCTGGCAAAAACTCTGCTTTGTGTTGCTCTTATTTGGCTGTGAATCCCAACAGGAACCGTGGATTTAACTTTGCAAAAAATAACAGCAGAGATCCAAATCATTCCAAGGTAGGTACAGCAGAGCATGTGCAGGGCCCTGAGGCAAAGGATGTAAAATGCTTCCTAATCCCTTCGACTGCCTGTGGAAATTATTAATAATGGAATTGGAGAGGGGGTAGCAGGTCCTACCTGCGTGCTGGATCGGGACTGCTGAGCTGAACCGGGCTAACTTTGGGAGCTTCCCACGAGCTCCAGCCCTCCCAGCCCCCGGCAGAGCCTCCTGGGGTGGGGAGGGACCACTGCTGGCATTCACCGCCTCTTCAGGAAACAGAACAAAGAAACTTTATTTTCGCAAAAGAGACAATAGATACGAATGTGAGATGACTTTTTTCCCCTTTTTTTTTTTTTTAATAGCTATTGCCACTGTAACAGCAGCTAAGTGAATGCATGTCTGCAGTGTGAGCAGTTTTGATAAACAGCCTCTGCGGGCCACACAACGGGGATAATGTATCCTTAAGTACTGCCAATGAGCTGCCATTCTGCACAGCCAATTACTTCTGTGCGTCTGTCACTCAAAGGAAAAATGACTGAGCCCATTAGATCAAACCTTTGTCACTGTTCCTAATGCACTCTTAGGCCTCATTAATCTGAGGGAGCAGCAACACAGCCGCCGGTGCCTCATTGCCTCCCCCACAACAGGCCCACGTGAATCTTCTCATCTCTCCCCCAAGTGCACCACGTTAATCAAGCTCTCCTTATTACCCCGGTCCCTGTCACGGCGGAGAGCGCTCTCTCTCTTAAATGCTCTCATTATGGTCCATCTTTAGAGCCGGCTGAGTGGAAAAAAAAAAAAAATTAAAAAAAAAAATAGAGGGGGGGAAAAAAAACCGAGCCAGAGAGAAAGAGAAGAGGAAAAAGCAAGTCCGATCACATTAATATTCATGACAATAATTAGTATTCTAGGTCACTGAATATTCATGCTATTAGTTTGGTTTTTTATGGGTTTGCTGGATGTCCTGATTGCTGGAGTGTGGAGGAAAACAGCATGCTTGGGACTTTAGATGTCAACGGTAGTTCAATACTCCAAACACATTTGTGAATTTTTTTTTTCCCTCCCCCGTTTGCTAAATCAGCTTCAACCCTCCCGATGGTTTTAATATCTTAAAATCACTGGGGGGAAAAGCACGGAGAATCCTGCAAAGGTCTGAACATCCAAGCAGTTTGTGCTGCGCCTTGTGGCCGTCAAGACACCGGGATTTCATCGGGTGGACAAGGCAGATGTGGGATTTTATCCACGATACGGCGCATGAAAATCATCCAGAGGGAAACAGGCACCTGCCTGAAGCTCCACGACACATTCCTACCCTTCATCCACCTCATCATCATTAGGGATTTGCCCACCTCGAAAAAGCATCCTCAGACAGTTTTTCCTTTTTTTTTTTAGCCTGAAGAGAAAAATCTCAGCAAACTAATTTTTTCTCAATATTTAACCAACGCAGTTATTTTATCAAATATTTATTTCGTTATTGCTAATATGTGCCCTGCTCCTTTTCTCCCATTATTAAGGAATATAGGGTATTAACAGTGAAAGTTTTCTCTAGTTCTGGAAAGGGCAAATCCTAGTCCAAAGGAACAGGAGAAAATGACCTTGAGGGATCCCCCTCTAGTGGGATGAAAGGGAAATCTCGGATGCACCTGAAATTGGGCTTTTTTTCCTTTGAAACGAGCAAACTGCCAACTTCTCTTCCCATCACTGCAGCTGTATATCACTGAACCTACAGCAAAGCCACCCAGATGGAAAATTGACTCAGGTGATTGATGACAAAACTGAGTCCCAAACTTGCATTTGTGATCTGTGGCAAACGCATAAACTCACGCTAAAGTTGAAGCGCGGAAAATGTTTTGTGTGAAAACACCTCACGTCAGACTCCAGAAATGGCAACAAATAACTTCCAACAACCTCTGGCCTGTGGGAACCACATCAGATCACCTCCAAGTAGGGAATTCAGAGCAGATTCCAGAATTTAGGATTCAGTTAAGCATGTATTTACAAAGGCACCCGAGATCCACAGGCTTTGGAAAAACTGCCCATGCTTCTGATCTCTTGGCTGATAAACGTTTTTACTCCTCACCAGCCTGATCACACCATCTGAATCCTCACAGTGACCCCCAATTAAAAAAGATCATTACATGATCCCCAAAAACCAATGAGGATTGGATAGATGATCACAATTAATAACAGACAGGAACCTCACAGTGATAAGAACGTGGAGCTGCTGTTCCTGCAGCATCTGAAATGTCACAAGCAGTTAGCAGAAAACAACCTTCAGCACACTTAATGATGGCCCTGCAACTAACACATCTTGGGATACTTCACATACTGTACAGCCACCATTTTAAGGAAATTTAATAGCACCAAATTATTTAAATGAAGTGTTAATCAGGAAACAATTTATCTCTACACCATAACCTATTTTTAGATGTGAACTTTCTACATCAGTGGCTCTTGCTACAGCTCAGGCTTTGGGTTGTTTGGAGAGGAGAAGAAATAAATGACTCCTGGGAGAGATTTCAGGAGTAAGTTCACCTTCAGGTCAAACAGCTCAAATCCAACCCAATTCAGGAGTGAATGAAACCTGGACCCACTCCTGGCTCCAAAATCAGGCTGAGCCAGCTCCTAAAGGGCAGAGAGACTGGCCAGTGGGATGGATAGGACTCTGGCCCTGCTCCCAGCTCTTACAGAAAGCTGGAACTGAGCAAGTCCAAGAATTACCCTATTCTGAAGGACTTCCAACTGAGCTCTTCAACAGAATGATGCTCAGTGCCATGTAAATTTAATTTAAATTTCAGTTACTTCAGCATTGCTAGTCAGCTTGGATTGAAGATACCACAGAAGTGACATAATTTTAGATTATAGGGAGTAAACATTCAATTCACCCCAGCTCATAGATTCCTACCAAGTTAGCTTACAGGTGTGAGCACCTTCCCTAAAGCCACAGTTAACAACCTGTTACTTAAGGTCTATACAACATAAATAACACAACTAAAACAACCCTACGTCTCTCTCGATTTTCTGGGAGAAGCTGCCACACAGAACCCCAGTTCTTACCCAATAAACCCCAAACTGCACCTCCAAGAACGCAAGAAGAGACCAGTTTTCAAATCAAAGTCAACCTTTTTCCAGGCAAGGTGGTTGGCTTTGCAACAGCAGGAGCAGCCCAACCTTCTACTCCTTTCTCTGCTTTCTGACAGAGCACAGAAAATATTCCTTCTTCCTCCTGCTGCTTCACTTCCAGTTTGTTCACTGTCCCACCATGACTGTGACAAAGGACTGTGACTTGATGTCAAGGGAAAAGTATTTTTTCCAGCCAGTGGATTTTTCCTTGTGCCAGTGGAAACTCAGAGGACAGCGCTTTTTAATTGATATATTCTCATAAAGGTCTTTATTTTTTTTTTTTTTTAACATCTCTGAAACACAAACTCAAGGACTGGAACTTAGATTTTGTTATTAAGATGACTTTTTCCCAGAGATACCTGCTTCCAGAAGTTTGGGATGTAAACACATTTATGGATCAGGAGAGCTGTTATGGGGAGATGATTTTATATGTCTGCTTGTCCAAGTCTTCAAAATCAGAAAAACAATCTTGTTTAGCTCAGAAGTGCCCCAAAGCGTGACAAAATTCCATGTGATAGGAATGACAGACTCCTAAACTTTCCCTTCTGCATGTGACACCTACATCAATTAAATCCAACAGAAAATCCTGTGCTTGCTGCTTGGCTGCTGTAACTTGTGCCAAAGGACTGAGTTTGCCCCTCCTGGATTCCCAATACTGCCCTGATCACCCTCATTCCCTCTATTCTGCTCACAGCACTTTCATGGGAAAGCACCTTGGGAAAGACCCTCCCCATGTGGGAGGAAATTCAAGGTGTCTGATCCATCACTGAGGTCCAAAAATGCTTTAGAGAGAGAGAGGATGAGAAGGAGGAGCTGGAGCTGCTCTGCTGCCTCACAGACCATGGTGGGATCAGAAGAGTGGTTGAGTCACAAGAAATTACACTCAGAGAAAACTATTTGCTGGAACATGAACTTAAAATATCAGTTGCAGGCAATCAAATAGGCATTTAATCCATAGATTTCTTGGCAAAGTGGGCACTGAAATCCAACCTTAAGGGGCATCTTCCAAGCAGTGTTTAAGTGTCAAATGAAGGCATCAACCAAGCCAAGCAGCATTTAACTGTTTTGGGGAAGAGGTAACATGAAGCAGAGAAAATATATTGAATTTACAGGCCTAAAAATCAAAATAGCAAATGCTGATTCTTGCTGTTTGGTCCAAACGTGGCAGAGCTGTGTAAAAAATTTCCCTGTGACAACCAGCAAGTGACAAGTTCAACCTTTGATCAATTCTCAAGCATCACACAGGCTCACGACACCACTTTTCCCAACACTAACAAGTCAGGGGAAGCTCTGAGGCAGCAGCACAGCCTGCAAGGTATAATTTGCAGTGCTTTGGGCTGCATGGCAGGTCACTGCAGAAATTCCAGGTGTCCTCCTGGCACTCCAGAACTCAGCCCCAAGTACCTACAGGTCTCCCACCCAGGAGGAGCTGTGACCACTGTCCCTGACCACATCAGAGCTCAGATGAAGAAGGCAGGCACAGCTTGGGACAGTGCCCTTTATTTCTTTCTTTTCTTTCTTTTTAATCATTCTTAACTGATTAGCAGCTCCTTTTTACATTTGCTTTTAAGCCAACAATGAGCAGCAGATGCTGACCAGACATCAGCAACAGCAAAGTCTCAGTTTCTAAGCAAGAAGATGAAGAAGCCAAGAGGAGGGAGAGAAGCTCCAACTATTGTCACAGTGTTATTTGAAATTCACTACCTAAATTTCCCAGCATTTGGAATTTCTGGCATAACTGACTTCTTTCTGTGTGATCAAACCTCAGGCTGGTACACACACACACACAGAGCTGCCTGCTGTAAACTGTCACAGAAAGTTTCCCTCTGAGCTGGCAATCCCAGCAGATGCCAAAACATGTAAATTCCTTGCTATAAACCTTAAATTCTTATGTATCTCTAAATATGTTCCAGAAACTCACTTCTCTGGAGCTATGAAGTAATTTTTGATTGTGTTCAAATGTGTTAAAAGCTGAAATCTCTTTATTTAAATGTCTCACCTGCAGTTTATTGACTCAGTCCAGCACTTCTCTTCCCTACATTAGGAAGTATATGGAAAACCAAAGCACTCCCCACAGCTAGACATCTAAATTATATAGTAAACTAGAAAAAAAAACAACCCAACCATGAATAATTTTCTCCTATGAACTCTGCCAGTGCCAGGTCAAAACTTGAAAAAGGGTCTGATGGAATCACGGGTTCAGGCACCTCAGGTCCCAGGCCAAGATCCCCAGGTGTGTCTGCTCAGTGGCACCACTTTAAAAATCCATCTCAACCACCACCATTCACATTTGGAAGGAAAAAACCTTCTCTGTTTTCTCCTAATAAAGGGGAATGTCTCAAAAAAGCAGGGAATTACCCCTTGGCTTGAAGGAGTGGGGTTGGAATTAGGTGCTATTTAAGGTCCCTCCCAACCCAAACCAGCCTGATTCTATAAAGCATGAGACAGATAATTATTATTATCCAAGAGAAGACACCTGAATATTCAGGAATCCCAGTGGGTTTTGCACAGGGACAGGAGTGTGGGAATGGTTTTGCTGGCACATGGAGGAGGTGTCTACGTCACCCATAAATGCAAAAGACACTTGGCACTTTATGGATGCCATCCCAAACATGCTGACAGAAGTTCCACTAGACCATTATGAGTTTTGTACAAGCTGTGCATTTTACAAAATAAATTGTCTCAAATGTTTTTCCCTTAATGCAATTTTTTAAAATCCACTTAGCTGTATGGACAAGTACTTCAGCAAACAATAAACATCTTTGTTTAGAGCTCAGAAGGAGCTATAAACCACTTCCATCAATAAATTAAAACAGCTTTCCACAGAAGAATCTTGCTGTTAGAAGAATACACAATACTGAACTTTCCAAAAGCAGAAAGAAGGGCTGTGGATCTCACCAGGAAGCCATAAAAAGCCCTTTCAGATCACACAGCATTTGCTTTTCCTAAGTATAGATAAGAGATCATGAATTCCTCCCATATGTTAATTACTGTGAAATTAGGCAGGGCTTTGGCATGTACAAGGTAGCAAATACACAAAGACAGACACTGAAGGTACTCAGAATCTCTTGTGGGGGACAGATCAGCAGTCAGGGCTTAAAAACTTCCACATCAGTGGGTTTGTAAGTCCCAGAATGGTTTGGGTTGGAAGGAATCCTAAAGTTCACCTAACTCCAGCCCCTACCATGGGCATTCCACAATACCAGTTTGTTCTGAGCACCACCAGCCTGGCCTGGAACACCTCCAGGTATTAAGAGATATCCATCCCTATCCCAGCTGGTTGTGGTAATTCCCTGCAGACACTGGAAATGTGGGTTTTCTCCCATTTTTTCCCCCCAGCAAGGTCTCCTGTTACCTGAATTTGGCGAGATGTGTAAACTGCTCATGTCTTTGGAGAGGCCGTTGGTTTTGGGGCTGGAGATGGGGGCACAGGCTGATGTGGCTCGGGGTGGCCTCTTCCCAGGGACCTTCACTGTGGTTCTCAGCAAGTCAATCTCTTTGCCATGAACATTCTGCATGTAATCCTGGAAAGAGAGGAAAAAACCCCAAAACCCAACATCAGGGAGTTCAGTAAGCAAGAGAATTAATAAACTTGGT
Source organism: Alethe castanea (assembly GCA_024734035.1). Taxonomy (NCBI): domain Eukaryota; kingdom Metazoa; phylum Chordata; class Aves; order Passeriformes; family Muscicapidae; genus Alethe; species Alethe castanea. Next base: position 1,499,119 of record JANRGV010000104.1, on the reverse strand, counting down.
TTCACAAGGCTTTGGCCCTATATCCTCTGCCAGCACCCACCATATGGTTTTCTCCTTCCTTCCATGCTCCTGATAATTCCTTCCACACTTCTCAGGACAATTAACCCCAAAAGTCTGGAGTTTTCTCATGGATCCTCCAACTACCAGCTAGTTAAGAGGTGATTCACAACACAGCCATGTGTGGGAATTCACCAGCTAAATGTCCCAAACAGAAGGAGAAGACAAGGCTGAGTGTCTCCTCTCTGCCAGGGCTTTATGTCCTCATCTCTCTCACCCTCAAATTTGGCTGGAATGGGTCAGCAGGCTTTGTATCAAAGTTTTGTAACTGAAGTTACAAAAGGGCACCAGCAGGGAAGGTTTCAGCAATTCCAATGCTGTTTCCTTAGAATATGACCCTTCCTGCACCTACACAGAACATCACCCAAGGGGAAAAAAAATCATGCAAATTGCATCTGATTAGAGCAAAAACTGGGAGCCAGAAGTGGAAAAGGCCTTTGCTAATTCTTGCTTGGAAAGCCCACAAAGGGGAAATAGACAGAAAAGCAAATGGACATGGGTGTTTTTATCAGAGGGCAAATTGATCCTGGGATACCCCAGCACAGATATTTCCAGGAGAGATGGTGAATGTTAAAGCCAGCACATAAGACACCAGAGCTCTTGGTACACAGGGCTGTGGTACTCACATTCCAGAAAAAAATAACTGAAACTGGAACAACTATGAGGACATGAAAAGCAACAAGAGAGACATTTTCTTAAAGAGGACATGCAAGAGGGGAAGCACAGGAGAGTAAAATCAGAGGTGAAAAGGGGAAAAAGCTTTGCACAGAAGGATATCTGGGCTGTCCAGAGAAGCTGTGGCTGCCCCTGGATCCCTGAACATGTCCAAGACCAGGCTGGACAGGGCTTGGAGTAACCTGGGATAGTGGAAGGTGTCCCTGCTCATGGCAGGGGATGGAATGAGATGAGCTTTAAGGTCCCTTCCAACCCAGACCACTCCAGGACTCTGAGATTAAGAATCCCGAGAGAAAAACTGATTTGATGCAGCTGGGAGAAGATCTGGGCTCCCACTTGACAAGAAATGTCCTGAATTTACCCAAAATCTGTAGCACTGCTGCCACAATCCAGGGAGCAAGATTCTTTCAGCTTTGGCAGTTTTTACAACACAAATTATTCTGCTCAAAACACATCAAAAATCTGGACCAGCAATTATTTCTTCATAGTTAACAGAAATCAGTGATAAAACTCTCAAACTAAGCCATCACAGCAGCTTGTTTTTCCCAAGCTGAGAATTAACAGGAAAAGGTGGGGTCTGAACAATTAGTGTGGAGAGGACATAGAGCTCTCCTGCCAAGAGAAAAAAACAAAGGCAATGCAGTCAGGAAAATTCCTTTAACTAGGTGTTGGAGAACAAACATCTTTCATCCATAAATCATGAACTTGGCAGAACTTTCTTGTTCAGGTGTCACTTCTTTGCAAATTAAAATACAATAAGCAGAAGATAATTGAGCATTTATTGCTTGTGGGCTCTAAAGTGAGGTTTAATCAGAGCGACTAAACCTCGGCACATGCTCTTTTCTGGTAGTTTTATTTAAAGTAAAGCAACTTAAACAGGTGAAGGCGGGTTTTGGATCCAATTCAGGTGAAGGGTGGGAGTGATTTCACAAGTTGAGACGTGGCAGGGTGTTATTAAAGGTCTGTTAATTGGGTGTAAAGCAGGCTGAGGTGAGCCACAAAACCACTTGAAGAAGGGAGGGAGAGTCGGCAAACACAAACCCAACGCATCGCAGCCGCCGTTAGAGCGAAGCGCCCGAACGACAACAGATGCTGGGTAGGTATTAATGTCAGCTTAAATATTTATGGGGATATATCAAATGTAAATAATAAAGGCCCTTTCATCGTGTGCAGGATGCAGGGCGATAATCTGCGGGTCTCCCCGAGGAGGGGAGGGCAAGGACGGCGTTCCCAGCCCCGTCAGATCCCCGCTCGGGGAAGGAAAGTTCAAACCGCAGAACGACGCCGGGGCTTCAGAAGCGCAATGGAGGGTTTGATCAGATTAGAACAGATGAGGGCCTTGCTGTCATCTGGAATATGCTGTGTTAAAGAGAAGACAGCAAGCTGGATTTTGATATGCAAATGGTACAGGGATAACTCCCCAAGATGTTAGTTGTAGAAAATGCTGATCCGAGAAAAAAGGGGAAAAAACCCTTTAACAAGGCATGAGGGTAATTCAAAGCCAAGTACTTTTAAACAGCACTTAACAAGTCCCTGGAGCCCACTCAACAGTGGGCCACCCCAGACGTGCCATCTTCTGCCCCTCAACAGCTTGAAAAAGTAGTAATTGCGAATCCATTTGCATTTTTCTTCTCAACTTGTCCGCGTTCATCATTCAGCAAGGCAGGGGGAAAAGAAATAATAAAAAAAAAATAAAAATTAAAGCCAGCAGCAAAGCAGAGGGACCCCTCCCCAAGCAGGCGGCGCCCCGATCCCCCACACCCCGCGCTCGCACCTCCGCCGCCGCTTGTTTTTTACATTTCGCTCCTAATTATGTTGCATCTATTGCCATACACTTAATTAGCTGCATTAATGTGATTTCTTTTCACATAGTCAAGCAATTAAGAGCTATGATTGAGTTTCATTCAATTAGCCTCAACAAACATGCTAATTGATGTCCCAGATGCAAATGAGGTGCGGTGAGAGAAACCTGCTAGCAATGGAGAGTTGTGGCTGGGGGACCCGGGGCTCGCAGCTCGCTGGCAGCAGCACGGCTGAACACGGCTCCCCCTCCTCCCGGGCCAGGGGGGACAGCAGCCATCAGCGCCTCTGCTGTCCCGAAGAGATCCCGACAGGGAGCACAGCATTGGATGCGGTTCTGGCGGCGGGCGGAATGCGGATGCTGGGATCCAAGGTCTCCGTCAGCTCCGAGCTGCTCAGACACCAGGCAGGTGATGGCCTGCAGTCAGCACTAACTGGCAGCTCCATCTTAGTCAGAGCGGGGCGACGCTGCCTCCGCATCCATCAATCCACGGTGCCCCAAAACGCGCGCCCCGCGTCGATTCTCATCCCTTTTCCTCCCCGGGTTAGCGCTCCGCTACGGCGCCACCGAGGTGTTAATCTGACTACTCAAGGCCATTGACCATTATCTACAGGACTAAATAAACTGTTAAAATATCGGGGAAAATCAAAAAAGCTGCGTTGACTGAAGATGACACCAAATACTACTTGACAGCCCCACGAAATGAACTGCCTTGAGTAAGAAAGGAACGATGTGCTGCGACACAGAATCATGTAAAGTAAAATTACTTCAGTTTTGCTCTTAATGCAGCAGCTCTCTGTTTACAACAGCAGAAATTAATTTAACCAATTAACTGAGCAGAAACCTTTCAGACATGCAAATTGAGCAAACGGGTATGATGGTGTTTCCAAACCAGGCCTACCAAAAAGTGACACCGCCGTTTTGGGGGCCCTCTCTGGATTTGGAAAGCCAGCAGTTGTTGAATTTACAGCTGTGCATCACAATGATTTCCCATGGTTTTCACAGCTGGAGAAGACACTCCACCGAGCTGAACCCAGGCTATGTGGTGGCTGCAGTTGGATGCCTGTGTGCAGGGATCCAGGGGCAGCCACAGCTGCTCTGGGCACCCTGTGCCAGGGCCTCACCCTCACAAGGAACAATTCCTGCCCCATGTCCAATCTGAATCCACTCTCCTTCAGTTTAAAGCCATTCCCCCTTGTCCCATGCACAGTTGTGCTCTAAAACCACCCTTAAGTTAAAGACGTGGCTCAGATTATCAAAAACGTGGATATAAAAAATGGTATGGAGTTTGAGGGTTCTAAATAATACAGGAGTGATGGATAGAGAGAAAGCCCTTCACTGGGGCTTTTATGCTGGGCAAAGGGTTTTCCAAGCTCACATTGGGATAAGCCATGTGTCACAACACTAAAATGTAAAATTTTATCTGCTCCTTCTTAGAGGTCTCCCCATGTTTCTTCCATCTGTCCCACTACCACCCTTTTCCAGTGCACCACATATGAAATGAGAGACTCTCCAAGAGCACTGGCTTTCCAAGGCTATAATGGTACACAGATATGAATATCACTCTTTTTTCTTTCTTTTCAGCTATTACAATCTCCCAAAAGCCTGCTTTTCCATCACTCGGAACAAGTCCAGGCTAAAAATCCTCCCTAGATCTGTGCCTGGTTTGCACTGAGACGTGATGAGCTTCTAATGGATCCCTGGAAGTGTCCAAGGCCAGGCTGGACAGGGCTGTGAACAGCCTGGGATAGTGGAAGATGTCCCTGCCATCTCCCTGCAGGGAGATGGAATGAGATGAGCTTCAAGGTCCCTTCCAACCCAAACCATTCTGTGATTCTGTAAAAAACACCTTCATTTTTTGGCAGTTTTCTCCCGCTGTTCAATCGGACGTAACACTCTTTAAGGCTCCACTTACTGAGGTTGAAATAGTGTTTCCTGATCTGAGGCGTAATAAAAATTATTATGGAAAAGGAAGTTTATGGTCACACCTCTGGATGACATTTTAAAGACTGTGTGCAGTGTATTTTTTGAAAGACAATTCCAATTTTGTGAGCTGACCTATTGGACCCACAAAACCTATTGTTCACCCTCAGCAACAACCAAATCCTCTTCCCCCCAAACCAAGAGCAGCCCGGGAAATTGGATGGAGCCCTGACTTTTGTGCCTCTCTGTGGCAGTCAGACATTTTTATTGCAAAACGCCGTCTGGAAAAGATGCAAAACAAAATTGCTAAACTGCAAAAAGAAGAAAAGGGGGGTGGGGAGAAGAAGAAAAAAAACAAAAGGCCCCCTTCCCTTTGCTTATTGTGTTCAAAGGCATAACATGCAGCACCCTGCAGCAAATGGGAAGCTACACTAATTTTAAAGCCATAAAACGCTATAAAGTGCCCTGCGGGGCAGGACTACACTGGAGCTAGTTGCACCTAAATAAGCCATGGTTCATTTACTTCGCAGCTTAGCCTAATGTAATCATCAGCAGATTCCTAGCCTAGAGTTGTAACAGGCACGGAGCCGCTGCCGCCGAGGCGACACTCCCAGCCATGGAGGGGCCGCCGCCACATCGCTGTTGATTAGAAAATTTTTCAGTTTTGACAAGCCTTTAATGAACATAAATCGCTCCTTGATTGGTTTCTGTGTGGGGCCACAGGCACACCTAAGAAGAAACAACAACAACAACAAAAAGAAGTCTCCCCAACTCCTCGCCCTCACCGCTTTTCCCAGGAAGGGCCTGAGCCACGGTGGAACATACTCATCAAATGGTCCTGGGGAATTAGCTGTCCCCCCTCTCGCATATAAACACGGCCATTATACCATTCAGCTTCAGAATACAGAGTTAATCTTAAGGAAACCCATTAAATGTTATTTTCTGAGGAGAACAGAGGAATGGGAACGCATTCTGGAAAACACTGATCACCCTAAAGCGCTCTGTCCTGACAAAAGGAAGGTCATCGTGAATCTGCTTCACGTTAGGAATCAAGAACATTGAATTTCAGTAATAAAAAGCACCGGCTATATCTGTACCATGGTGTTAATCAGCTTCATCAGTGTTGCACGAGCAGGAGAGGAAGTTGAGGCAAGACTTGGAACACAACGGCAACAAAATGTTGGTCTTTTTGTAAATGGATCCCTTATCTGCATAAAATTTTAAGAAAACTCTTCCCCTTGCACTTAGCTTCTCATTCAGCCTTTGTAACGAGAGCTGCTGTAAAAGACAAACCAGAGTTTTACCATCCTGAGTAATTTATGAAGCATTTATACCCACAGCAGTTAGCTCGGCTGGACAGGAAGCTCTAATTTTATAAACCCCCCTGATTAATTAATAGCTTGGCTTTTGCCTTTTAAATTGCCACTCATTCTGCTCCTCAGAATTTTCCTTGACTTTCTGAAGAAGATGCAGACAGATATGACACTGAAATGTGTGTCTGCTCCAGCCTGTGCAGCTCTGCCAAAGCACAGTTGTGTTTGCCACACTACTGACTGTCAATGCCCTCGAGGGCACAGAGGCCTGGACAGATCCTTGTGGGTCTCTTCCCACTCCAGATATTCTGTGGTTCTATGATCTTCAGTTTTATATTCTCCCAAATTTATCTTCACTACATTACATCTTTCAGATTAAGACATTAAAGAAGTTTTCCAGGAAGCTCAAAAGTGACTGAGCGATCTGTACAGCTACAGCACTTCATAAAAATTAGAAATTACTATCCTCATATTTAACTGTTCCTATCATTCATTTTCTTCTATCCCAGCCAATGTTTTAGGCATGCTAGTGGTTGCAGTAATAACTACAATCAAAGCTTACACAAGTTTCAGATTTATCTTCATCAATACACAAACGGCAGGATTTGTTTTGATCACTGCTCTTTCAGAAGGGAGAGCTACATCACTTATGAAAAGTAACACAGAACCCCAGAATGTTTTGGATTGGAATGGACTTTAAAGTCCATCCTGTTCCATCCCCTGCCATGGACAGGGACCTTCCACTATCGAAGGTTGCTCCAACCCTTTCCAGCCCAGGCTTGAGCACTTTCAGGGTCCTTTTGTCAGTCCAAGTCTCTGTTCACCAAAGGCTGATTTAAGGATTAGCTGTTGATAGGAAATGCCAGTTAAAAGGCCCTTCAGAGCCAGCCAATATCCACCTTTACATTCCTTCAGTGCAAAAACAGGGGGGAATGGACATACACGATGGTAATTTAGAAATATATGAGCATAAATATTTCTACTAAAGCAACACAAACAACACACTTCAGAGCTATTGAACTGCCTGAGATAACTCTGGAAATAATCTGAGCTGCAGCAATGGCTATGGGGGATATTCCTAACGGGAAGGGGAGCACGGTTCCCTTGGCTGGAGCAGCACCAGGCTCTGGGTGCTCACTGACCACACAGGACACCACACTGCTCTCAAGGATGAGGGGAGATGGGAGCCTGCATTTGCAAGCAGGCTTTCTGTTTCCAAATGGTTCAGGAAAATCACAAGAGCTGGTAACAAAAATTTCCACTGCAGCTCTGAGAGAAACACTGGGACCTGAGAAAAGCGCATGGAGCTACAACACTTCCAGATCCCAACACAGAGGACATCCTCAAAAGCCTCCTGCTTCTCACCATCTGCTTTTTCTGGAGGAAATGGCTAAGCAGCAAAAACTCAAATGAAACCTCAAGCCCTAAGGAATTTTACAGCGTTTGTAAGGTCTTCCCAGAGAATATGTTTGTATAATATATTGCTGAAGCTCTTGTGCCAAGTTTAGCCTGGTGCTGGATCTAACTCCTTATCAGGCTGAAATGTTGCCTTTTTAAAAAAAAAACAACATCCAATTTATTTGAGGATAGAACAACACTGCTAATGCTCACGTGGGCTGCTTATCCAGCCAGCCCTGTATCTAAGGGAGAATTTGGAACCATGGCTACTGCCAGATGAATTGAGCAAACCAGATGAATCCAGACCTCCCTCATGGAGATAAAGCCAGATATCCCCTGGATCACATTTACAATCCCCAGGCCATCACAGCAGACCACTGTTAAAGGTTGCAGCAAGCAAACACCAACCTTGCTGCATAGATGGGGTTTGTGTACCAGATGTGTTCTAGATGGGCATCACGCCTTCCTTCTCATGCATTTAAGCACCTCTTCTTCCCCCATAAGGTGTCCCAGCACTGTGCTTTTATTTGAAATCAAATCTAGACCAAACTAAACATAAAAAGGGAAAACTGCCCTTACCAAAAAAGAGCTGTTTTCAGCCTTTCCCCCCACCTTTTCTTCTTTTCATAAATCAGGTGCAGTGATGGTGAGGATACAAGAGCAGAGAAGGGACATCCACAGCTAAAGCTTTGTCATGCGCTGACCTGTGGCACGCTGGCAGCCCTGTGGCAGGCAGCCAGTGGTGAGACATCATCAGCTATTCATCAGGAGAAGGCTGAGATAAAGCAGTGCTGCCCAGCAGGTATCCTGGTGAATGCATTCCAGGAGCCCCCGTGCGGGGCATCCCACCATTAAAAAGCCAGGAGATGCCTCGACAAATTCCCCCAGGGCCCTTTGGGGAGGCGGGCACGGAATTTGCCGGCCACAATTTTAGTGATCCACTCCACAGCTCTGCTCCAGAAGCCCAAGATGAATAGGGAGCTCTGGTGAACTTTGAAGCCTGCAGGTCAAAGTTCTCTCTCATTATCCCCAACCATTTTCTATCGGCGGAGCTCCTCGGCGTCCCAAGGGACGGGAAGGTTTGAGGCTCTTGAAAAAACCTGACATGACCAAGTCGGGAAACAGTAGGGTGCTTATGTACATATATTTTTCTTCCCCCGTTTTCCTCTCCCCCCACTTTCCTGAAAAGAAAGGAGAGGGATTTCTCTATTGTGTCAAACATCAGCCTGGTGGCATCAGGAGTCACTCGTGTAGCTGGCACAATGCGGCGCTCATTTCAGCACGCTGCCCTGCCAAACAGGCCTGACCCTCCCAGGGACACCTCCTCTGCAAGAAAGGGCCTCATTTGATTTCTCCCTCCCCACCCCAAAACCTTTCATTCTCTAGGCAATGCTTTCAAGGAGGATGTCAGGGCTGGATTCTGCAGTATCTGTTTTCTACGTTAAAACCACTGCTTTGTGCCTGAGTTGCCACCAAATGCTTCTGGCAGAGACAACTGACCCACTTGTGGCCAAACCTCGAGGAAGATTTAACACAGTGCTCACTACTAGCCACTAAACACTGTAATTGGTCCTTCTAACACAAGATATTAGGCTCTGACTCAAACCACAGGCTGGACAGACCAAATCATCTCCTAAATTTCCTTTTTCTGCCACCACTAGAGGCTGGCCCACCTTTCACTGCAATTAAAAATTCACTCCAGAACTGAAAGGGCAACATTTTGATTAACTAAAATGATCTGCACATTTGAAACAATCCAAATCTGATTAGAGCCAGGCTTTACATAAGGAAGTTTAGGAAACTGACTTTAGATATCTAACAAAAGCTCTTTTCTTCACTGCTGCTTAATGGGAAACTTGGTAGAAATAAGGCCCTGATTTTTCAAAACAATGTAAGAAATTATCCCAGACAGCAATGCAAGCACAGCATTAAAAATTCATCACTTTGTTGTGAAAAAAAGGAACAAAAATTACTGACAAACAAAACCCAGCAAAACCAAACCAGAGACACAGTATCAGAGCTCTGTTTGGGGGAAGACCCTCTCACCTGGCAATCCTCTAGAAGAAATTGTGACATTCCTGCCAATAAAGTTTAGCACAAAGTGTACTGGGAGTGTGACTGACTGAAAATATCTGTGGCTCCCTCACAAACCTCTCCGATCCATGCAAGGAGCAAAGTTGACACCGAGCCCAGCACTTTCTTCTTGGGGTGGGGGACAGAGGGAAACAATTACAGGCTGGTAATTACTTCTTCTTTAAATGGATTCTCTCTAATCTCCCATGGATTTACCTCTAATCTCAAAGTAATTACGTGTAACCTCGGTGGATTCTTCCTCTGGGGGCCACGCCGCAGCTCCGGGTGAGCCTGCAGAGGAGAAGTTTCTCCATTGTCTGCCAGAGCAATGAAAAACTCACACGTGCACGGCCCTGCCAGGAACAATAGAGCCTTTTCCAGCAGCCAGGAAGGGGCCAGGGCACACACAACAGCCTCCTCCTCGCTTGATGACCAGCACAGTCTAAGGCAAGCTCAGCTGGCAGCTCCATGGGGGCACACAGCACCCGTGCTCCCCTTCTGGGAGCAACACCAATACAGAAATTTGGGGATTTCAGGGCTACTTCACAGCAGGATTAGTCAAATTTAGAGGCACTAAAAGTGACCAGATTGGACAGAAAGACATGAACTACATCACACAAAGGAGCAGTGAAAACCTTGCCCTAGAACACAGGGGCTGAGGGACAGGGTTTCTGATGGGAAGCAGCAATGCCTTGAAGCTACTTGTCATCTAATTTACCAGATAATTTTTAAGAGACATGGACATCACATCAGAAACCAGAGCAAAGCATCATTATGGCAGGACCTGAGACTATAAAATCCTGTGTCAAGGCAGAGAAGAAGTGCTAATATTCCACAGACAGGGAACAGCAAGTGGGGACAAGCACAGCATCAGTGTGCCCAGACATGGATGTGGCACTTGGAGACATGGTTTTGTGATGGATACAGCTGGGCTTGATGATCTTAGAGGGCTTTCCAACCTTAATGATTTTAGGGTTCCATGCTCCTCAGACACCACCCATCTAAAGCAGAAGTATCCTGCCAGTTCCAGGTGCAGGTCTATAAATGCCAGAATTTATAGAAAATGCATCAAAACCTTGATTTTCACTCCTTAATGTAAAAGATGCCACCGACAGGTCTAGAAACAATTGGCCCT
>JANRGV010000104.1:1431195-1474698 GCA_024734035.1 Alethe castanea | reverse complement strand
TGCTGGGTCTGGCTGCTGCTGGGAAGCTCCTGGTGGTGCCGGTGGATGGGAGCCACTGGCTCAGCATGCGGGAGGTGGTGGACATGCTCCAGCAGAAGGGGCACGAGGTGGTCGTGGTGGCACCTGAAGTCACTATGCACATCAAGCCATCAAAGAACTTTGTGATGAAAAAGTATCCAGTGCCTTTCACGAAGGAAGAGCTGGATGAAGCTGTCCAAGGATTGATAAAGGATGTATTTGAACAAGGATCTTTTCTGGAAAGAGTTATTAGACTTTATCAACGGGCAAAAAAAAACTCTGCTCTGTTCCTGGCCACCTGCACCCACTTACTCCACAACAAGGAGCTCATCAGGTACCTTGAGGAGAGCAAGTTTGATGCCGTCTTCACAGACCCTTTCCTACCCTGTGGGGCAATCCTGGCAGAGCATCTTTCCCTGCCTTCCGTGTATTTTCTGCAGCAAATGCCTTGTCGTTTGGAATTTCAGGCCACCCAGTGCCCCAGCCCCCCTTCCTATGTCCCCAGAGCATTTACAGACCTTACAGACCACATGACCTTTCTCCAGCGGGTGAAGAACCTGCTTTATGACATCCCCAATTTTTTCCTCTGCGATGTTGTCTTCCAACCTTATGCAGAACTGGCTTCAGAATTCCTCAAGCGGGAGGTGACCGTGCCAGATCTCCTGCGCCAGGCTTCCATTTGGCTCATGAAGCTGGACTTTGTCTTCCACTTCCCAAAACCCTTGATGCCCAACATGGTTTTGATTAGTGGTGTAAATTGTGCTTACAACAAGCTAAATCAGGTTGGTCACACTCTGTTTTCTCTTGTTGTTCTTGCAGGCTTTGGAAATCTCTGGGAAGCTGAAATACAGCTTTTTTTAGAAAGGTGGATTTCAAACTGCTCGTGCTTTGCAGAGAGCTTCTGGTTCTGGTATCTGTGAAGGACTATCAGAGTAGAAAGATGGAGAAAGTGTTGTTTATGGAATTATCTCTGGGAGACTCCCCATTGCCCTTTGCCCTCTGCTCCAAGGCAGCTTTGGCTTTGGAGTAGGCTGTTGGTGTGGTGCAGGACACACGTTGACTTTAGGAGGTTATTATTTACCTTCTGGCTGATCTCCTCTACAATTCTGTCTTTTTTTGTTGTTGTTAGTTTTTTGTTTCTTGTTTCCCTAAAGAAGGATTCTCTGTGCTTTGAATTGTCATAGACTCATAAAACATTTCATCTGGAAGGTCATTAGGGGCATCTCTGAGAACCTCCAGTCAGAATATGTCCAGTTTGGTCAGGTTGTTCCTTTCTCTGTCTTTTCAAATTTTAAGTATCTCCTACAGTGAGACACCTTATTATATCCTATCAATTCCCATATCCAAATTTTCCATGTTGCAGTTTATGATTTTTGCCTATTGTCCTGTCACTGTCAATCTCATATTTTTCTTCAACTTCTCATCATCTCCTGCTGATGATGTAGTGCACCTGTCCTGTGGCATGGGATTATCCCATTCCAGAGGCAGAACTTTGCATTTGCCTTTGTTGACCTTCCTGAGGCTTTTATAGGCTCATTTTCCAGCTTGTATATCCCAGGCCACTGATGCTCCTTAGTTAATTTTTCATCCAGCATCTAAAAACTAAAGTATAAGTTACTATATCCTTCTAAAATGAATTTTGGATTTATGTCAGGCTTTTTTTTTGTGTGTGTTTTCAAATAAATTTTGTGGTTTGCAGAGTATACTCATAGATTCTATTTTTAATAATAACTATTCCTGTTGGATTTTTCAGATATTTGCTTTACAAAATGCTGAGATAAGGCTGATATTTCAGAAAAAGCCCAGTCTCACACAGTAAAACCAGAGGATTTTTAAGGGGATTCAAACTTGGCACTCAGGCTAGAAAAGCAGAGATGGAATAAAGTGCACAGTAAACCTATGAAAAGAATTATGGCAGATGTCTGTAAAATGTGGAAAATCATTGCTAAAGGCACAAGGGAACTGATAGTTTCTCCCAGTATTTCTCCTATGACTAACACTGTAATGCAGTAACATGAGAGTAAACAAAGGGAGGTATTTGTTCACACCATGCCCTGAAAAAACCCAAATTAGCCTCTCAAGAGACACAGATTTTCTTTTTTGTAGACAAACTCTCTGAAGATAAAAGGGATTTAGGGTGTTAATAAGAGATATAGGCTGCCTACAAAGATTTGTAAGCTTACAGGAGAGATAATCATGGACTCCCTTAGCTTGGATATTTGCTGTACTGTTTCCAGATTACAACCTTGGCACTCAGTTCTGTACTTTTGCTTGACTTTATCCTGCTATCTCACCTTTGGAATGGGCTGGACTTGTGGACTTAAATCTCTGCACTCATAAACATGGGAAGGGTGTTCATGTGTTGCTCAAAATCCAGTGTCATAACTTCTATGAACTTTTGCTGAACTTTTCTGAACTTTTTTTTTTTTTTTAACTTTCCTGAGCTTGGCCTCAAGGGTTTAGGTTGAGGTTTGGGTTTTTTGTTGGTTTTTTTTTTACCTCTTTAATGTTGTTTTGTGGGGTTTTGTATTAGTGTCTCACCGTTGATACACGTTTGAGTGAAATGTTAGCAGAACTTAACCAGGTGGGAGTGATTATGTACCAAGTGCGAGATTTGAGAGACCTTTATGCAGGGTAAGAGTGTTTCTGCAACTCTGAGTTTACTACCTGAGTATGTAATGCCACCTTAAGGCTTGTTTAATGCTGCTTCACCTCATTATTTGAGATATTTTTACCACAGAAATGTGGAGATGAAGCCCTGGCAGGTGGAAATCCTTTCCCTCCACCTCCTGAAGGTTTTGGTCTCTCAATGCTACCCCACTGCCAGCTAGAGCCACAGTTCTGCTTCACCAGCTGCAGAATGGGACTGCATCAAATCATGGAACTGCTAAGGTTGAAAAAGCCCTCTAAAATCAGAGTTCAACCATTAATATGCACTGCCAGATCTACCCCTAAATTGCATCTCCAAGTGCCAGATTCACATGTTTTTTGAATGCTTCCAGGGATGGGTACTCCATCATTGCCCTGGACAGCCCCTTCCAGTGCTTGACAACCCTTTCCATGAAGAATTCTTTCCTAATGTCCAATCTAAACCTCCTTGCTGATGTCTGAAATTCCTTCCTATTTAGTGCATTTTCCATTAACGTTACAGTCCTTCTTGCTGGCTTTTAAGAACTCCTTTTCTTTAACAGGCCACTTGGAGGACCTTCTCTCCAAATAAACATTTTAGGACACAATTAGTCTTAATCTTGGAATAACACTTAGGATTAGCCTTGGAGTGTATTTATCACACTCAGGTCTCTTTGGCAAAGGTAGCCATTTCATGAATCAGATTTCCCATCCTTCCTACCTGCTCCAAGAGAACTTTTCCAGGCCTGGAGAAACTGCTCAGGGTTCACTCTGCTCAGGAGCGCTTCACTGGAGAGGTCTAAAAGAATCTGTCTTCTCCAGCCAGTTCTTGTCCAGGTACCATTCCCATATCTTGTAAACTTGTAAACTTTTGGCATCCAGCTTTTCCCTCTCCATGTGGAATATGCCTTAATGGCAGGTGAGATCTGCTTGACCAGGCCCTTCTGTCCACGAGTGTGGATTTCCACATACCACAGCCAACCCTTCTGAAATTTGGGAAAGGGACTGTTATTTAGAAGTTTCAAACCCATTTGTCCCATAGCCTCTCACCCTGAACTCCTGTGGCCCCTCTTGTGCAAGAGCCACGTATTCTGCTGCATCATTGCTTTTCACAAAGATATTTCACCTCGAGCCACTCACCTACGAACTCTGATGGCCTCCCTTGAGTACAAACTGTGCTTTCTGCTGTATCATTGTATTGCTAAAAAGGTGAAAGGTGTTTGGTTAATGTGTTACCCAAACTTTGGTGACTCTGCTGCTCTTCGTGCCAGCTCCTCATTGCCATGGAGAGCATTCTTTGAACTCCAGCCACTTTCCTGAGCAAAGGTTGGGGGCTTAGGTCTTGTGTGTCAACAGTGCAGCAAAATCCTTGTGATACAAGGTCTGTGGAGTGGCGATAAATTTGATTCCCAACTTGAATCTGGCCTGGGACAGTTGAGTGCACAGTAGTGAGTCACTTGAAACAACCCTGACACAGCAAAACCCCTCCACGAACAACTGCTTTTTCTACTGATTAGTCTCAATAATTTGAGATAACTTAATTGCATAAAAAAGCATAGATGCCTTGATAGCACTTTAATCAAGGCTTTTATCGGTAACAAAGCTCCAATAACCTGTATCATTTTGTGGAGATAAGCATTTAAAGTCCTCCACTATATAAATTAGGTACAAGGAGATTTATCTTCATATGCTGCTGAGCAACGTAAGGAGGAGCAGCTCTTTCTTTTCCTGCCCCACGACAGTTATGTGGAGGCACCAGATACATGCTGGGCTTGTGCTTTTCCTTGCTTTCTGGAGTCTGGCAGATGGTGGGAAGCTCTTGGTAGTGCCTCAGGATGGAAGTCACTGGCTGAGCATGCGCATGGTCCTGGAGAAACTCTGGGAGAAGGGGCATGAAATCGTGGCTGTGGTTCCTGATGCTGCCTTGTTCTTGAAAAGCTCCGAGTCTTTCACCATCAAAACATATTCAGTGCCTTACAGCCAGGAGTTTGTGGACAAATCCTACCAGGAGCTGGGGGAAAAGAGCTTTGAGACCCTAAAGCTATCAGTTTTACTCAGCAACATCTCAGAGTTGACCAACATGTTCTCTTCTGCTTGTCGGCATCTCTTATCTGACAAAGAACTCATGAAGTACCTCCAGGACAGCAAATTTGATGCCATCATGATGGACCCTGTGCTGCCCTGTGGGCCAATTCTGGCTGAGTATCTCTCCCTCCCCTCTGTGTACTTCTTGCGTGGCCTTCCTTGTACCTTAGACTACAAAGCCACGCAGGCTCCCAGCCCTGTGTCCTACGTGCCCAGGACTTTCTCATCCGCTTCCGACCACATGACATTCGCAGAGCGCGTGAAGAATTTCCTGATCGGGCTCTCAGAGCCTTTGCTTTGCGACCTGTTTTATTTGAAATACAGGAGCTTGGCCTCTGAGTTCCTGCAGAGGGATGTAACGATGCAGGAGCTGTTCAGCCAAGCATCAGTTTGGCTGATGAGATACGACTTTGTTTTTGAGTACCCACACCCCATCATGCCCAACATGGTCTATATTGGAGGCATCAACTGTCACCAAAAGCAGCCGCTCTCAAAGGTTTGTCATTGCTTACCCTGAGGGTGGTGTTGGTGCTTGGTCAAGATGTGCTTTTTTAAAGTGTTTCCTGTAGTGGTATTTGTGCTTGAGGCAGGCTGTGATCAAATCCCAGGATGGCATGGGAGTGGGAATCAGGCTTTGAGAGGATACCAGAAGGCTTGCTGAAGGGTTTCTCTCCAGAAGAGCTTAGGTTGAGTTGTCACCATCACTCATGGCATGCTCTGTATCCAGGTAAATGACAAAATAATTCTAGGTCAGAGGATTTAATATCCCTAAGGGGTGGGAAATACCAGTTAATTGCAGAAGACTTGACTGGACAAAAATTGGAAATACAGAATTAACTCTGTGGATATACCCAGACACTTTTGCTGTGACACTGAACATGAAGCTAGGTGAAGCACAGAACATCAAGGGAGGGGGTCAGGCTGGGTTTTAGGAAAAGGTTCTTCCCCCAGAGGGTGCTGGCACTGCCCAGGCTGCCCAGGGAATGGGCACAGCCCCGAGGCTGCCAGAGCTCCAGGAATGTTTGGACAATGCTCTCAGGGATGCACAGGGTGGGATTGTTGGGGTGTCTGTGCAGGGCCAGGGGTTGGATCAAAGGTCCTTGTGGGTCAGGAAAATTCTAACTGAGGATATTCCATGATTCCATGTGCACCAACAGCGCAAAACCAGGGATGTGCAAAGAGAGCAGAGGGAGCTCTGTTGCCTCTGGATTTTTGCAGCAGCAATGCAAGACAGCAAATAAGAGGATGGTAGGGAAAGGAAGCCTTTGGGATTGTAACTACTGTCCCTTGTTCAGATTTGCTGTGCAAATAATGCAGATATCCCTGGTTTATTCTGCTTTCAGACCACTGTGCTGTTGCAACAGCAGAAGTTATTGCTCAGCTTACAACACATTTACTACTGTAAACTCAGGGCTTTCACTTTGATAACTGTTGTGATAGAGCAACAAATCTGGAGATAGACATTTACAATCCACTCTATATCAAACCTCTGTCAATCTTTGCTTCTTGGTTACGCTCAGGGGGCACAAAGCAATCCAAAGGTCAGATTTGTGCCGAGTTCCATGTCCAATCAGCGCTGTGGACTCAAGGCAGGGGGTTGATCATTAACTGGTTGTGAATGATGCAGTGATTGCTGGGTCAATCCCATTCATGGCTCTCATTCAGCCTCTCAGCTCCACAGGCTGTTGGTCACTCCTCCCTCCTGGTGTCAATCCAAAGATTCAACTTCACCCTGCAGCACCCACTCACTGAAAGCCTTCCCTGCACACAGATAATAAACCCAGTATTTACCCACAGTTAAAAATTACCCCAATTTCTGCCTGTTAAAAATTAAAAACCCACCTTAGTTAAAATTCAAGTGGGAAGCACCCCGCGATTCATTCCTTGTCACCAGCCGCAGTTTCACCGCCGTTAAAATCTTCGCTAGCAGCACTGGGGAAATGGTTTCTCCAAAGCCAGGATTTCTTTCTCTTGCCTCTTGGGCTGTGTTTTTCCTGCTGCTGTGGACCTCTAGTGAAGGTGGGAAGCTCTTGGTCATACCCATTGATGGCAGCCACTGGCTCAGCATGCGCCCGGTCGTGGAGAAGCTCAGGGACAAGGGACACGAAATCGTGGTGGTTGCGCCGGAGATAAATTTACGGATCCACTCATCCCCACTTTACACCTTGAAAACCTACCCTGTGTCCTACACCAAGGAGTTTGTGGAGGCAGAGTTTAAACAGATGGGCCACAGGAGTTTCACACCTCAGCCCTTCTTGGAAAAACTCTCCAAAATCGCCAATTTTACAAGCATGTTCTTGGATTCCTGCAAGCGTCTCCTGTCCGACAAAGAGCTGATCCAATACCTCGAGGGAAGCAAATTTGATGCCGTCTTTATGGACCCCTTCTTCCCATGTGGGCAGATATTGGCAGAACACCTGTCCCTGCCCTCTGTGTACTTCCTGCGGGGGCTGCCGTGCAGCCTGGAATTCCAGGCCACCGTGTGTCCCAGCCCTCCTTCCTACGTCCCGCGGTTCTTCACGCGCTCCACGGACCGCATGTCCTTCCGGCAGCGCCTGGGCAACCTCCTGGCCACCCTGGGCAGCTCCCTGGCCTGCTCTGTCCTTTATTCCCCCTACGATCCCTTGATCCGGGAGTTCCTGCGGCGGGAGGCGACCGTGCCCGAGCTGTTCAGCCATGCCTCTGTTTGGCTCATGAAATACGACTTTGTCTTTGAGTACCCCAGGCCCCTCATGCCCAACATGGTCTTGGTCGGAGGCATAGGCTGCACTCGGGAAAACAAACTACCCCAGGTTAGTTTCCGATTTTCCCCGAGTTTAGCTGTGGGCGCGCTGTGAGCTCTCTCCAGGAGATGGAGCTCCAAGGCTGGAATGAAGGATGCCAGGTGAAAGTGGCCGGGAATGCATTTTGCACCGCTGCATCCCTTGAGCAATGACGGAAAAGTTACTTTGTGGGACATCTCTGCATTCCTATCAAACCTGCACAAAAAAAAAAAAAAAAGGAAAAGAACCCCAAACTTTCGTGCAAAATACTCTGCACTGGAACTGTATTTTGCTTCGACTGTGGCAAAATTCCTCAAAATGGGATATGTCCCACTTTTCATTAAGAAATCCTCCAAATTCTATTATTTTTCCACGAGTCTCCTCTGCAGATATTATGTAGAAGTATGAGCAGGTGCTGATTAAAACCACTACTAAAATAATCTGCATATTCCCAAAGCAGGGTTGCAAAGAGCTTCCTCATAGTAGGAGAACTTCTGAGCAGAAAGTCAGACCTTGGAACTCAAAAACATTTGAAAAACAAAGTAGAACTGATGTCCTCACAGAATATAAATAGGATTAAATATGCCTCGAGACAGCCACAAAAATATGGAAGAGAGCATGAACTGACAGAGTCAGTCTCTGTTGTTCCTGCCCATGGCAGGGAATGAGATGATCTTTAAAGTCCCTTCCAACCCAAAGCATTCCATGGTTCTCTGGTTATCCCCTCAGATGCCAGAGATAACATGGCAGTTGCCAGACTTACAGGAACATTTTCATTGTATTCCCCTTATTTAACTCTGATGCCTGCAACAATTTCCCCAGTTTTGCCTTTCCTTTTTTGGCTCGACCAAACATTTTTCTATTTCAAAGAATTTTTGCTCCAGCCTTGGGCTGTTTTTTTCTGCTTCATCAGAATCCTTTTGTTCCTGGATTCCAGTGCTAGATCTCCTTCTATTATTTAAATCGCTCAAACAAAAGAGAGACAGAACTGGCAGCAGTTCAGTGTTATCATACCCAAAGCAGATACAATAAATCCAGATATTAGAAATTTGAGTTACCTGCTGTCAGAACCCTCTTCCAGGATTTTAATTCTCTTGTAGCTGCATGGCCTGAAAAGAAGAACATCAGCTGTGAATCCAGGCTTGGGTTAAATGTGCCCGTTTTTACTTCCCCAAGACTCATTTTCTTTAGGATCACAGAACAGGTTGAGGTGGAAGGGACATTAAATCCCATCCAGTGCCACTCCCTGCTATGGACAGGGACACTTCCCACTATGCCAGGCTGCTCCAAGCCCCGTCCTTCCTCCCCTTGGACACTTCCAGGGATCCAGGGGCAGCCACAGCTTTTCTGGGCAGCCTGTGTCAGGGCCTCCTCACCCTCAGAGAGAAGAATTTCTTCCTGATATCTAACACAAATTTCCCCTCTTTTGGTTTGAACCCATTACTCCCTGTCCCATCACTCCAGTTCCTCATGAAGAGTCCTTCTCCAGCTTCCTTCTGGGCCTCTTCAGGCACTGGAAAGCGGCTTTTGTGAGGTCTCCACACAAAAATCTTCTCTGCTTCAGGCTGAACAGCCCCGATGTCCCAGCCTGTCCCCATAGAGGAGGTGCTCCTGTCTCCTTGTCAACTCCATGGTTCTCCTCTGGACTTGCTCCAACAGTCCCATGTCCTTCTCATGTTGACGAGCCTGGAGCTGGATGCAGGATTCCAGGTGTGGTCTCATGAGAGGGGAAGATTCCCCTCCCTGGACCTGCTGGCTGTGCTGCTGCTTTGGATGCAGAACTGTCAGTAACAACTCATTTTCCTGGTCCTAGTCTTGTTGTGCTCACTGTTTGTTCCGTTGCCTTTGCAGAGAGTTTTGTGGGAACATGGCAGCAATTCCAGCCTCTGACAAGAGAAAGGGCTTTGACTAAAGGTTTGCTTTTCTTTGGCAGGAATTTGAAGCCATTGTGAACGCCTCTGGAGAACATGGCATTGTTGTCTTCTCACTGGGCTCCATGGTGTCCGAGATTCCCGTGAAGAAAGCCATGGAAATCGCAGAGGCCTTGGGAACAGTCCCTCAGACGGTACCAATTCCCTCTTCCCCTTCAGGAGAGCAGCTCCACGCTGTTCTCAGGTCCTCCCTCCCTTCTCCAGCTGGGATCTGACGTAGCCTTTGCTTCCCTTGCCAGGTCCTGTGGCGCTACACGGGCAAGACACCCTCCAACCTGCCCAAGAACGTGAAGCTCGTCAAGTGGCTGCCTCAGAACGACCTCCTGGGTACGTCTGACACACCACGGTGGTGCTGGTGCTCCAGGGCTGCTGTTGTGAGGCCCCAAGGGCATCATCTGTGGGTCAGGTGTGAGTTATCACCCCCTGGCCATCACTGGGGGGCACAAACCTTCCTTGCAGCCTTTGCTGTTGGAGCCGGGGCTTGTCCTTTAGGAACTTAGCTGGGAATTGCCAAATTGTGAAACAACTCTGTTTGAAAAGGTTTTCCAACACTTAAGTACCAGCCAAAGATGGGAGTCTTTATCTCTGACTAAGCAGCCTCAACACCCAGCTGTGTTTTTGTCCTGTCTTCCATCCTGAAAAGAAACTTCATGGTCCTCAAAGGAGTGCTTCCAGACAGGTCTTTGGGCTTTTAAATTGCTGCCAGGAGAGCATTTGTTGGTAAGAGAACAGGTTCAGCTGTGAGAGACCTTCACTACCATGGAAGAGATGGTGAGAAAGTAATAGATGGTAACATCCTTTTTAACCTCTCCTGGCTCTGGTTTAATCCTAAAGTTGGAGGATTACCCAAAACAAAGACAAAGGTCTACAACATTCCAATCCCTACGTCTGGCCATGAGGGATGATGCTCACAACAGCCCCAAATCCTTGATTTATGCCAACCACGGTGCTTTTTCGTGCATGTTTTTTCCCCAGGGATGTGCTGCTGGGAGTCAGTAATTCCAGGAGCTAAGCAAGTCTCTGTTTTCCTCCACAGCCCACCCCAAGACTCGTGCCTTTATCACCCACGGAGGCTCCCATGGAGTTTATGAGGGAATATGCAATGCAGTGCCCATGGTGCTGATGCCTCTGTTTGGGGACCAGATGGACAATGCCAAGCGAGTGGAGTCCCGGGGGGCAGGGCTGACCCTGAACATCCTGGAGATGACTACCAGCGACATTTCCAACGCCCTGAAAGCAGTGATCAACGACAAAAAGTCAGTACCAGAGACACAGCCTTCCCCCTTCTTACCGTGTAGACCCAGCACATTCACTTCCACCTTAACTCAGTGTTCTTCTCTTCCTAAATGGCTTCTTTTATCAAAAGGATGGATTTGATTGCAGCTGCTTCCATGGAGAAGCTGATGCTCTCCCTGGGTTAACTTCAGGCTGTCCCTTCAGGGGACAAGAAGGGGCTGAAAAGGGAGCATGCAGGGAGCAGGGGAGATGAGCCATGAATGCAACGAAAGTTGCCAAAAACAATTTGTCACCTTCTTAAAGCCAAGGCAGTGACAGAGAGGGCTTGGACACAAGTGGCAAACAGCTTTTGTTCCCAAACCTGTGGTGACACAGGTCAGTGGAGAGCCTGAAAAGGGTTTATCAAACATATTTATCACTCATTTATCTTCCAGGTGAGTTTTCTCAGGCATTTTTTCCCCCGCTCAGTGCTCATGAGGAATTCTGTGAGCAGGGAGAGCTGCTGCCTGGCTCAGCAAGGCTGGACAATCCCAGCTCAGAGCAGGACGAACACGCAGGGGTGCACTGAGGAAGCCCAGGGAACATCACAGCACTGCAGCCAGCACGCCCAAGGGGTTTAAAGGCAGCACAGAGATTTCTTTCAGACATAAGAGCTCTCCCCTGCTCCCATTTGAGGATGCTAAGGACTAAGAAAATCCACTACATTCCTGAGAAATAGAGCTTATTGACATTGTTTCCTACCCAACGTTTATGGCAATAATAGCAATAACACTACTACTAACAAAAACAATAATAATGCAGCTGGAAAAGCTGGCCAGCTTTTATACCCCTTTCAGCCAGAGACCTTCACCCCAGAGATTTTGCTGAGACCCCAAACTGAGCTTTCCCTCTTATTTTTTTTTAAACTTTTGTCATTGGAAACAGCACTTCCTGGGCCTGTAACTTTGCCATTATCCTTCTCAAGGGGCTCAGTAGCACATGAGCCCGGAGAAGCTGTGGCTGCCCCATCCCTGGAAGGGTCCTGAATGGGGTTTGGAGCAACCTGGCCTGGTGGAAGGTGTCCTTGCCCATGAGGGATGAGCTTTAAGGTCTTTCCAACCCACCCCACCCTGTGATTCTGATGCCTTGGAGTGGCTAGCTAGAACAGAAGCTAGACAAGATTAAGAGAATAAAGTGGGTGTTTATTAAAGGCCTTCAATGGGGACACTTTGTGCAGTACAAGAGCCCAGCCACGAGATGGATGATGGTCACGAGCTTTTCAGACAATTATAGGTTTGGTCCGTTTACATATCAGGGGTTAATCCTCCAATTACGGCTTCAGGTAATGAAGTAATTTACCCCTGGTTTGCTCCCCCCACAAGTCACTGTTGTTTACATTTGTCAATGATGCCTTGAGAAGCTGACCTGGAACTGAGACTAGAGAGAGTTAAAGGAATAAAGTAGGGATTTATTAAAAGGCCTTCAAAAGATTCACCTTGGGCTGTACAAGAGCCTGGACATGGCTATACCCAAGATGGACCCCAGGTCACAAGTTTTCACACTTTTATAAGTTTCGGTCCATTTCCATATTGTGGTTAATTGTCCAATTCCAGCTCCAGGTTCTGCAGTCCCACCCTCCCAGATTCTCTCCTCAATTCGCTGCTGTTTGCACTTTTTGGGCCTGAAGCTGCAGCGGTGTCCTTGGTTCTGGGGCTGGAAAAGGATTGTTTTGTGTGCCTGAGCTGTGAGGGGAGCTTGCTGACACTTTATATGAAGTTCAGAGTTACACACCAATGCAGTTCAGAGTCTGGAAAATATGGAACCTAAAACTTAAGGCATCGCCATGCACCAAAGGGTTCAAACAACTTTTTCCATGCCTGATTGTTCCCTGCTGGCTCTCCTGGCAAGGCAAGGACAGCCAGCTGCTCTGTGGCAGGGGACAGAGGAGGTGTTCAGGCTTTATGTCCCATTTCCCAGGCTTGTCCCTGGGTAAGAATCACTCCCTGAGAGCATTGGGATTCAGGTCATTTCCTCCTCCCTTCTCTCCAGGGGTGTTAATTAGCATTGCCACTACACTCCTTAATTTGACCACACTCCTGGCTTCCAGTTTAAGCCCCCCTTTCATTTTTCCCCCCTTGTTCTGATCCCTTTAAGACCCAGCTGTAAAACTCTGCAGTCTATGTGTCGTAACACTTCATAATCACACTTACACTGGAGTAACCTGACAGAAATCAGCTCATTCCTGGTGATCCAGGGGGATTGGGAGCAGCATCTCATTCCTTGCTGAGCTCCAGCAGGGCTTCTGGATGCTTCCCACTGCAGGTTTTCTTGGTAGGGCTCTGTGGCAACCACGGGGGTGAGCGGAGGCACCTTGTGGAGGGTCCTGCATTTCTGTGGAGAGGGGCAAGACAGGGGAAAAAAAAAGTTCTTCTTGTGTCATGAGTGCCCAGGAAAGCAATCTGTGTGTGAAGGGAAGCAGAAAAGCAATGTGTGTGTGAAGAGAAAGGGCTGCCAGTGCAGAGAATGGAGTCATGAATGCTTTGGAGCACAAACACACACGTGGGCAGGCTCATCCTTTCACTCACAAGTCATGAAATCTGGAAAGGTTTGGGTTGGGAGGGACCTTTAAGACCATCCTATTCTACCCCCTGCCATGGCAGGGACACCTTCCACTGTCCCAGGCTGCTCCAAGCCCCAGTGTCCAACCTGGTCTGGGCACTGCCAGGGATCCAGGGGCAGCCACAGCTGCTCTGGGCACCCTGTGCCAGGGCCTGCCCACCCTCACAGGGAAGGATTTCTTCCCAATATCCAACCTAAACTTCATCTCTTCCAGTTTAAAGCCATTTCCCCTTGTCCTCTCACTGATCATTCCCTCCCTCCACCCTGCAGTGTGCTGCAGCCCTGTCCTTACACATTTTCCCTCCTGGCTGCACTTTTCAGGCTCTGACCCAGCCCTCTGAGGAGCTTCCCATTGACTCGAGCAGGTCTTGGATCAGGTGCCTCAAGTGAAATCTGCCCCAGCCAGATCCCATCACGTTTGGGAGCCTCAGTTTTAAGCCCGGGCTTGGCTCCCTCGCTGACCTCTCCACAAACCTCTGCTCGTTTTGCTTGGCCTCTCCCGCCGTTCTGTGGCTTTGGTGGTGGCTCAGGTTACTCGCTGATGGCCTCTTCTCCTACCTCTGCCTTTCAGGAAAGGTTCACTCCAGGATTTATAACAGGTTCTTGGTAGCACCCTCTGTACTTCAGTCTGTGAAACCATTTCAGTTTAACCACCTGTTTTCACACGCTCATAATCTCACGAAGCATCCACCTTTTGGGATAAAATTTTCCATGCTTCAGCTCTTGCCTGAGGTGCTAGTTCGTTGGGTTGGGTTTTTTTACTTTAAAAAAAATTCCAAAAGAAAAAAGTAAGTTTGATCCAAATCCATTCCACATTTCTGCACTTGGCCCCAGGCAAGAAACTTTTCCCTATTCAAAAAAAAACCCCCACACTTCTTGTCGTGGAACTCAAAGGAAAAAAAATTCTGCTCAGGAGCTGCCACAAACATGAAAAAGGATTGAAGCTCAGCCATGGGCTGAAAACCCTGATCCATCCCAAAGACTTGAAAATGAGGTGCTTCTCCTTGCCTTGCTGTCACTCTGTGGGTGGTACAGAGCCTGTGGTTCCTCTGGCACCAGAGCCCATGGCCAGGCTCTGCCCCAGCCTCTCCTGGAGCCAGTGGGAGCTTTTCCATAAAAACAGATTTATTTTCTCGTGTTGGCAAGTCCATCATTAATTATGGGTGGGCTCAGAGTGCCCTGAGGTCAGGAGGAGCTTCCCAGTGACATCTGGGCAAGTTCAAAGGGCTGCTTGGGTCTGGGGAGAAGCCAGCACAGGCTTTAAAATATATCCCAGGTTTTCCTCGGATTTTTCACTCCCTGCTCTTCAGGGCACCTTGGGAAATGGAGCTCAAAGAAATAACAGCAGGCTGTGAGATCCAGCAGTCAGAGTAATCAAGAAATTGTTTTTAAAAGCTTTCCATTGCTCCAGAAATAATGTCTTAACTTCCCTTAGCCCTTTGTGTTCTCCCCAGTGTTGACAAACACATCACTTGTCCTGTTTGAGCCTGTCCTCATTCCTGTCACCAGAGCACCCGAGCTGTCCTGAGCCACCCCAGAGCCCCAGACGGGGCAAACAGAACAGTCCTGCCCCCAAAACCAGGCTCTGGCTGCCCCCAACAGCATTTTCCTTCTCCTGCCCTGGAAAGTTATCCTACTAATTGCCTCCATGGATTAATTCCTGGCGGCACAAGCCTTCACTCTGAGCTCCAGCTTGGAAATCCATAACCTGGAAGTGTCCAAAGCCACACTGGACACTGGGGCTTGGAGCAGCCTGGGGCAGTGGAAGGTGTCCCTGCTCATGGCACTGGATGGGCTTTGAGGTCCCTTCCAACCCCAGCCAGTCTGGGATTCGGTGATTCCCTGTGTGCAGAGACACGGTTCAGCCCAGGCTGGAGATTTTTCCCAACATCCAATCGAAAGGATGGGAGCTCTCCACATATAAGCACATGTCCACGTTGATTAATCCCTGCTGGGAGCACTGGGAGTGTGTGGAGGTCACCTAGGACAGGTAAAGCTGTGCCAGGCTTACACTCTACTATTTGATTTAACGAAGGGCACTTTGCACTTTCATGAAATAAGGACAAATTTTCTGGCCAGGCGCTGGGAATGAGCTGGAAGTGAAACCCAGTGGGCATCAGACACTACACACAAACCCTTGGCAAATTTCAGGGTTAGCTGGGCACCAAAATCTGCCCTTGATAACCCAACGCTTCCCCAAAAGTGCAACAGAACCTCCTGCCCACCAGCTCCTTTCCAGCAGGCCCTGCATGGCCGTCACTCCATGAATTTGGGAAGGGCTTCCTGCCTTCTGGAGGGGCTCCAGGCACACTTTTCTCCCCTGGGGAGCCATCCCACAGCAGCTCCCCACAAAGCCAGCCTGATGCTGAGGGCAGCAGTGGAAGCTCCCACACATTCCCCACCTCTGGAAGCAGCTGGGTGCCTTGGGGTGGTCCCGTGCTCCTGGAGCCCTGGGCAGTCACACCCGGAGAGCAAACACAGCCCCTGACACCTGAGAAAGTGACACTGGAGCAAAATCCCACGTTCTCAGCGCGTTCCCACACGGCTCCCGGTGCCCCCACCGGCAGGTTTGGAGCCAGCACAATAGAACAGTATTTGGGTGTGAGAAACCTGGGGCTCCCAGCCTGCTCCAAAGACAAGGATCCCATTAATGGCAGCTCCCAGTTCACAGCCCAGCGGGGTCAGACATAAAACCAGCCCTTTCTTGACACTTCACTGGAATGCCGGGAGCTCAGGAGCGCTGAAACTGGAGGAGAACACCTTCCCTTCCTGCCAGGTTACCTGAGCAGCACAGAGATATGGTGGGTGGCCTGGAATTCCTCCTGGCTGCAGGGCTGGTCCCCTGCAGGAATGCTGAGACCATCTCTTGCTCTCCTCTCCTTGCCCCATGTGTGGGGACAGGCACAGTTTTCACACTGAAAACCCATCACTGTTGGAAACTCTCCACTGGCTCCTCTGCTCAGCAGCTTCCCCCCATCCAGGCTGCTCTGGATCATGGCTGGATGGGGTTTGGAGCAAGCTGGTCCAGTGGAAGCTGTCCTTGCCCATGGCACAAGATTATATTTAAGGTCCTTCCCAACCCAAACCATTCTGTGCTCACTTTAAATCCAGAACTCTTGGAGCACCCTCCAGAACTGATATCCCTTTGCTTCCCGTCGGGACATTTGTGTTTGGACTCAAACTGTTGGGACTTTTATTCAGCTGCTGCCCTACCAGGAGCAACAAGAAGCAGGAATAAAGCTCTTAGTGAGACTAGAACAAATAAACCTTCCTGTACATCGAGCTGCACATCCCATGGAGGGCTCTGCATCTTTGTCCAACCTAAATAATGCCTCTGCCTCTACTCCATGTGCAACTGTTAGGGAGGAAAATCCCACATCAGAGCAGGGAGATTGCCAGAGGAACCTCTGGAACTATGGGAAGCTTCTGCTGGAGCAGGGTCCTGGCAGGAACCCATGGAGAGAGGAGCCCACAGTGGTTCCTGAAGGACTGACCCCATGGATAAAGGACCCACACTGGTCAGTTCCTGAAGGACTGACCCCATGGATAAAGGGACCAGTTGGTGAAGAATCATACCCTACCCTTATTCCAATCCATGGGCCTATTTCTAAGTTTTGAAAGGCTTCAAAACCGTAGTTATCTCTTTCCTCCTTAATTCTCTATTTAGCATCAGTAAATCTTAGTATTGATTTAAATATGGATATTCTTTAACTAGTCCTATAACATACTCCACTTGCTTTTGAAGATCACAAACCTGATTTAAAACCTGATTTAAACATTCCTTTAGGTACAAAGCACATAATTTCCTTTACCAAAAGCAATTTAAAAGCCTGAAACTGAGTTCATTTACTATATCAAGTTTTCTCTAATACCTATTGTAAAATGAGCATTAAGAAAAAAAAAAGGTGCATTTGAAAAGAAAAACTTGAAACTAAACTAACATATATTTATTAGTCTCTATATAAATGATAGTTTTTTTATATATCTATTTACAATATACTGTTGATTAAATAAAAAATCCAGTGACAACTAAACAAGAAGAATTTTCTTCTAATATAAACCCAAACATGTAAACACAAGACCAGCCCAGTTGAATCCATCCTATTAATCCATACATGTTTTCCAGAAGACACTCTCAGCTTTGCTTTAAAAAAATTGTTCAGGGTTAGAATTGCCCCATCTCTTACATTTCAGAGGCAAATTCAGAGCAAAAGCTTTTCCCCTCTACCGTTTCCTAGAATTAAAAATAATGTGCATTTAGTTACCCTTCTGCATGAGGTAACAGCATCCAAGGTTGATGTTCATTTGCAATATAAATCCTCAACCTGGAAAACATTTTGGTGCGGTTCCTACATCAGGGATGATCATTATGTTCTTTCCTTCCACTATATTCATGCTTGGTTTCTCTCACTTACAAAACACACGACTGAGTGTCTCTCTGGGGGATGAGAAGGCTCTTTGCTCCCTCTGGTTCACCTCCAGTGGCAAGATGCAAACCCACAACTCTGAGGAGCTCCTTGGAGGCACCTCCAAAGGTGGAGATTTCACAACCCCTTCAGATATTTGCTCCAATATTTGAACCTGGTGGGAAATAACACGTTTCTGCATCTCCAGTCGGAATTTCTCCTGTCTCAAAAGGCGTCACAGACTCACTTCCTCCACCCTTCCTATCAATTAGCAGTGAGGCACACAAGAATTTGCTTTCCTGTGCTGGGATGAGGTGCACATCGTGCCCAACTGAGGGGCTTCACAAACCACAACCATCACAGCTCAGCAGCTGCAGGGCTCTACGACCCACTAGGACAACCAAGCTGTTATTCCAAACTGGAACAGCTTCAACCTGCCATCAGCAATGTCTTTTATGCAGTCACACTGTGCCATCTTAAATGGAGCTTAACTCATATGCTACTAATTCAACTTCCAGGAAGATCCTAGAAGGGGGTAGGTGTGCCCAAGAAACCCTGAATCCCAAAAGAATTGTAGTCAAACTAAAAATGTATCTTGCTGCCGAAATGCCAGAGGAAAACTTTACCAGTCTAATAAAGAGATCACAGAAGAATAATGCTTTATGTATTTTCAAAAAGAATCAAGCCTTTCTTGCATTGAGACTTGAGTTGCATTTCCTAGTGCTGACACTCAGATTAAGGAGAGCCAGCGCTCATCCGAAGCCTGGAGTCGATACTGTAAGATGCAGGAGACTTCATCTCCAATTCAAAACCTCCAGATGAAGGGAAAACACACAGACTTGCTCCTGAACCTTGTTCTCCTCTGGCAGGTAAACCTGTCTAAAGCCCAACCCAGAGCCACGAGCCTACTGTAAACACAGCAAGGAAGCTGCTGTCCCCTGATGCATCTGTGAAGGGAGGATAAATTTAATATCTGAGTTCCCTTCATCTGCCTCCATGGGCAGGGGCTCGACACCTTTTACAATCCTGATGCTTTTAAGATACGTGGCTCGAGTTTCTCCCCTACCGCAAGCAAACAGCTCAACCCACAACATAAGGGTGATAAGGCCACCGAAAGAAAACAGAGCAAAATCCAATTTATTTTCCCGGCATTGTCGAGGTGAATTGCACCGCAGAAGAAATTAAGGGTCCTTTGTGAGCATCCCAACTTTCAGGAGCAATGCCCCATTTCTCTGACTAAACCCACCCTTTAACCTCTTTGTTGGGAAGTGTCAGCGGCGGATCCAGGGTGACAAGGCACGGCAGCTATCGGGGCTCCGATCAGGAGCTCACCTACACGTTAACTCCTACTGCTAATTCATCATCCCGCCGCGACAGCCGCCCTGATTGGGATCCCGGCAGGACAATGCGGGCCCGGCTGACCAGCGCAGCCCAGCCCAAGGGAGGAGGGGCTGACGGGCACGCCATGGAGAAGGCCTGAGATAAGTGCTGGCTGTCAGCGCAAGGACAAAGAAGGGCAGGCCCTGGGGAGAGAAAGGAGATAAAAAAAAATCTCGACAACTGCTTTATCTGATGAGGGTTATGGCTAATTAATTATAAACTCAATTACCTAACCCTTACTTCAGCAGTCTCTATTCATTAAGAGATAAAACCTGACTGACTGCTAACTTTCCCTTGCACACCCGCACGCACAGCACAGCGGCTCCGGGTTTGCACACTTTGCTGCACAATTTCTTAAAAAAGATCTCCAGAAGCCTCCGTCCCTGTCAACTTTGTGCCGGCAGGATGGAAGATTCCTCCTTTCTTTCCCCCCTGCCACCCAACGCACCCTCTGTGGCGCCATGGGAGGGCCAGGCCTCCATGCTGTGCAGTGGCATTTAAAAGCAAAGCCCCCGGCATTAAACAATGGGCATTAGGGACATCAAAGCTCCCTTTCCACAGCCAACTCCTGCCTCCCCGGGCTTCTGATCTGCTCCACATTTCCAACTCAGCTTTTAATTTTGGGTGCTAAAAGTTTGGTGGTGCAGCTCAGCGGCGCCAACTGAACGTTACTTTTCCAAAGTTTGAAGGTAGCCATGAAAATGAGAACAATGAACTCTAAAACCCCTCAGCCAAGCTAAGGCTTGCTAATAATATGAGCTGAATTTTGCATGTAACGTAATAAAAATGTCTGTTTTATCACTGAGCAGATTCCAGACACATCCCTGTGGTGCTTGGCCTCTCCTCCAGCTCGAGTTCTTGCCCCCATGGCTCGTGCTTGACACAGGCTCAAACATCCCTGCAGAATCAATCCTGCCCATTAAAAGAAGGCTCCTCTTAATCTCTTTCCAAAGCTGCAGACCTGTCTCGCTCCCACCTTTTGAATCCACGGATATTCTCAAATCCACATTTTGCTTCGGCTGCCCTTTGCTCTGGGTTTTCCATTTCTACAGGATAATGTTCTTTACTTACATACTTTACAGAGAGGTCTCATCTATGTGTGTGTGAGTATATCCATAATTATCCATATTTGTATGAAACAACAAGGTGACCACATCACATGATGTTTCACATCAGAACCTTTTAAAGAAAAATTTCTTCCACTCTGTAGAACGAGGGATCTCAGCTCTGGGTCTGTTTCTCACACTAAGTCCTATTTCAAATCCCTGTAAAGTGTATTAATGACACAAGATTTTGGTTCATTCATGGTGTATGGCCTTTTAGGTCACTTTTCCATAATTTATATGCACCAAATGAAAAAAGACAAAACAGTAAAATAATCAGGCTGGGCAACACACATTATTTAAGCCCTTCACAGCAAAGATGTGATGATGACAATTATGGTTATTATTCTAATATTTTGGCCTTAGTGATTATTATTATTTGGTCTTACTATATGGTCTTGGCTATTACTTTAATAAACAGGACTTATTTTACTAATACTTATGGGTTTTGGACTTAAATGATGTGGTCCAATGGTTCACTCCTGTGATGCTTAGGTATGGCAGTGCTTTTCTGACAACATTCCAGCATTTGGTTCCCTTCCTTGTTTGTCCTGCTGATACCCAAGGCCTTCCTTATATCCCACCTTGCTCAGCTTCAACTTTCAAGACTTCTCAAAGAAGATAAAAATATGTTGTTACACAAACTTCACAGAGAGATTTTTTCACTCCATAATTTAACAGCTTCCATTCAAATTGTTCTCTCATGATTTTAAAGTGTATCACAGAGACAAATTCAGCTATAATTAAAGGGTGTCTGCTTTGATGGAATCTTTCAAAACCTGAAAATAAAAATTCTTAAACACCATAACCCCATGGAGCAGCCAACTCAACTTTGTTGACCTTCTAGGTAATATGACAAATAATATCAACCACCCTGAGCTTCTGTGCTATTCTGAATATCAACTCCATACCTTCCCTCACCATAACCAATTCCAAATCCAACTCATATTTACCTCCTTGCTCCCCTTTTCCATTAAGTTGGAAGGCTTATGCCATGCTTTTATGGTTGAACTCTTCCCACTGAAATTTGCTGATCACATCCCTGTGATCTTTGGAACTTCTTCTGAACTTCCAGCCTTTTTACTTGGCAGCACACTGCAAAATCACCCCCATCTGAATCACCCAGTATTGTCTCTCCCCACTTTGACCAACAGTTCTGAAAATATTCCAAAATCACAGAATGGTTTGGGCTGGAAGGTATCTTAAAAGATCTCCTTCCAACTCCTCTGTTCCATTAATAAAGTCTTTAAATCAAACCCATTCCCTGCAGCTCTCACTTAATCCTTCACCCAATAAATGCAGTTACAGGTGATTAGTATACCTTGAATAAATCTATAGTTTTCTGTTTGTATTCTGAAATACTAAGAAGAAGGTCTGCATTAGGTTTATTTGGAGTTATTTATCTGAAGCTGCCAAGGTAGCTGACACCTCTGGTCAAATCCCAAACTCAAGCTGCTGGGAAAGGCAGACGCACCCATTCCCTTCCCTTTGTTTCCCATAATTGTAACAATCCCATGAAATCCCTACAGCAAAGGAATGAGGATGCACTAAGCAACAAAACCCATTTGCTTCCAAGCTGTCTTCCACCACGCTTCTCCCCCTTTTCTGGGGCTGTAACTCTTCCATGTTTTGACACAAGCATGAATCCAGCTGTGTTCTGACCTCCCTCCTCACCAACGTGTATGGAGGAGTTCACTGCTCCCTCTTTATCCAACTTTGCTGCAAATAATGACCATTTTGAGTCTCTTCCCCCATACATATTCACTTTTATGTAGCCCTATAACTTTTTATCTAAAGGAAGATGATTGCACTTTCAACAAATTACAGCTTAAAAGAAAGAAACAGAAACAGTAAAAAAAATCCAGTGCTGTTTTCCATCACCAGTTTCACACAGCTCCTTAACTTAAAAATATAAACTAGGCTTGAAACAACCCCATACTCTGCAACACTGTTGTCTCAACTGCCTTCCCATCACACCAAGGGGATTAGGGAAAAAAAGGGAAGACTTGTCCCATTCATCAATAGAGGAGTTATTCATCCGAAGTTTATTATCTCAGGTAATTTGATCAATACACTTCACCTTTATAGTCCCGTTGTCCTTGTGAGCAAAGCATTTTGCGTTTTATAGTGAGCTGGTTATTATGAAGGCTATTCGCAGGGAAATTCTCTGCAGTTAAAAGTTTTTCCAATTAACTACATTTAACATCATTTAAGCCATAAACCGGCGGTTACATTTCACATCATTGTTGTCGGAGTGTGGCGGTGCTCAGGAGGCAGGCAGAGCACATTTGGCAAATACATCAACCAACACTTTGGAATGGGAATCAAGGAACGCTGCCAGCTAATAGAGAAAGACTTTTTCAGGGCAGACTCAGGAACATGCAACAAAAAAATAAAAAAAAGGTGGATCAGTAGAAACCCTAGAGAAGATCACAGAGAGATGCCTCAGCCCTTGGAAGGCTCCTCAGATCAATTCTTTTCCTTTCATGCAATGTCAGAAGTTCTGGATTGGAAAGGACCTCGAAGTTTCTCTTGCTCCACTTCCCTGCCACAAGCAGGGATACCTCTCACCAGCCCAGCCTTCCTGTGTTCCCTCCTGAGTTTTCTCATCCCAGAAAACTGTGGTGTTTGTGTAACTGAGCTATGGACTTTAGCAAATCACAGCACCTGAGGCCAAATTCCCTGATGTCCTCTGGGTTAGGATCTCCAAACCCCACTGCCCTCACCCCACACTGGAGCTGCCCCCTCCTCACTTCCTAGCCCTCAGCATAAGGCACCACAAAAGACAGGGGGGAAAGGTTTCAAAACAGAAGCAAAACACCAAATTCTCAGAGATCAGCTGCTCTAAGGAGAGAAACCTCTAAAAACTTGCTCGAAAATAAAAAATTATTATTCCTTGTGAGATATCCTCAGAACAAACTAGTTCATTAAAGTCGTATCAACACTTGTAATTGGCCCTTGTTGGCCAATAGAAGGAGACATTTGCAACTTTTCCCAGGAAATTATATTCTAAATCCTTCATAAGGTGGACCTTGTCCTTTTCTGAGGAAACTTGATAGCAGTCTTTAGTATTCACTGGCATAATTAGGACTGCAGTTAATTTCATTAAATTCTCTTGCTGCTAAATGAAGCAGATTATGAGACATCTTTTATTGCAAGGCATGAAATTACAGCCTGTCAGCTGCCAATGGTAGAGTAAAACTAATGAATTACAGGGTAAATAACACCAGAATTAACCAGCCAATTTAACATAGCAGAGAACAAAGTCATTTTTACTTGGAGCCACCACTGCCGGGATCCCTTTCAGCTGAAAGGGAACCAACCTCAAATCTAAATAACCAGGAAAGCCACATTTCTTGGGCAGCAATGTTAAAAAACTAACACTGCCAAGAAGTTGGGAGAAAATTGGTCAGATAAGTACAGAAAGGCCTCGATAAAATATTTAAATTGTGGTATGTCCAAGTAGTTTGTGCTGATGCATTATCCTCTGCCCAGCCCAGGAAAAAAGGGCAGGGGAGCATTAATTTGTTGCTATTATAACTGGTTTAATGGGGCCAGCTCTTCCCAGGCAGCACGAGACACAATCCCCCTTAATGAGGGACAGACACACTGTGGGGAGATAATTAAAGGAAACGGAAAGCAGGTGTAACCAGCCACTTCCATTTCCTACTCCTGTCCTTCCAAACCTCTGACACGGGGCACAGGAGGTGCCTTCTCCCTGCACAGCACCCCAGGCCACCTCTCCCTGCCAGGAAGGAGTGCTCTTTGGAGCTTGCAAGGAGGGAAGGATGGATGCTCCTCTGAGCTCTGACCAGGAGCTCCCACAACCAAGGGCTCTTCCCAACACAGTCCTGAAGCTTCTCAGGCTGTTAGACATACACACAAATTGTTGGGGCAAAGGAGAGATGTTTGCTCTCTCTAGGTTGGTGTCTCACCCCTCCTCTTTTTTTTTAAATTGTCCGAAATTATTTTTATTATACAATTTTATTTAACCCTAGTTGTACAAGGAACAAATCCTTTCTCTGCTCTTATATGGAAATCTTGTTATGTGGAAACAGAGGCTGAGGAAAAGAATGGCAAAGTGCTTATCCCCACTCAAACAAAGGAGGGCAAACACCTGAGTGCCTGACAGCAGAAAGAGCCCCACAACCCTGGCTATGCTGGTGAAAGTAAACAGTAAACCCAAAGAGAAATGTAAATAAAGCTTTCACCTCAAATTAACACTCTCACTTTTCTGCACAGAACCCAAGGATTGTTTTTCCTACAGCAGCATCTCCATCTCCAGGGGACAGAGTCAAGGTGCATGAGGTGTCACCAAGGAGAAGGTGCAGGGGGAGAGAAAGCCCCTGTTATTAAAAGGGCTGATATATTAAAAGGGCTAATCATTTCCTCATTTTAGCAAACATTTCATATCTGTGATCAGTCTGATCAGTCCTACATTGAACAAAAGGCTTTAAAAATGATGCTTCTGGGTGCATTGTCAACAGGTTTCTTAGAGACAATACCTCAAGTCACCTTTCCAGCCTTTTCCAGCTTTAAGCTCAACATCAGCTGAGTTGGTTGGAGGGGCAAGGGTGTTCTGACACCAAGGGGGTGTTCTGACAGGTTTTGTGAAGTTTCAGATATGCCTGCAAGACTGAAAATCCCTGATTTAAGAGAACAGATGCAGCTGGAATATTCTGCTGGAGGATGGAGCAGGAGCTCATGTGCACTTGGTACCAGCCTAGCACACATAGTTCCTACACCACAGATGAGGCAGGGTGAAGAAAACTCATGCAACTTATCCTTCTAGTGGAAAGGGTTCCAGGGGGTGGAATGAGATGAGCTGGAAGGTCCCTTCCAGGCCCAACCATTCTGTGATTCTATGTCTGACTTCTGTTTTTAACAGAAAAACCTGAGATGCTCACTGACCTTGCAAAACAAACAAACAAACAAACAAACAAACAAACAAACAAAAAATTTACATTTAAAATTCCAAATATTAATCTACAAACCCTACCCAGAACAACTAAAAGCAAACAAAAGAAGAACCACACAGCAGAATTAGTGAACACCCTCCACTGGACTGTGCTGCTCCAAGCCTCAGCCATCCTTCAGTCTCCATGCTGGAGTGGGAAAAGGAGAGAGCAAGAGCCAAGGGAAGCCAGCCAGGCACCTGAACCCTGCAGTGTGGTAGAACAGCACAAGTCCTGTGCCACCACTGCCAATGCCACTCCAGAGCTCTTTGGGACCAGGACACCAGCACCATCCAGAGAGGCTGGAGGAGAAATTACCTATACAAAAAAGCATTTTTGGTGAAAAGAGCAAATCTTAAACCAAACCTGATTTTAGAAGTTCCAGTCCATGCCATGTGTTCAGGAATGGGGTTTCCCTGGCAGCCAGGTTCTCCAAGGACTCACAAGTATTACACAGCAAAGATTTACTGCTCCCTGGAGCTTCTATCCAGCATCACCCAGCTCACCAAACCCCTTCTCTCAGTGTGTCTGAGAACTGATTTGCCCTCAAGTCACCCCCAGCCCAGTTCAGGCCTTCCACACTCCAGGCAGAGAGGTGCTGCCTCTCCTAATTTCATGTTTCTTTACTCTCTGTGGTTTCAAATTCCCATCATATTTCAGGCAAACATTTAAGACCCCCAGAACAACTCTGGACCAACACTGATACCTTGCCTCCAGCAGAGGGAAGCTCAGCACTCTGACAGCATGAATGGATCAGCTCCAGGGGTGCTCCTGAGCTCCACAGACCCAGAGCTCCAGGAGCTACCAGCTGGAACCAGCTCCAGGCACCAACAAGGAGCTCCAGGGCCACCAAAGTGTCACTTCCAGCCAGGAATCAATCGTGGTGCTTCCTGCTTGGAGACATCAGCACCTCCAGAACCAACACCTTTGGGGACTGCTGGGCCACTTTCTCAGAGACCTTCAAGATTCCTGATGTTACTGAGAGCATCACCTGGTTTTTATTCTCACTTCCCATCTCCTTCAGAGTCTTCGTTCAATGTTTGCTGTCCTCCCTCTCACCTGTTTAATGCAGATTTTGCTTCTCACAGCAGCAAAACTTTCAATTTGAGCTCTGTTCCTCCAGTTCTCTTTTCCACCCCACTTCTCTTACCTTCAAAGCCCCTTGTGTTTGTCTGCCTTCACCTGCTGCAGAAAATAGGGAGCTTGGAATCCTTGTGCTGCACCAGCAGGTAAGAAACCTCTTGTTACAAAACACCACATCAACATTAAAAAGTGTCACTTAATTGGAACTGTGACTTAAATTTTATCAGGAATTACAGCAACCACTATGCTGCAAGATTAAAGCACCAACAACAGTGATTGTGCACCTATTATTTCTCAGCTACAAATACACTATTGCCATGAATTCCCAACTCACAGCAACATTTGCTGTGCAAAGGACAAATTCATAAAATGTTCCTGAGTAGTTCCTTGCCTCACATCAGCTTAAGCAAACACAAAATGTCAATTCTCAGAATGCTGGGCACACCTCAGCACTGGATGGATGCACATCCCTCCTGCCACAGCAGGAAGGGGTTGTGCAGCTCACCTGCCTGACACAGCACAGGAAATCTGAAAATCTGTACTTCAGGAGATCTGCCTCACACAGAAAGTCAATATACACATACAATTCCAGATTTTCAGACTCAGACTCGAGTATTTATTTAACATGAAAAACACCAACCATACATATCTGCATTTACTCAGTTTGCATCCTGAAGAAGAGTTTTCACCCAGTTTGCTCAAAGCTCAGCCTTTAGTCAAGGATTTCCAGTGCATCTCTCCCTCCATAGAAAAAGTTGTTTTGTTTTTAATTTGGCCATGAAGCAGCCTGTACAATTTTGACTCCTGAAGTGATGATACCTGCCACCTTAAACAACCCCTGCTCTTAATTCTCCTCCATTCCAATGTATTGCTCATTTCAGATGGCAGAATTTCTAAACAATTCAACCATTTTGGAAATTTTAGTTGATTTTTCTTTCCAATACCTCCTGCACTTGAGGACTTAATTTCTCCCCCTCCCCGAAATATTCACAGAGAAGAGAGCATTAGATGTTAATCTAGCTCCTTGATTTGTAGCAGTTCTGCAGTTCTCTACCCAACCATTTAAATGCTGTCATTCATAATAGGGTGATATACTGTACTATAAACCCTTTTGCAAATGGTAAGTCTTGGTATTTTTCTTTTGTGACAAAGACTCATATTAGTTATAAAGGGGAAAGAAATGGACTCAAAGCTCAGATCTACCTACATAATCTCACTGCTCAGCAGCCTCTCCCCTTCTTTAAAAGAAAATCCACACCCTCTTCCTTAAAGAAAACCAAATTCACTAAGCTTTTATTTTTCCTGGTAGAGAACTGTGGTCTGACAGCCCCCAGAGTTCAGCAGCTTTCTTCTGTATTATTAATCCTGAAACCACAGAATCCCAGACTGCTTTGGATTAGAAGGGACCCTAAAGCCCATCCAGTGCCACTCCTGCCATGGCAGGGACACCTTCCACTCTCCCAGGTGGCTCCAAGCCCCAGTGTCCAGCCTGGCCTGGGACACTTCCAGGGATCCAGGGGCAGCCACAGTGTGTTTGAGGCCTCATGTCAGACCCTGCCTTTGATTCCAGGCACAGGAGCCTGTCCCTGCAGAAATGTACTGGTGAGGTACCAGAAGCACATAAAAGCAAAAGGCCTTCCAAATTTGGGTTTTAGTCCAGGTTCCATTCCAGTTCACGCTCCCACACTGCCCTTGTCTTGCTGGTTCTTTCAGACAAGGATGGAGGTACTCTTTTCAAGCAGACACATGGCACTGTCCCCAGAGCTGAGCAGTTTAATCCCCTTCCAGCCAGCCCAGACCACAGTCTGGCTTTAGGGCTCGTTTACACCCCCACAGACCAGATCCAACCCACACAGCAGCTTTTAGCCAAACACATTTGGATAAACTCTCAATTAAGATGTAGCGAGGCTGTATCAAAATATTTTACATCTGCCATGTTTGCTTCATGCACTTAGTTGGAAATTCTATCAAAAAAGCAATTGAGTTTTCCTGGCAGGTTTTAGTCTATACAAAACCACTGTCTGTTCCTCACTGGAAAAGCTTCTCATCAGAAAAACTAAACCCCAAAGTGTGTGTTTGCATTATTTTTGTCTTCTCCCTAACAGTAGTCACAAAGTTAATTTCAAGCTTTACAGCTTGTAAGTGAAATATATCCAGGTCATCTCACCAAGACACTCATCCCCAATTTATCACCACCTGAAGGGTCCTTTACAATAAACAAAGCACTCAGATCTTTACATGATTTTTCTCCCTGTTTTAACTCATGCAGAATAAACTGAGATTTTATTTGTAAGAATTGCACTTTAATCATAGAATCCTTGAGTGGTTTGGGTTGGAAGGGACCTTAAAGACCACACCTGCCATGGGCAGGGACACCTTCCACTGTCCCAGGCTGCTCCAAGCCCCAGTGTCCAACCTGGCCTGGAACACTTCCAGGGATGGGGCACCCACAGCTTCTCTGGGAAACCTGTGCCAATTATTCCCTTTAAATTCAAAATATTTAAGTACCAACATCTGGCCTGGCTGCTGAGACTGTTCTAAAGATGTGCTGATAATTACTGTAGTCTTTTTAAATAAAAGCAGATTTAGAGAAAACAGCATTTGAACCAAAGTGCAAGGATTTCCATACATATTTCAAATATCCAAACCAGTTATAGTCAGAGTACCAATGTTTCAAACACCCCCTGTTATCCCACAAGCAATATTCCTTTTTCATGCCATTTATTGGTTTTAATTTGCCATTGCCAGCTATACTCTGGGAAAATATTTCCTCATGTGTTACACACTGAAGTGCCAACACTTCAAAATAAAACAACAAAAACAAACTCACAAACTAAAACAGGAAATGAAGGATGCTGGGCCAACACCCCGATCCAGATTCACACACGATTACCACACAATTAAATGAGAGCAAAAGAATGATGAAAATATTCAGAATGCCCAAAGTTTGCTTTGTTCAAAAAATTAGGCTAAAGGGCTTTAACTGCGTGCTGTTCAGTTTACTCTTTTGATTGCTTTACCACTATGTAAATCAATTTGTTAATGTTCCTTACAAAATGCATGAGCCAGTTATACTGACAAACACACAAAGCTCATTCGTAATTAGCAGTTAATTAGTACGAAGGAACAGATGCTGTTAGAGTTTCAGCAGGCGAACAGGTTCTGTAAACAATGCTTATAAATCTAAATGAATTTATTAACCACAATGCAACTGTCAACGTTTTGCTGGCAACCATACAAATATGGTGGAATCCCCAAAACATCTTTACAACATATTAATAATCATTGTGTCAACCCAAGTCTATCAGGCAGCCTCACTTGCTAACTGTCATAAGCTTCCTACTTAATCTTCTTATGTCACTTCTCAGGACTAATTCCTCATGCCCTGGGAGGAAGAGCTGCAGCCACCAAAGCCAGCCCAGATGTGCATGGATCCACCTCCTTGGGACAAAGGTGTTTTCCCACTCCTTCCTTGAGCAAGCCCACCATGCTGGGTGCCACCTGGCCCTGCTCACTCTGCTCATTTGGGGTTTTCCTCTAGGTGGTCCTTAAGGGCTCCTTCCAACCCAAACCATTCTGATTCCAGATCTCCAGATCCACTGAAAATAAGTAAAGGCTAATTCTTCCTGCTCTCCTGGCTAATTTGGAGATGTCCCTCCATGCCAGCATGGGGGATTGTGGGGAGTTTTGGGAGCTCAGAAGGGGTTTAGGTTGAAGATCAGGGAAAGTGCCCAGAGGGTGCTGGGCACTGCCCAGGTTCCCCAGGGAATGGGCACAGCCCAAGGCTGCCAGAGCTCCAGGAGTGTTTGGACACTGCTCCCAGGAATGCATTGTTGGGGTGTCTGAGCAGGGCCAGGGCTTGGATCTATGATCCCTGTGGGCCCCTTCCAGCTCAGGAGATTCAGATTCTGTGGTTACAAACTCATGCACTCAGGCACTGACTGATGCCATCGTTTAGTGGGGTTTTTTTGATTACCTGGGTAGATGAAGGTGGCTCAAATAAAGAGACTGCATTTTGTAAAGCATTTTTTAGTGGTTCATTTCTGTTGAACCACCACCTCGAGTCAGAGGCATTTGGCCAGGGGCCAGCTCAGACCCTTAGAGCAACAGTGAAGATCCCTCAGTGCCCTCACTGCTGTCACTCTGCATGTCACACTGACATGCCACTCTGATATATTACACCATTTCAGCACTGGAAAATTCCAATAAACTTTTTAAAGTCGTATTATGGCTTTTTTTATTGATGTTCTCTTTTACACCTCCACTGCTTTCGCTCATTCCCTCCTCCTCTCCACCGAAGCACTCTGACACCTCTTCCCCATGTTCTCTCCTATGGACACTCCAGGATCTGCAATATCCAGCACACAGAAGAGCATAAGAACATCCCAAATGTATTAAATCCTCCACAGTCTCAACAGAGAGACTGCTTGGTTTGCTTCCTGTAGGCTCCCACCCTACTCACTGCATTGGTACTGGATCCAAAATCCTGGAATTTGGGGGAGCCCATTCTCTGCTGAAATCCAGCACTAGGCACAAGGGGATGTTCATGGTAGAGCCTCAGAAAAACACAAATATTCTCTCCCTTCTCTTATGAACACCGGAAAACAGATCCTTGACTGATTTATGCTAAAGAGCAGCACCTGCTCCTTTTATACAGTAGGGATCTTTCCTTTCTTCTTTAAAAAACTGGTATTTTAGATAAGAGAAGCTCTTTCCCTGCTATTTTCTGCAGAGGCTGATAATCTCCTGGCACGCTCCTCCTGCCTGCTTCCATTGTCCTTCCACAGTCTCTCCAAGGATGCTTAACCTGATCAACACTCTATTCCAAACAAAAGCTGGAATGTCTCCTCTCAAATCTTAAGGATGGGCAAGAGTTACAATCACACCTGATGTGTCAGCTAGGAAATCATCAGCTGCTACTCAAATCCACAGGTTTGTCCCTGTCTCTTCCATGAAACATCATTTAGATAGGATTTTAAAAACAATGAATAAATAAATAAGGACAATGGAGTTGAACACTCCTTATTGGCAGTCATAAGTGATCTGTGACCTCTCATGGCATTTACATATAAAACATTTAGGAAACATAAAATTTCCCTCTAGTTTTACAGTTGATGATCTGGCAACTTTCCATCATTGCCCTACAAGGCACTGTTCTCCTTTGCCCCCTTTGAAGGCTGGGTCACACAAACGAATGTTTGAAATTGTGTGCCCCCTGCCCAAATCAACACTAATAAACATTTAAATACACCCTTACCTCCAGGCCACAGCCACGGGAAGTCAAAAAAAGAGATGGAATGCTAATTTCTCCAAAAAGTTTATTGATAATATTTTATTTATGGATCCTTAAGTAAAGCTGTAGAGGGCTCATCTTGGGCTAAAAATTCTTGGGACTATCACTGCATGATAGTCCTGGGTATTTAATGTATTTAGAGATAAAATAACATTCTCTAAGATGCAAAACAGAAAACTCATATTTTAGGGACACTGAAAAATTAGGAGACTAATTAAAAGAAGCATATTATAAATTCAGTCTTGGTAAGCCAAAGGCCCAAACTCCAGCTCCTTCCTGCAACCCTCAGACATCCCAGGAAGGGAAACCAGGAGACTCCAGAAAGCAGTAAGAAGCAGATGGGAGGATCCAGTGGGACAAACAGATGGATGCATGAGGAAAAAGAGAAATTGTCCCAATCAGAGAGGCTGAGGCTCGTGTCCAGGTCTGCCTGCTGTGGCCAAGGGGCAGAAGGGGCCATACCCCGGACTAGAAACCAGATCCTTGGGCAAGGGAAGGGTTTAACACCCAGAGCTCCCAGCTCCAGATGTCCAAGAGAGCTTTTTACTGCTATTTTATTCCAAATTCTAAAGACTATAGCTTTTCTTGGGATGGTATCTGAAACTCATCAACTGGAAAAACCCACAAGCCTGGCTTTCATAGTCAAATTAAACATTATTCCAGGCAGGTACATGGAGCTGAAGCCATTCTTCTGATGTAAGGGCACATTTGATCTAATTGGAAAAAATATTTCAAGTGCACTGGGAATAGTCACTGTTAACTGAATGCAACAACGAAAAAGGAAAAAAGAGCATGCAGACCCCAGGGAATTACCAAATCAATTAACAACTAATTCAGGAACTAATTTCTGTATTGCCTCTTAGCACAAAACTGTATCTTTAATTTCTCCTGCAATAAGCATCACCATGATAGTCCTAACACACTCTGACGCTTTAAATGAGTTTACAAGTATCTCTTTTTGATTGGCTATATAACATTATTTCTTCACAGTTCAATGCAACCATAGCCAAGTGCTCTGAAATATTTAATTATACTGGTAGCGACCAGTTAACAATTTACAGAACCACAGTGAGTACAAAACATTTTATAACTGGTAATCAGCTAATTAAAAAAAAAAAAAGCCAGCAAAACGTGTATGTTCTGATTATAAACAATTGCAGAGGAATTACACAGAAGATTTCAGCACTAAAAGTATTTGGCTCAAAACCATACCCTGGTGTTTGTACAAGCTGATCTGGAGACTGATTACTGTGATTAGACAGACGTGTGACAGAGGAAATTACACCTCATGCTGGAGATAAATAAATCAAACCATGTCATCTGCCAGTTCCTTGTAAATCACGTCACTTCTGACTTTGGCAAAGCTGCTCTTTGGAGACACCCAATGCTGGCTTGCAAAAAAAAAGTCTACAAACCTACCTGAGCATCAGGAAGGAAAAATACAAAGCAGGAGGAGTTTTGGAGAATGTTCCTCACAGGACCTGAGGGGAGCCTCAGAGAAAGATGGAAAGAGACTTTTCACAAGGGCCTGGAGTGCCAGGAGAAGGGGAAGTGGATTCAAATTGACAGAGGGCAGTGTTGGATGGGATATTGGGAAGAATTTGTTCCCTGTGAGGGCAGTGAGGCTCTGGCACAGGGTGCCCCAAAGAAGCTGTGGCTGCACCTGGATCCCTGGGAGTGTCCAAGGCCAGGATGGACAGGGCTTGGAGCAACCTGGGACAACAGAAGATGCCCCTGCCCATGGCAGGGGGTGGAACTGGATGGGCTTTAATGTCTTCCCAATCCAGACCATTCTGGGATTCTCTGTTTTGGAGCAGAAGCAGTAGCACAGGGGAATGGGTCTGTGTGTCAGTGAAACGGGGTTCAGTGCAGAAACACACAGCTGTAAGGAAGGGAAGTAAATCCTGGGGCCTGTGTGCCCTCCACAGGTTTGCTGCCATCCTCCTTCTGAAATGCTTTTGGCCCTTACCTGCATCAGCCACCTTTATTTCCAAACACAACCTGATGTTGAACTCAGAAGAGAGAAGCCATCAGATAAGCCCTGGCACTACTGGCTGTAGCATCATCTGTCCGTCGTGCTCCTCTAGATCGTTTTTTTCACCCTGTCAAGTCAGATGAATTAAGCAGGAAGAGCTGCTAAGATCACTGCTTATTTGTTCTCTCTTCTGGTAGACTCCAAGTAAACATTTGCAGCCAGGAAAGCTGCTGCAAAGAGCATTTAGTGCTCGTGAGGACGGCGAGTCTCGGATGTGACACTTGCCCGGAGCACTGCGGTGCTCTGGTGGGAGTGAGGATGACTAAGGACATCACTCTGACTGAGCAGACGTGGCAGATGATCCCTTTTCAAAGCCTATTTCCAAGACACTGCCCTGCCTGCTGAAATGCTCCAGCAGCTGGACAGACAGCTGTGGGTATTTTAAGAGAAAAGGGTTTCAGGTAGGATGATCTCACTGCTTCAGTGAAAGGACCAAGATAACAGAGTGTTGTGCGCTATTCCATGCAAGATTTGTGTAACTGGTGCTTCAAACATCCCAACTAGGGCTAAAAATGAACAAAAAGGAGGTTAGGAAGCTGGAAATCACTAGTGAAGCAGAGGAAGTAGAAAATCACTACTGAAACAGAGGCAACATTGACCTACGCCGGTAGGGAGCTGAGGAGAAGTGACAGGTTTTTTTATGCCAAGTTTGACATTTGATGAGAGCATCTTCAAAGTTACCTCTGGTGAGTTTAATGGTTTTTAATAAAATTCAGATGTATGTTGGGAAGTGCCAGGTTTGTTTAGGCCCATCTTAAGGAAAAACTGCAACTTGTGCATCCAGCAACCACACTCTTCTTCATGAACAGCAAATTGGTGATGCCACCCCCGTGCCTTGACATAAAAAATATTTGCCATTTTTAGGTCAGAGTAAAGGAAAGGGGAAAAAAAAAAAAAAGACAAAATACCTAATTTCATTAAGATTACTTTAATGTACTTAAATATGCCAAGCTGGCAGGCAAAGAAGGTCATTTGAAATATCACCTAAAAGTAAAGCCTGAATAAGATATTCCACTTTCTCCATTAATCCA
Source organism: Alethe castanea (assembly GCA_024734035.1). NCBI lineage: Eukaryota > Metazoa > Chordata > Aves > Passeriformes > Muscicapidae > Alethe > Alethe castanea. Next base: position 1,440,154 of record JANRGV010000104.1, on the reverse strand, counting down.
GCCATTTGCAAACTGAGGGAAGGGAATGGATTCTGAAGTTCACCTTTGCAAGTCATGGATGGCAAATTTTTCACTGTGTCATCAATACAGCACTAACCATTAGAACATTTATTTCTAATCCAGGCTTCGAGTTTGTCATCCCTAAATGATGCAGCAATTTGGGGGCACGAGAGGTGCAACACCTCCCAGGGGCAAGCCAAGGGTGGAGGCAATGTGTCAAACACCAATTTTGGCCAGTTTTTGGTAAAAGAACAGTCAAGGTTATATAGTTGGAGTATATCCTGATGTGAGCATCTGTGATGAAGTGCAAAGGGCAAAGAGAAGAAGGACTGGGAGCAGAAAGTCAAGGCCAGCTCTTATGTATTTATTTACACTCCAGTCTGGGGGAGGGGGGATGGGGGCAGGACAGAGGAAAAAAATAATAAAAATTAAAAAAAAAAAAAAAAAGAAAGAGCACACAGCTGCCATCCCAAAAACAGACCTCCCATCTGCCACCCACGATTTGCATGTCACCTTCTCCAGGCTCATTTGTACTTCATTAACTGCCATTGACTTAACAAGATTTATGCAAATGACACCATAGGAGCTCGCTAACTCCCACTGCAATCAAGTGATTATGTATGTACAATTCTCCACAGCAATGAAAAATTAATACATGACAAGCCCCCTCACCGCTGAGTTGAGCTTCTTGCTTTTATTTTTCTTGTTGTGTGCAGTTTTTTTTTTTAAATTTGAATATGCCCTACTGATAAAGATTTCCCAAACCCACAAAAACCAAAGTAATTTTCCCAAAACGCTACAAAATCTCCCATCCTAGAAAGTCAATTCCCCTAAACTGTGCAGCTGAATGTGTGCTTCAAAATATTCTTCAAAATATTCACTCATGCTACCAGGAACAAGACTTCTGTTCCAGAATAAATGGGTTTGGAGGGAACATTCTCCAACCAGAGCAAGCCACTCACTTTAAGAGTATTATTAGCAATGCTACAGAAAATAGCTTAAATATTCTTAGTTTAAGCACATCTTTCTCAGAAGTAGAGAACTTCCTATGGATTTTGACTTTAAGCCAATATTGCCCAAGACTTTTTCTGACTCTGATTTGCGTAAGATTTTTAAATAGCACACAAGTGAAATTTTGTATAATTAAAAAAAAAAATAAAAATCTGATATTCCCAGTTCTCAGCAGCTTCCAGAAGTCAAGGATTTAAGACATGCTGATATGGCTGTGGATGCACAAGGTATTGGTACCTCCCCAGGAAGTCTGAGTTCCCAAAATTTCACTCACTTTAAGAGTATTTTGGAAGGAGTGAGCAGGCACCCTTTAAAAACAAGCCTGCTTTTCACTGCCTACATTTTGGGTTTCTGCTGGGAGCAGGAAGGGTCATCAGGACAGTTTTATATGGCTTAGCCCAATAAAACCAAATTTAGCACTGCAGTGAAAAATCAGCTTTACCATGTAGAAAGGGCACAGAGAGTAAGAACATGAACTCTTTTTGACCAGGCTGCTCTGAGTTCAGGATAAAGCCCTGAAGGAATGAGGTGTTTCCTTGGAAGGGAATAGGCTGTTCACAATTTTACCTCGTTCATGGGATCCTGAAATGGTCTGGGCTGCAATGAACCTTATAATCCATTTAATTCCAACACACTGCCATGGACAGGGACACCTTCCATCCAAACTCTCCCAAACTCTCAGGGATTTCCCTTAAACTCACAGAGATTCAGGCACCAAGAACAGGAATGCAGGAGCAGGTTGCAACTCTTGGCTTCTTTTGACCAAAACCCACTGGCAGCTGTGCAGGTCCATACCTGGGTCCCAGAATGATCAGCAACTCTTTCCTAGTGCTGGAAGAGATTCCATTTTTTTCTCAACCAGAACATTTCCAGCCTCCAAGGAACTTGTTTTGGCTGGAGGTTTTATCATTAGTTTGTGGGGTGTTGTTGGGTTTGGTTTTGTTGTTTGGTTTTTTTTGTTGTTGTTGGTTTTTTTTTTGTTTTTTTTTTGGTGGAACTTGTTGTTAATTGTTTAGTTTTATTCTCCCACAGCAATCCTGGGATTGCTGCAGCCTGAAACAAGATTCCTCTCTCTATTCCCAAGTATCCCAAGCAACAAGAGACAGGACAAGAAGAAACAGCCTCAAGTTGCACCAGGGAAGGCTCAGGTTGGATATTAGGAAAAATTTCTTCACAGGAAGAGTGCTCAGACACTGGCAAAGCTGTCCAGGCCAGTGGTGGAGTCCCCATCCCTGGAGGAATTTAAAATCCATGAGGATGTGGTGCCTGGGGATATGGGTCAGTGGTGGCATTGGCAGTGCTTGTTTAAACACTGGACTTGGTGATCTTACAGGGCTTTTCCAACCTCATTGAGTCTGTGACTCCATTTGCCACAGAAAATATCATGATGGAAAGGGTTTCTCATCTGAAGAAGAACAGCTGCATGAAGATTTTCAGGTTGAGAAGTTCCCTTCCACATCCCTCTGTCTTATTCCCAGTTAAGACATGAAATAAAAGACCCCAACTTTTCTTGCAGGAATTTCTGCTGCCTCAGAGACAGCTCCAAGGACCTGGCACCTGTCGAGCCCCCTGAGAACGTGGCTGTATCAGCAACTGAACCTGGAGCCACCTCTACTGACTAGACCTCCAAAATCCCTCCTCCTGACATCTGAGTGTGATGGGAAATGCCACTGGGAGCAGCCACCCTACAGCACTGCAGAACCTCCCATCCCCAAAGCCCAGAGAACGGGATGGATCTGCTGAGGATGCACAGCAAGGATTTGTAGGTAATGGCTTGTACATGACAAAATGAAATTACCATAATTGGGATTAGTAACAAGAAGGCCATGTTCCCAAAAGATTGGTACACAAGTAGGACTGCAAGGAGAATTTTTCCATACAGAAATTCCAGATATTGTAAGGGATATTTCTTTACAACACGCTCTTGCACAATCACACTTAGAATGTTTATCTTACAGTACTCTTCCTATGAGTGCATTTTTAATCAAACTGATTCCATACAACAACGTTTTAGGAAAGAACAGTACATATGCCTGGAATAAATACTGGCACATCTATTCCTCAGTTTTACATTCTCAGCTGCACTTCTGTTTAATTAGCATTACCCAAAAGGACTGCAGTCGGTCTAACCCATCCTGTACCATACAAAAGCTGTAGCAAAATAAAATTGTAGCTTGCTTTAAATGCCTGGAATCTCCTCCCCTGAATGCAGAGCCAAATACTGAGCTCCTCTGCTTTCAAACTGCTCTTCTGGATTGCAGCATGCTTGATTAAAATTTGCCTACTAGAGATTCACACACGACAGCATTTTTGCTGCCTGATGGTCCCAAAAGGTCTTTTAGAATGACTTTAGGAAGAAAAATCACAGCTAATAGTTTCGGGTGCAAAATCAACTCCTCCTCGCACCCAGAAACAGAGGAAAAACACCACACACCCCAAAACATGTAACCCAGCTGCAACAGGACATCCAGGGCTAGCTGGCAGGATAAAGCATGGACTGACAGAAGATTAGGAGAGGCAAGTGAGCCTATGGAGGGCAGGAAAGGCACCAAAACAACTGGAAAGAAACGTAAGGGAAGAAAACAAGTGGAAAAAAAAGGGAGCTTATCTCTAGCAAGGCACATCTCTCTCGCACACACTAACACAGGAACTGTGTGAGAAGCATTCCATGGGAACACAGAGATCTCAACCACATGGATTCAGTGCCATTTCATTTGAGAAAGTAAATCATCTCATTCCCCAAATGCTTCCCATCCAACGCTGGCGCTGCTTTTGCCTTTCAAAGGAGTGTTCCCAGCTACAATTTAGGATCGAGTTTCCAGGCTAATGAAAGTGCATCTAGGCTAGTAAAAACACACCAAAACAAATCCTCGGCTTCAAGTCCTGTTGTGTAATGAGAAAGTTTAATTAAGGCCACACATTACAGCTGTAAACGTTCTCTTATATAATAAGGTCTAAATGAAACTGAACCTAATCAAAGTTACAATTCCTTCATTAGCAAATTACAAACAAGAGCGCGCAGCTGACACACCGGCCATGATTATCACAACTAATTGCCTCGTTGTTAGGGAGCAGCCTGAAACTGTGTTCAGATGTCCGTCTGTGGTAGCAAATTAGGGCCACATCAGGCTATTCCTGCGATCACAAGGGGCTCTTGTCGAGCGATCTGATTTACCCTGCGCCTGGCAGCACTCGGCCCAATCAAAGCCTCCTCTACAAAGGCAGCTTTGAAGCCAGCACAGCCTAGAAACCCGCTCCATATGCAGGCCGGCAGACTGCACTTCATTAGGCCTGTTGTCACATTTTCCCTCTTCTTATTCTAATGATCCTATTTTAATACACACAGGAACCTCTCCTAATTGATGTCAAGTGAGTGACTTCCACATTCATCACCGGCGCACATCAAACGCCGCTCGGCGCGGCCCCGGCACCGCCGTGCCCGGACCCGAGGTGTGTCTCCCAACTATGGAAAGCAGGGGAGAAAAAAAAAAAATCCAACTATTTCGGCATTACCTGTTTAATTGGGATTGCACGGCCGCTTCCAATGCTGTCTGTTCTGCTCTCCAGGACCTTCTTCTCTTTGTCTGGGTCACTCCCTTTCCGAGACTGCAGAGCGGAAAGAAAAGTTTGTGCTCCATTAAATGCACACAGAGGATGCTTTTATTTGCCTTTTTTTTTTCTTTCAGGGCAATTAAAAAATGATTTGGTAGGTAAATAGAAGCTCAAAATTGGATCTACACAAGTATGCAACCATCCTAAAATCTGAATAAATTTCCCATCCACCACCCATAAATTTTAACCATCCACTAGTCTGAAATGCATTTGAGTTTAAAGAGTTACAGCTCCACTGTCTGAAGATCCACAACATCAGAGGACGCGCTTCTGAAGTTTCCAACAGTGGCTCCAAAGAGGAATGAAGGTGCCATCTCATTAAAAACATTCAGTATACCCATGCATACGTTTAATTCACATCCGTGTGGTTCTTAGAAATGTCAGCAATTATTTAGAAATATGATTTTATAATGCTAGGTTTGACCATGTGGACTTTAACTTAGTATTTTTTTTCTGCTTGGAAACAGTTAGAAAGTTGGAACTGCAAGAAAAGCCAGTGACCGGAATAAGTTATCTGAACACAAGTGGAAAAATTAGCATGAGGAGAATTTTACCAATGTCTAAATCCTGAATTGCTTTATCCTGGCTTTCTCCAAGGCTGGAAGTGCTACAGGAGTAAGGTCGCAGCGCTCCCTTCGTGATTTGATAAAGTTCTATGGGAATTTGAAGAAGTTATTCAGATCGCAGCTCGTTATTGCGACAGAACGCACGGGCGCAGTGATTTTGACGGATTTATTTTATTACGAAAAGAAGAGCTGAGAGTCATCCTCCTTAATAACTGCACTGACAAGTGACAACTTCACTCCATTACTTTCCAATGGGAACATTACTCACACGATATCGGAAACGGGAAAACATTTTCGTGTGCTTTTCAACGCGGCGATGATGTATGAAAGGAGCCCATTGGCGGTGTCCGGCACCGCCATGGGGAGTCAGCGAAACCGGGGCCGCGGCAGAGCCCGCTCCGCGCTTCCAGCGCAAAGAGAGAAAAACCAGGAGGAGAATCGGGATGGTGGAGCGCTAATGCCCGTCTCCCCCGTGCCACAAAGGGGTGGAAGGAAGAATAAACCCCCGGAGCAGCTGCCCAGGGCGTGAGAGGAGGACTCCAAGGAAGGGCATTCTGAGCGGCACATTCACCCAGCGGGGATCCCGCGCTGCCGGCCCCGCTCCGCCGGGAACGGGCTCCTCTCACCAGTTACTATGGTTCGGGGCAATGGAATGACGTGCCGGGGAATTAAACAAAGAACAAATGAAAGCAAGCAAAACAAGTGGGAGGGATGAAATCCAGTGTGCAGGATAACTATTGTTCCTCGTCCTTCAAGACAGATTTCTGCCTCTGAAAGTGCCACTTCCCAAGAATACAAGGCAAAACAAAGCTTCAATGGCGCAAAGCGCCCGTAAGTGACATTGTAAAGAAACTCTGAGAAGGTGCCCAAATCCTTGGGAGGGGAGTTGTCAACTTGAATGTTTCTTTTTTCTCTGACTTTTTTAGAGAAAGGACCCTGACTCTGAAATGCGGGCTGAATATCTACACGCTGTTTTTCATTCCTGGTTTTAAATCATCACCATTCCCTCAAAGTTCCTGCAGCTGGAAATCACACGCTGCACGTGGAAATGTCTACGTGCAAAACACTGGTAAATGCCAAAAGTACAGAAATGTAGGGATTTCTGTTAGGTAAATTCCCTTGTAGCTGCTTGTAATCACAGAATCGCTAATGTTTTCCAGGGGAGAATCTTTGCACGCTCTGCTGTTTATAAATAGAAATTGTGCAATGAAACAGAGATCTGATCTTTTATGCTTTTGTACCTATGACACACACAATATGTCTTATATCCTAGCAGAAAAAAAATCCACTCCAAACCACACTGGAGCAACATTTCCCAGGATTTTTTCTGATGGCACATCTCCACAATAAATGATTCTATTTAAAACTTGGTGCCAGCAAAGCAAAGAACGTCTGGAAAAATTAAAGCACCTGCAATAAAATCATTGGACAGATTTCCCCTTTGCCCTGGAAGTCACTCAGACTTAATCCCCAGGATGTCTCATCTGAGCTTGGGCACAACCAGACCCAGATCAGCACTGCAGAGCACCCCAAAAGTAAAGAACTCATCTCAAACAGTAGATATTGAGACAGAGAGCTCATTTTAAGTTTGAAAAACTTTCTTGGAATTCTGTAAATATGTAAGACAGGTAACAATGAATGTGGGAAAGGTGATGTACCTTTTTATGCCAGAAATTCCCTCACTCAGTGTGGGATCGGACATGGTTAGAATCAACTTCTTGCTCAGTGAACCTCATAAATGCATTTTAAATCCTCACCTGCCCTATACAAGATTATTTAGTGGTCCCTGTTATCACACTGTCCAAAACAAAGGGTATTAACTCTTCTAATATTTCATCTATCTTATCACTTTATGGGAAAATCAGCTGCTGCAACAACAGCTTTATAACAAACATAATACGCAACGTCAAAAAGATGAGACATTGCATTTAATGCACTGAACATGTTTAAAATTCTCAACCCTATTCCAACTCAAAAACTGTAATTAAGAAGAATCAAATATTTTCTACTTAGCCTGGTTCTCTTCCAACAACAGAGGACCTAAAGACCACTAAACAGATTACCTGTGCTAGATAACAAGGGGTAACTTGCAATTATTAAACAGAAGTAGATCTGATTGTCTAAGAGATAAAGGCATAAGTGACTGGAAAGAGATGCACAGCAAGAAACCCAGAGCTAAACAATAAAATATTTTAATTACACACTCTATTCATAACTACACAGAAAAGACTGGTTAGCTATTTATTCAATTAAATAATTCTAGGTTATAACTTGGCACAAAAGCTGGGTTACGGCAGAGTGGGTGTTAAGTACTTCAGGACATAGATTACAGGGTAACTCATTAAACAATCTCACTACACCCACCTTAAAAGACACAGCTAATTCTGCAAAGGCAAACTATAATTATTTTTCCCAGTTATCAGACATTAAGACAACTATCAACACCCTCTCACATTAGTAAAGATAGTTCTCACTAATTATCACAAAACAGAGCTTTGGTCTGTTTCTCTACAGCTGACTAAATGTTCTTCTCAAACCTTTCCTGTGACTGTGGATGGATCTGTTTTTCTCTCCTCCCCTTCTCAAATTTACAGCTGCTCCCCAAATGGCAGCCCCACCTCCAGAGCCCTGGCAGCACCTCACACATCCTTCAGCCTGGACATGGATGGTCAGCAATGTTTTCAGGGATACAGCAGCATCCCAGCTCTGCTTCCAGAGCGCTGACTGCTGCTGGTTTCTGGGCTGACACTGACATCTAGTGGGGTTGGGAACTCTGGAATTCTCCCACCAAACTCCTGATTATTCCCACCAATGGGAAGAAATCTGACTGTTATCAAATACTGGCATCAAAGCTGGGACACTTCTTCCCAGGCCGCTCATTTTATTGTTTTCCACCTACACATTTGCACCCAAACACAAATGCATGATTTCCTCTCCTTTATAGGAGTAGGAGATCTGGGTATAAATCAGAATACCTCTGTTGGGATGGACACAGGATTCCCGGGGCTCTCTGCTGTCACTCAGAGCTCCAAAACAGTGACAAAACTTTCCACTTGCTGAGGGTGGAGAGCTCAGATTTCCCTCAGAGTATGAGGAAAGGTTTTATCGGGTTTGTATGTGGGAAGTGAGCATGACTTCACCTTTGAAATGAAACATATAAATTCTCCATGTTGACAGGGAAGTTGTGGGTTCCTTAACACAACTAACATGTAGCTACAACCCCCAAGAGAGTTACATGAGAGCCCAGAGGGATTCTGAGTTTGCTATGACATGTGTCAACTGCCAAAAAACTGCTTACAAACCACAATTATACCTGCAACATGATCCCAGAGCTTTCAGCAAAAGGGCTTCAACCAAGGAAACATTCACTGAGGGCTTCACTAGCATCACCCAAACTACTTCTGTATAACAAAGACCTGTCATATTGTACCAGGCAGCTTTCTATTTGATTTTTTTGTTTGATTTTGGGGTTTTCAGCCTCTCAGTGAAGCAAAAAAACAGTGGTTTGGAAAGAAAAAAAGTTAGATTAATCTCCATCATCTTTTTTAACTCTGGAGAAGAAAAAAGTGACCTGATTCTATGTAGTAATAAAAGTAGTATGGGGTAGTTATGGAATAGTTTGGCTTGGGAAGGAGCTTAAAGCCCATCCAGTCTCACCCCTCCCACGGGCAGGGACATGTTCCACCATCCCACGCTGCTCCAAGCCCCAATGTCCAGCCTGGCCTTGGACACTTCCAGGGATCCAGGGGCAGCCACAGCTGCTCTGGGCA
>JANRGV010000104.1:1398290-1421178 GCA_024734035.1 Alethe castanea | reverse complement strand
ATATCCCATCCAGCCCTGCCCTCTGGCAGTGGAAGCCATTCCCTGTGTCCTGTCCCTCCATCCCTTGTCCCCAGTCCTTCTCCAGCTCTCCTGGAGCCCCTTTAGGCTCTGGAAGGGGCTCTGAGCTCTCCCTGGAGCCTTCTCTCCAGGTGAGCACCCCCAGCCCTGCCAGCCTGGCTCCAGAGCAGAGGGGCTCCAACCCTTGGAGCATCTCTGTGCCTCCTCTGGACTCACTCCAGCAACTCCACATCGTTATGCTGGGGGCCCCAAACTGGACAGAGGTGGGGTCCAAAGAGACCACTCCTCACCTCAAATTTCTTAGCTCCTCACTCCATCAGAACAGTGATGTTCTATAAAGTGAATAAAAAGTTCAAGACAGCAGAAATATTTTTGTCCCAAGCCTTCAGGTTCTGTCTCATACCAAAGCTGCTGCTGAAGACATATTTTAATTTAATACGTCCAAAAAAATATTTCTAAAACAGATGAATACCAACTTAATCTATGGCAGATATCAAAAAATAATCCAGAGAGTGAGAAGCATTTCAACTCTTTTTAAAAATCAATTGAATTGTCCGTACTTTTATACACTCAAGCTATCGATTTGGGACAGATTTTATTGCAACGTATCAGTAGTACGAAAAGCTAAACAAAATTTATGTGCAAAGTCAAGAACCCTTCTGCAAATAAAGAGGGATATGCCATGGATACTTAAGAGCTGTAAACAAGGAGAACTGATATTTAGCAAATATTTGGTCTGGGGAGGGACACTGAGGCTTATTTTTTATACATTTAAATTTAATTCCACGAGCCAGAATGACTGGGAGCTGTATTCTGCTTGAAGGCATTGATAATTAAAAGCATGTGAAACTCCTGCTCCGAGCTGGGAGGGAAAGCTCTTGGCTTGAATGCCTCTTCTTCCATGCCTGACCTAGCGCACCACAACAAAATTAACCTTCCCACCCCCTGCCACTTTCATCTCAAACGCTACCTTTTTTGTTAGTCAAAACGCACTCATTGCTCAGCAGCTCCTCCCCGACCTCACCAGCACAGCTCCAGCCGGGCACAGGGACAGGAAAGGCACAGACCCGAGGGGGAAACAGGAAAACACTCCCTAGGAGAAGTTCATCAGCCTCATCTAGGCTGAGACCTTATCTCTCCCTGCTCCTAAGGTGGATCCTGGAAAATACCCTGATCACTTTTCATTCCCAAAAGGCAGGGAGCACAGTTATTCCTGTGCTCTGTGCTTCGACCAAGGAAAGCTTGGAATATCAAAAGGGAAGACTCCAGGCATACAAGAACTGTAACATCTGGAGCCATTTCTCTTCTCCGTGATCAGAGTATGGGGGTGCTGCATATTCTAGGAGATGCAAACACTCTTCTCCAATTACCACTAATTTAAATCAAAACTGGTTTCTCATAAAAACCTGTGTAAGACCATCCATCTCCTCTGCATGTCCAAGAACAAGTAAACAGCAGGTTCAGTTAAAACCTGCCACTGGTGCAAAAGATGGGAATGCAGGAAATTTTCCTTCACTGATGGACAGACAGAAAATGGCTTTCAGTTGAAGCTGCAATGTTGATGGCTGAGTGAAAAACATCAGCAGGGATAAACACTCGTTTAAATAAATACCTGTTTTAACTGCTTGGAGGAAAAAAACAATGCAAAACTGTGAGTTTTGTGTGAGTAAGTATTTGCTTTTACCTTAAAAATCACAAGTGGAAGAAGATATATAGCAGCTTACATTTTTACAGCAGCTGCCTTTTAGCTTAATATTCCATGTTTACAGGATAAGTAAGGGTTCAATAAAAGTAAATTTATTCCACAATTACATATTGCAGGAGAGGCAGTAATAACTACCAGAGCAAGCCCTAACCACAAATGCTTCCAAATGGGAAACATTAATGTAAGTAGCCACTATTAAGGCCATTGTGCCTGTTATTTTAAATTCAATCCATTTTCTCAGCTAAACAACTTTTATATGTCTCTGTTTAAAAGGAGAGCTTGGCATCCCACGTGTCAGGTGTAAAAGAGAAACGAGGGCTGGACAATTTTAATGCTGGAGTTTGGAAATGGCAATTTATGCAGCTCATTCCTGGCTATGTGCAGTCAGAACTGTCAGAAGTTACTTTGCCCTGAAGAAGCAGTGCCATTGTCAAGTCACACCAGGGGAGAGGAGTTCCTGCTCTGCACTGAGCACAAACCCCCTCTGTGCTCTGCCAGCCCGAGGTGGAACTTGCTGGGAGAAACCTCGATGACCAAAAAGGAAACGTCAAAATGACCAAAAAGATATAAATCTGCAGTGCAAGGCACCAAAAGCATTAAGAAGTTTTACAGGACAAAGTGCTTGGTTAACAAATCTTTGCTTCTTAAACCTTGTCTTACAAGATATAAAAACACAGCTCTAAATCAGGCTCAGTATTAAATATCTTTAATCAATGCCAACATGTATTTTTTTCCTCCACAGGTACCTCTAATTAACACTGCACATCACTTATTGCCAACTCCATGCAAATCACTGCCTGCCAAGACTAGGTAAGCAAATATGCCAATAAATCCACTGGAAACATTCTGGCATCTGAAGCAATTTAAAAAACAAACCTGTGTTTTTGTCACTGCTTGAACTGTGCTGCAACTAGAAGCACATGACTCAAGGATCTAAGGGGAACACACAGGTAAAATCTTCTGCACATGGATTTACCTCACCAGTACCTCATTGAGTTCCACGGGGGCAGAATCAAGTCATAAATCCTGTCATATCCCACACAGAGTTGAGACTTTAAATTGCAAAGGTTAAAAAATGTTGAAACAAGAAAAAAAGTCAAACTGGAAAGATTCAAAGAGAATGTTGTCACATTGATGTGTTTTGTAAAATGTCCATAAAGGAAGCAACTGAGTTGTTCATTACCCTTCAAGAATAACATCCTTAAGGATAACACTACTGTATGTATTTAATCTACATCAAAACATATAATTGCTTTTTAATCACATCAAAACACAGATTTGGGTAACAGAAAATTATATGATGCTTCAGGATTTTACCACCTTAGTGAGTAATTTCCTACTCCCACTTTGAAGCAGCTTCATGGAGAGCACATTTTGGGGCAGACACTACCAACTGACTGCTTTCATATACAACATTTCTGCTTTCTGAAGATTCATGCACATCCAGTGAGCTCACTGATAGAGCACAGAAAAGGACACAAAGTGATAGAAAGCTGCTGGTTATGTTAGTGCATTTCAGATGCAATCACCCTCTGGAAAGAAATAAACTAATCACATTTACTAAATCAAGTGCCTCATCCAGACGGTTCTATTAACTCAACTTAAAGAAAAAGGCCACTAAAAAAATAGAATAATCAATGATTTTCTTTTTTTCAACTGCCAAAATGACACAAAATTGTTATCTAACAATTCAAAGTCTGAAGTCAGAGCTGCAACCACACCATGAGATCACACAGCTACATCCAGACAGGGCACAGCTGGTTCCAAAACAAGGGCCATGACTGCTGGGATATCTAGGGAAAAGTTATGGTCACCTAATACTTTGAACAAATGCCATTTTTTCCCACATTAAATATTCCCAGATATTATTCCTCAAGATGGATTCTCCTCAGAAAAGAGCAGTCAGGTTTACTACAGCAACATCAAAAAAAGCTGCATGAACACATCACTACTTCTAAAGCACAACTTATCTATGCTGTTCACCAAACTCAAGCTACAGAATTTCTCATACTTTGAAGAAAAACCTCCCTCCAAACAAACCACCAAGGACCTAAATAAGATTAAATAAACCACCTCAGCCCATGAGCTCACTGCCCACTGAGCCATCAAAATCCACCTCTCGGGCACACAGAGGCCTGTTGGAAAAAGAGTTAAGCTTTGTGTTGCCAACATTGCTTCAGTGCAGCTGGAATAAATCCTGCTTCTAAAACACCCTTCAGAAATACAGCAGCAGATAGGAAGCCATGTCCTCCATCACTACAGGCTAAAAATCCTTTGGGTTTGTGGGTTTATGCACATCCAGCTGTCACAAAAGCAGTTCCCTGCCAGAGCAGAAGCATCATAGAGCATTTCACATAAATCTCCCAAAACACATAAGCCCCCCCTTTGCACTTTAATCATTTGCTAACAGTTACAATAAGATTGTATTAAAAATTTAAACTGCCCTACTTAATGCAATTTACCTTCAAAGGTCCATTTCCAGAGAATGAAGTCGAATGATATAAATGTCGAACACTTGATCAGATTTATGGCGCCCAAGAATATTTCTCTTGATACAGATCTGACGAGTGAAGGCTAATGGCTTTAGTTTTATTACTTTTTAAGCACTTAATGGGAAAATTCAGACATTTTCACAAGACTAAGCTCGAGCAAGAATGGTGCATTTAGAGGCTGACAGCAGAGGAGAAAGCTGTGTGCTCTCCGTGGAGAGGACCGGTTAAACAGCGTTATTAAGCGAGAGATTAACGCCAAGTATTTATCCTGACAATTTGTCACACAACAGTTAGGCCTGAGTGCCTCTGCTGAACAGGGGAGAGCAGCACCAAGTGCTGACTCTACAGCCAAGTTTCCAGATGGACCTGGAGCCAAAATCCCAAGGGAAGACAACTGAAGTCACACTGGGATTGGAAAAGCAGAAGCTGATACTGCCATGGGTGCAGATCAGCCAGTGCCTGCAGGTGATTAGGAAATAGCCCTTTCATTCCTTAGGGAGTCCCACCTTTGCACCCCAACCATGTTCTTCACAATGCTACAAAGCAACAGTTTCACTTGTCCGAAAACACTTTTTCTTTCCTTTTAATTTTTTTTTTTAACTGCAAGACAGCTGGGAGTCCTCAGATTTCAATTAATGTCTAGGTACTTGGCCGATCAATCACCGAGTGCTATAAATTCCCCTCTATTTCTCATTAGTTACACTATTGCACAGCTTAAATCTAAGCGTACCTTTCTGGGAGACTGTAAATTACCAGGCCTAAGACACAAGCGAGTGCATCAGGCATCAGGAGGGGCATAAATGATGGGAGGGAGGCGATTGTACGTGCGCTCCACTCCGCCTGATTTACTCCTCACCCGGGCTTTTTGCACACAAAACCAGCAGCAGCACAAGTGCCACCAGCAGCACTCCATCTCCTGCAGTTTGCATATCTGACTTGAGACCAGTAATGACCTGTCTTTATTAACATTAACAAGTTTTATGCCCCAAATCCAATTTTCCATGGAAAAATATATTTCTTCAGCATCTGCCAATACTGTTCCTTCATTAAGTGCAGATAGAGCTTGAAGGAAAACAAACCTCTGCCTTAATTTAACATGGGTTCTGTGGCTCTGAAAGCCACCTTCAGCCTTTTCAAAGGTGAGACAGTGCAGAAGTTACCTGACACAGCAGGATCTTGTGCTGAAACTAAAAGGAACAGGCATTCACACATTTATTAACAAAACTATTCAATTTTTAGTCATGTACCAGCTTTTATAATAATCCTTGAACTAAAGGTGATAAGCCAGCACTCCACAGAGGTTGCCAAGGGAATGCACTTGTCACAGATGACAAATATGTTACAAAAAATGTCTTCTATCAGAGTTGAAATTTATTCAAAAACCTAATCTGCAGTTTTGAAAGTTGCAGGAAACTTTCAGTCCAGGGCTATAAAGCAGCCAAAAAAAAAAAAAAATAAAAAGAAGAGAGAAAATCAAAGAAAATCAAAAACCAGCAACCTTTGAGCAATTATCAGCAGATAATGAAGTCACACGTGGAGACTGTCAGGAATCACAGGATCCTTTAGGCTGGAAAAGCCCTCTAAAATCACAGAGTCCAAGCATTATCCCAGCACTGCCAAGGCCACCACCAATCACATCCTCAAGTGCCACATCCCCCAGTTTTCCCAATCCCTTAATAAAACCTATGGAGCACCTGTGTTCACATTTAATAATTGGGATAATTTTCATAACTGAGGCAGTCTGTGCAGTCCCATCCATCTGCCAACTAATTTTCCTTCCTGATTTTAACTTACTTCCCAAGCAAATGCAGCAGCCATTGCTGAAACAAGTCCACAGGGATCCCAGACTGGCACTCCTGGAAAGACCCAGCTAAAGAAATAACCAAAACATACAAAGAGAGGCTGTTCAAAATTAGCTCTGTGTTCTCCAGACTCATCTCTTGAGTTACACAATATGATGTTGTGCTGGATTCTCTCTTTTCCACAAAATATTGACCAGATCCTGCAGCAGGCAGGACCTGGCCTTGCTGCTTCTAGCCCACACACAACTCCAATAACTAAGGAAAAGAAAGAGTTTGATGCAGAGAACAAGAGTTTCAATGTCTAAGACTGGCCAACAACAGACACAGAAATAAAAGGAGTAAAATTCACTTTGCACTGACATTTGATGAAAATCATACACCAGGATTGGTGCAAATGCTTTTCTTCTAGAGGAAGGGGCAGAAGTTCCAGCTTTGGTGGGCACGAGTTGCCTCGTGCAGCACCACCTCATCAGACCTAACCCAAATTGCAAAGTTCATTATGCATAATTAAAGACTCTCTGCTTTCTAGAGAAGGAGGAAGGAAAAACACATCTCAAACTCGGCAGCAGCGCTGGAATTCCGAGGGAATGCCAGCACTGTGCTCGCTCTGCTCACCACCCCCAGGCATCCAGGGAGGCTTTTAAAGGCTGAACACACGATGCTAATCCAGGCCCAGCAAACAGCTCAATGGGATTTGCATATGCATACGGATTAGCTGAAAGGCAATTTGCAATGCGTTTCCGAAATGGCTTTTGAGGAACCGGCTATGCTAATAATCAACTTTGATGTTGAAGATGTGTTTGTTACACAACAGAGAAGGTTACAAAAGGATTATGTTTATTACACCAGTTTTAAACGTTTGATAGCTCAGACAAAAGCATCTCTTCACTATGAGGGGGCAAAGCGGGATCTTCTCTTTAATAAATGTTCCTAAACACACCCAGAACAGAATGAAGGTACAGAAAGGGCATTTCCCCTTCCCTTTCTGTCTTCGGACAGCACATCTTGTGGGTGAGCTCTTAATCTTCCATTCATCAATATTAAGCCAGCAAAGCCTTTTTTTTTTTTGGCAAGCAAATTTAAAGAGAAATCCACAAAGGACTGTTAAAACCAATGGCCAGGGGAAGAAGTCCTGAGGATAACTAAAAAAAAAAACAATTAAAAAAAAAAAAAATCAAGCTTTAGACATTTCATGTTGCCCTCTGTATGTGAAGGCTTGCTGGAGAAGCTCTACATAACATGGCACAGAGCAGCAAACGAGGTGAATGGGCTTTTAAGATTTGTCAATAAAAAATTAAGAAGAAAACAGTCAGATTAAATGATCAAACCATAATCATAGAAGTGTAACATTGAGCACAGCACTAGGAAGAGAGACAAAGATATGCTGGGCAAGGAAGAGCATCCCCTAAAATGCAGCAAATGAGGCACAGTTTACACAGAACACTTAGAAATAAAGCAGACACGAGGAAGAAAAAGGTTCTGGCTGTAATAAAGCAAATATAAACTGGCACTTTGTGGAGGTCATGCTCTGCTGAAGCCCTTCCTGGCCCTGACCTAACCTTGTGGTCAGTTCCTCTGCAGCATCATTTTGCAGCTGCTAAAGAATCCTGGCTCTAACAGGTATCACCCAGCAGTATTTCCTTTTATTTGTGTTTAAACCCTCCCCTCTGGACACAGCCCATGACAGCCCTGCTAGCAGCCGTGCTGTGCCATCAGTTTGCTGTTCAGCTCACTTGGCTCAAAAAGAATCACAGAAATTGTCACTGCTCCTTTCAGCTGCTGGCACCAGCTCTGCCAGGAACTGCAGCATGACAACACTCATTTATGGCTTATTTCTATCCTGCTTCTCCTTTACTGAGAAAAGGAGAGGTTTGAAGAATTAGGGATCTTCAAACTTCCTCCTTCTTCCAGATTTTGTCATTTCTAAGGAAAACAATTCCTACTTGCTCACCAGACACTCCACAAATGTGTTTCTAACACTTTATCTCCCACGCACAACACACATGAGTCTGTCAAACAGACTGGTTCTGCCTCTCATTCTCATCTCTACTGTAAAATTTAAAAAAAGGCCATTTATCCACAAATAACCACCTTGTTTATTGCCCCAGGATTTCAATTAGAGTTTGCATCATAGAATATTACTTTACTGGACTAATTCTGAATCATCACTACTGAAAACCTGAATCCTTTTACATTTTGCTAAGATTTATCAACGTTGTTGTTGCCATTTAATGAAGAATTTGTCTATGTTGAAGTAGGTCTTGCATTTATTGTACTCTCAAAAAAAATTTAACAGCTGTCACCTATTGCATAAAGTCAGCAGCTCTGCTCTAGGTTTTAGTAACCTGCCTTACTGCATTTACTTTATATTAAGACTTAAAGGAAGTGCCATAAAACAACCCCTATAAAATTAAAAGTCACACAAAAAGTTCTGCAAGAGATTATGCTTTCCTACAAGTCACCTACTGAATAACACATCAGAGCTAAAATCAAAACCTCCCTGGAACTTTTACTGGCATTACATCATTCGATTCCTCTGTGCTCACTGTAGCACTTCTTAAATTCCATACCCCGGACTGCAGCTCCTTATCCCGTGATCTGATTCCAGGGATGAGAAAATGGATGCAGACAAGTCACTGCAAGGTCTCTGTTCTTTCCTTCACACATTTGTGGATCCAGGTGTGGTGGTGAATAAACCTGACAGAGCAGGACCAGTCTCAAAGTCCCCAGAGCCTGCAAAGCTGCTGCAATTTTCACAACAAACTGGCGAAAAGGTGAAGTCTGTGCACACCAAACAGCATGGCAGCAACACTGACAGCATCAAGCAAGAGGGGAACTGCAGAGACCTCGTAAGTCCTCGAGGAACAACAGGGAAAAGAAAAATTGAGCTGTAATGTGTGAAGTGTGAAATCTGGTAATCAGCTAGAAAACATAAATCCAAGGATTTGGATCCATTTTCCAGCCCAATCCTACTGATGCCAACTGTTCCCCAGGGTAAAGGCTTCTTCACACCTTGCTCAATTCACACAGCACATTTCAATCCTATGTTATATAAATTTTGGGTATTGGTTAATTTACTCCTGCTAGTTAACACTGGGCCTTCCTACAGCAGCATACAGTCTGATTTGTGACACCAGAACTTGTCATCTACGGGAATGGGGCTGAGAGATTACCTGGAAACCAGGAGAAACATCTGTACAAACAAAAACAGCCAAAAAAAAAAAATTAAAAAAAAAAAAAAAAAGAGGACGGTGGAGTGAAATGCTTGTTTCCAAACTACATCTTCTCATTTATTAGTGGCCCATAAGAGTTGCAGGCAGGCAGGAAGGGTAAAGTAAGCGTAAGGGGCAAAGCATGAGCAAGGGCGAGGTAAGTTCAGAATAAAACACGAACAGAAACACCTCACAAGACGAGGGTGACCAGATTTATGTGTTCACATCTTTTCCCTTTTGGCCGCCAAAGCCCCGGGCGCCGCCGCCATCACGGGCCCCTCACGGGCCCCTCACGCCGCGGCTCGGGCGCCCCCTGGCGGCCGCTCCAGCCGCGCTCCGTTCTTCCCAGGGAAACGCAACGCGGATTAAAGATCAAAAACGTTCGTTTCACGTTAAAATCACCGTCTTAAAACGAGCTTAACACTGACACGGCTTAAAATGAACGGGGGCTTAAAATGAACGGGGCTTGAGCGGTTGTCGCTCCGGGCGAAGCCATACTATCGAGGAAAAGAAATTGTCTCCCTCATGTCACTTTCTCGTTAAAAAAACCCAAACCAAACCAACCAGGAGCATACAAATATCTAACCAGCCGAAATATTGATTTCCCAGCGGTTCTGACGGCTGCCGAAGAGCGAGCAGGCCGATCCAGGCCGTGTGTGACCAGCCTGAGCGCTCAGAGAAGCTCACTGCTGCAAATGCCACATTCCCGAGGCCTCAGCTGAAATCCAAGGAATTCCAAGGAATTCCCCGAGCCAGAGGAACCGCTCCCTCATTCTGCCCTGCCCGGGGTCCCCACCAGCCCAGCTCCCCAAGCACAGAATCCCCCAGGCCACATCCAGGGCCAGAGTAAAGTCGGATCTTCCCAAAACAGCTGTCGGGATGGGACTGATTTACTTCCCTTTTATTTACTTCCCATTAGGCTGATTAGCATTTCCTAATGAAAACACATCTATAAAAGCTGACTTGATCATGCCGATGGCAAGTGACAGCCCTTCCTTCCCCTCAGTCCGGCTGCACCAGGATTAATTTGTCATCCCCCATCCCTTAGTGGTGCTTTGAATTCTCCTTTTAAGACACCTTTGTTCAACACCACGCGGGAAACACCGTTTGGATCTGGAAATAAAGTAAGTCTGGTAGATTTTTTACACAGAGCAGACACATTCCTTAATAAAAGATTAGTCAATTTGTGTCGGAAATGGATTTGTAGAGATAGCTGGCTTCTGATTGTGATGGCGTGAATTATAACATCTGTATTGTCTCACCCTTCATATGAGGCTGAAAATGGAATAGAAGTTTTTTAGAATACCTCTCAGTTGCCCCATCTCTGTGTCAGAAAAGGGCAAAACCTGACAAATTTGCAAATAAAGCATCCAAAAGTACTGGCAGCAGCACAGCACCAGAGCAAAGTGAAAACTGTGAGGCAGCAGCAGCCTCTGCCACCACATACCTGCAACTCCTGCCTCAATACTCACAGGTTTATTGTTATTTTGGACAGTATTAGATCAAAATCTGGGGTTACAGCCATCTAGATGAGGTAAAGCCCCCTTGGTTGAACTGCTAAGTGACAGATTCAACTCTGAACTCAAGTTAGACTCAAACCCTTTTGTTTCACCCCTGTCATAGTAAAAATTTATCCTCTAAATATTTGAGTATTTGCTCCTTTGTGGTGTCAGAGACTCACATGGCCCACAGTTAAATGGGTCAGGGAAAATCCGAACGCAAAGCAGGGCAAGATGTGTGGTCATGAATACACTGTGAACAGAAAGAAAAGTAATTCTCATGCATTAATGGTACATCAAGCTAATTCAAGAAGGCTAAAACCATTAAACAGGCATCCTGGGGCAGTACACAGTCATTACAATACTGTGCTGACAAGAAGCATTAAAATAATCATTTCTAATGTCATTGATAGAATCCGTTCTGATAAGCAGGGGCAAAAAGTCTCTAATTCTTAATTGGGAATATGAAGCAAAATGGATCTTATTAGCATTTATCTAATTTTTAAAACACAATTCCCTTGTTCAACTATTCAAAATACCAAAACATAAGAAAGAAAGGATTTATTAGCCTCCATCGTTGGGCACATTACTAAGTTAAACCCTTGAAACATGGAAATTCTCTTTTCTATTTCAGCCTGAAATTCAGGTTTTAACTCTCAACAGTATGTGAGATTAAATCTCAGTGGGACATGGTTGAAGGTGAAAAAACAGCCTCTAAAATAGCACAATGTGAAGGAGGATTCTGGCTTTCATTTTGCTCAGCATCCCTCTTACAAAATATGAACCAATGGACTCGATGATCTTAAGGGTCTTTTCCAACCCAAGTGATTCAATGATTCCATCTCTGTTACAATCAATAGTGAGCTTATCAGCTGTAATGAAGCGTTGGAAACGAGGTATTGGGATTTAACTCGAGAATAAAGGAGCATTTTCATAATAACAATAATCATTCAAGTTAAATTATTTTACCACTCAGCTGTGGAGAAAATGGGAAATGAGTTATCACAGAGGAATCGTAACAGATGACCACCAAGTTCAGTAGCTGCTTGCAGGGGACAAATTAGAAATTTAATTTCTAAAGTGTGTGCAACAAAGGAGTAAAAGGCTTTTCAATGCCATTTCCAATTTCTTCCTCGAAATAGGTCTGCATCTCAGCAAGGCACAACACAGAAACAAGAAAACTGATTCTAAAAAAGCCTGCAAGCAAAGCAGCCCAAACCAGGAGCTGGTGTCAAAATCCACTAATTGTGTGCGGAAGAAAACTCTGTGGGCTGGAACATCCTCAGGTGGAAAATATATATATATATTTTTTTTTTTCTTTCTTTCTTTTTTTTTTCTTTTTTTTCCTGTCAGAGAATCCCAGAATGGTTTAGATTGAAAGGGACTTTAAAGCTCATCTTGTTCCACTCCCTGCCAGGGCAGGGCCACCTTCCACTATCCCAGGTTGCCTAACTAATGTGAACCCTCTGAAGAAGCCACTAAAAATCATTAAAGCTACGCTGAACCTGAACGCCCCAGAGCAGCACAAACCAAGGGATATTTAATCAAATGCTCCCTATTAACAGCTTGCACTGCTCATTCACACCCCCTCGCTTAATGGGGTTAAGAAGTTGCTTTGTTTCCTGCTGAAATAAACAGCAAAAATTATCAGGCATTGGATTTGGTCCCAGACGTGTCTGGCAAGTGTAACCCATTCATACAGAAGCATTTCTAATCCTATTAGCTGGCAAATATTAGAGAGTTGGTTGGCTGCCATGGGGGTAAAACAACACCCTGATATTTTTTAAAACACATGATCCCTGTCAATTCTTTCTTGCAGCCAAAGAGAGACAAATGAGCCTCCTGAAAGCTTACAAGTTTATCACACTAGCTTTGTGCCAAAAGACTTCTCTTAAAATCTCTGAGAAAGGGAAAAAAAAAAAACAAAAACAAGAAGGAGACTGTAGACAGAGCCACAAACACCAGGACTCGGAATATATAATTAACAGTCTAACTATAGCCAGCACTCAAAAATAAATGTGCTAACAAAACCCCCTAATGGCTCTTTGAAACTCCTAATCAATATAGAAAATCTAGGCAGTCAAAACAGTAATTTTTGCAACTAGTTCAAGAGAAAACAGGGAGCAAAGCAAGAAGATGCAGCTTCAAATGCTCTTCTCCAAAATCTGACCAACAGCATGGATTAAAAACGGGTGCATGCCTGTATTTTCCATGTAAAATGTACCATGTTTTGCCTCTTTTCTTCCCATGTAAAAATTACAAGAGTTTTATTTTTTCTCCAATGTAAACATTAGAATGTATCACCTTTTTATTCCATGTAAAAATATGAAATTTCAGCCTTTTTTTTTTTTTAATTTGAAGTGTCTTTTCAGACCCCATTGTGAAGTGCTGATGTGACACTGCCTCACATAAGCACAGGCAGAGCACCAACAAGCTGGCAACAAAAACCTCCAGAAGTAAGGAGCTCTGTGAAGCATTAAAACTAAATTAAGGTGGTTTTTAGACACTGAAAGCTGCTGTGATGAGGGGCTGACACGTTCAGCCACCAGAGGAGCCCAGTGAGAAGAGAAGCAAGCCAAGCCCCAGGACACGTGGTTGAAATTCCACTAGAGGGGGCACAGATCCCATCTCATACAACTGCAGGATCATGGAATCATGGAATATCCTGATCTGGGAGGGACCCACAAGGATCAAAACCCCTACACAAGACTCTCCAAGAGTCCCAGAATGGTTTGTGTGTGCAAGGAGCTTAAAGCTTACCCTGTCCCACCCCTGCCATGGGGGAACCTTCCACTCTCCCAGGTTGCTCCAAGCCCTGTCCCAACCCAGCCTGGGACACTTCCAGGGATCCAGGGACAGCCACAGCTTCTCTGGGCATCCTGTGCCAGGCCTGCCCACCCTCCCAGGGAACAATTCCTGCCCAACACCCAACTTTTCTCTCAATTTTTAACACCCCATGAACACTATGGTACTCGAACATAACGTTTTCAGCTACTCTGCACGAACAGGCCCTCAGCCTCTCCACGAGCACTAAAACCAAACCAAACCAAACTTTGCTAAAATAAAGCAAGCACCAAAGAAAACTGAAAATTAAATAAGGACTAAAAATAGCCTAAGATGCTTAAGACTAAAGGTACTAGTGGCAAACTCATCAGTGCACGTGCCCTATGTTCAAGTTAAGGAGCTGGCTTAGGAAACACAGGAAAAATGCCTAAAAATCAGCATTTTTTTTAACTGAGCAGACAAATATGTGAGGTATCCCAGGTGAGTGGCTCCTCAGAAAGAGCAGCTAGGGGATGGAGCGAGGTGCTGGATGGGAAAAGGCAGCAGTACCGTCATGGAAGACTCTCTCCACGTTGAGGCCGTAGGTGGCACAGGTCTCGTAGTAAGTGCATCTCTTGAGGTCATTGGACAACTTCCTGGCTCTGGCATCGTCGATGACACGGGGGTTGGTGGAGCTGATGGCATCTGCAGAACAACAGGGGGGAAAACACCTGTTAAAGGTCACTTGGAAACACCAGCCTGGGGTTCAGAGTCACAGCTGGGGCATGGAAGTTGGAAAAAACCTCTGAGATCACCGAGGGTAATGTCAACCCACGGTCACCACTAGCCCATGTCCTCAAATGCCACATCCACGTGGCTTTTGAGCACTTCCAGGGATGGTTCCAATGCTTGACAGCCTTTTCTGTAAGGAATATCCAACCTGAACCTCCCCTGGTGCAACTTCAGGTCAGCTCCTCTCGTACTGACCAACATCCAAGCAGTGAGTTTAAAGACAAACCATGAAACAGGGTGCACATCACTCTAATTTACATCTCCTTATTCAAAATACCAGTACACTGATTCTAAAAGCCAGAGGGAAAACCTCCAATGCTTTTTGCTTTCCTTAAATACATATTTTGAGCTCATTTTCTGCCAAAAAAGAAAAAAAAAATATACCATCACATGAAAGAGCACGAGCTCTGGTGTAAAATATATTTAGGGAAACAAGTGGGTGATTAGTACAAACATGTCAAATGGTTTTTAGGCCTCTCTAAATATCAGTGGCTACAGAGTATGAAATATTATGTATTTTCAAGAAATAGAACTTAATTGTAAATTACTTTCTCAAACTCTACTGTAAAGGCACCCAGACGTGTTGTCGGAACATATTGCAAAGCTGATAAAAACTGTATTTTTCTAAACAATCATACTTGGTAATTCTCTCCAAGAGCTTCTTTTCATGAAAGCTGAAAACCAGAAATTTCATTTTCTAGAGCTTATCCAGAGGAGCTGAAAAATCCTTACACCAGAACAAATGAAGGAGAAGCTTCTTTCTTGCTACTCCATCATAGTGATGAACTCTGTATATAAAGGTGATACTATCTGAAGTGATAATCTTATTAACAGATCTTGAAAAGGAACTTTTTTTTTCCCCCAGGAGTACTGTGTTACTCTTCCACCCCTGGATCTCTGGAAGTGTCCCAGGCCAGGCTGGAAGGGCCTTGGAGCAACCTGGGATAGTGGAAGGTGCCCCTGCCTGTGGCAGGGGATGGCACTCAATGATCTGGTCCCTTTCAGCCCAAACCATTCTGGGATTCTACAATAGGCACTGATTTCAGCATTTACAGCTGCCCAGAAAATCTTCCTTAAAATCTGCAACCGCCCACAGCAGCAGAACAGATTCTTTCTTTGGGAAAAAAGCATCACCTGAACCTAAACATGGAATCAATGCTTCTTGCAACGCTGCATTTGAGGCTCTGCCCCAGGCATGACAAGGCCAGACCTCAACTGATGCTGTCATTACCTTCTCATCAGACCCAATGAACAAAAATAAAGCAGAAATTAGGAAAAGTAGGAGCCTGTTTTTTATCAGCAGAGGGCGCTGATAACATTTAAGCAGAAAGGAACTGAGAGGGCTCAGCTGCAGAACACCACAGTGGCTCAGGCTGGGGCACTGAGCTGGCTTTGGAAGTCAGGGGAGAACATCTGGAAGCACTGGGCCACTGTTAATATTTTGGGAAAGATTTAATTTCACATCTCATTTCAGGGATATCTGACAAAACCAAGTCCAGGTTGGACAGGGCTTGGAGCAACCAGGGCTAGGGTTGGCACAGAGTTGGAATTAAATGTGCTTTAAGGTGCTCTCCATCCCAAACCATTCTGGGATTCTATGATATGAAACTGGCATTTTTCAAATATGTATTTTAACAAGTGTATTTATGTATTTCATATATTTTATTTCACTGTCAAACACAGACAAAAAGCTGTGTTTTTTCCTGATGCTTATTCCTAGAAGTAGCATTATTTTCATCTTTTCAAAAAATCCCCTTTCCATCAGTGCTGCAACAGAAACTGAACTTTTCTTTTGCTGTAACAGGAAGGAGATGGAAAACCATACCCCAGTGTCAGAAGGGCACAAAGAAAAAAAAAAG
Source organism: Alethe castanea (assembly GCA_024734035.1). Lineage (NCBI taxonomy): Eukaryota > Metazoa > Chordata > Aves > Passeriformes > Muscicapidae > Alethe > Alethe castanea. Next base: position 1,405,036 of record JANRGV010000104.1, on the reverse strand, counting down.
TTGGAGAAATGTTTCCCCTTAATCTTTTCAACTCCACCTTCAAGCCCAAAATGTGGCCCTCCAAAGCAGCTCCTTTCTGCTTTTTGGTGGAGTTTCTGCTGTTCTAAGAGTTTTTCTGTTCCTACTTCCCCTTTTCCTTCTTATCATCTGTTTCCTCCCTCCAGCTGGATTGTGATTCCTCCTTCCCTGCTGCCCACACATCCCCTTGCACTGTCACCCCTTGGCAGAAGGCAGGGGAAGGCCAACTGCTCCCTGATCACATGGCTGAAAAAAAACCACCAAAAAGCTCCAGCACCAAAACCACTGGGACACACTAAAAGGAGGATGCCTAAAACTGAACCACCACCAATTCACACCACCTGTGTTCTGCCTCTAACACAGAACAGCAACCTGGAGATACTCTTGGAAAGGGATGTTCCAGAGGGAAGGAACTTTAAAGGAGTGAGAAGCAGCTGTGGGGGGTGATTTATCCTGGAGAAAAGGAGGCTCAGGGGACCTTCTGGCTCTGCACTACTCCCTGACAGGAGGGGACAGCCAGGTGGGCTCTGTACCCAAGGAACAAGGGACAGGAGGAGGAGAAATGGCCTCAAATTGTGCCTGAAGGGATGTCCAGCCCAGGGCAGTGCTGGAGTCACCGTCCCTGGAAGGATGCAGAAGTGGTGTGGATGCAGCACATGGGACATGGTTTCATTGGCAGTGCTGAGGGAACAGCTGGGTTTGATGACTTCAAAGGGTTTTTCCAACCTTAGTGGTTCTATATGGGCAGGAACAGAACAGCCTCAACTCTACCAATGCAGCAAACCAGCCACAGTATGGGAAACTGCTGAAATATTACTGGGATATGCTGGCACAACAAGGCAGAGAATATCCAAAAGACCACTCAGATGCCAAAGAAACAAATATTTTGGGTACATTTCCCTTGCCATATTTTCCTTCAGGACAGCAGAAGGAAAAACTGGGGGGAGAGGTTGGCTCAGGTGGCAAAAAGCTGCATTTCTGCTTGATTTACAGAAGTCTCCCAGAGGCACAGCCTGAGGCCAGGGTTCACTTCTGCCTCCTCCCGTGCTGCTGGAGGTTTTCCACCTCTCATCCTTTTGCCTCTCAGCAATGCCAGGGTGTTGAACCCTTCCAGACTGCCAAAAAAAAAAGACATGGAAACTGGGCTGGCTGCAGAACTTCCCTACACAACTGATTCACCTGCCCAAATTCAATGAGGGCATCTCCCTGCTGAGCAAGAAAACCACCAGGACTAGCACACACTGAAAGCATTAATTAAAATTTCCTTGCAAGCCACAGAATCCTGGAGTGGTCTGAGTTGGAAGGGACCTTAAAGCTCATTGTGTTGCGGCCGTTGCCATGGCAGGGACACCTCTCACTGTCCCAGGTGGCTCCAAGCCCCAATGTCCAGCCTGGCCTGGGACACTTCCAGGGATTCAGGGGCAGCCACAGATTCTCTGGCACCCTGTGCAGGGCCTGCCCACCCTCACAGGGAGGAATTTCTTGTACATATCTAACCTAAACCTCCCCTCTTTCTTCCCTGCTGAAGTCCTCCACTCCCTCTCCAAGAGAGCTGCCAGGGCATTTTTCCCTCACCTCAAATACAGTCCTTGCAATGCCACAGCCCTGTAGCAAAGGGGGAAGGACAGGACATGGCCTGGAAGAGTCACTGTGGCCCCCAAGGCCAGCTGGCCACCAGGCTGCACTTACCCTGGGTGCCCACCAGCACCATGGGGATCTCGCTGGTGTTGCGGTAGTTGGCCATGCGGCTGTAGTAGTGGTACACAGTCTGGAAGCTGACTTCATCCTCCAAGCTGAACACAAAGATAACAGCATCCACCCACATGGCAAACTGCAGGAGAAAAATGGAAAAGGCCAGCTGTGAGAAGAGCAGCGAGGAGGGGGAAGGAAGGGAAGCCAAGAGAGAAACGTTCTTACCTTCCTGCAAGGGAAAAAAACACACCAGAAAAACTCACAACCAACCAAGGCCTCACCGGGGGGATAAGCTGCTAAAATGGTGAATCTCACCACCCTGCAAGCCATGGGGATCTGGGATACACAAGGGATTTCTCCACAAGAGCATCTCTTCTTCACTGGGGTGTGTAACCAGCAGCCCAGCTACTGCCAGCGCACACAGAGTTTGATTCCCAGAGAACACAGCAGGCTGAGATGGCTGGATCTGCACTGGAAATGAGCAGCTCTCCTCTGCAGTGCTGCCTGGGTCCCCATGCTGATGTGGCTGGCAATGCCAGCACAGGCATTGCTAGGAGTTCTCACATCTTAATCCATGTCCAAAAGCATTTGAGACTTCCAATTCTTCACCAAGTGCCTCGTTCTGCTTTCAGTGGAAGAGCAAACTGCTCTCTCTTGGCATCAGGAACCTGCTGAGGGCCATGCAGGTGCACAGGCCAAGCCAAGGTGCTCCTCAGTGACCATGCAAGTGAGAAGCCTTCAGCTCACAAGTGAATTAAGATTGTTTAGAAACATTTGACTTAGTAGTGAATATAAACAGGACACCAAGAAAAAACTCCAGCTTACCTCGCTGCCTTTATTTTTCCCCAAGTGCCTCCATTCCTACCCAAATTTAGAGCAATGGAAACAAGCTTCAGCCAGGGGATTTTCATGCTCTTTGTTATATTATTACTACAACATGCCAGGGGACACACTGAACAGAGAGGCTCACTGGGGAAAGCCTCTGCATATTCATGATGATTGTATTGAAACCAAACACTGCCTGGGCTGTTACGGTGTAAAAATAGATGAAAAATTGTTTTGAGGTTTTCAAGACAGTCAGGAGGACAATCTTCCAGAGGGAAGGACAGGACTGGTCAACACATAGCAGAGTCATTGCCAGAATAAGGTCAACCACCATACTGTTAAACTGTTCAAACCAGAAGATGCAACCAGAGGAACTGGAGACAGCACTATTATTTGGGAGATGTGGGCTTGGGTCTCATTATAAAATGGTTTTTGTTGACTGGACTCAGCAGCATCATGCCAAAGACTCTTCCCAACAACTGCAATGTCCTTAAGGCATCCATCTGGAAGCCAACAATCTCTCTAAACCCTCTGAACATTTGAGCAGTGTGTACAGCAGCCTTCTAATAAAGACTTATTTTAAAACACTCCACAGATTTACACAGTGCAGTTCCTGCAGACACAAAACACTTCCAGAAATTCCTCATTTCTCTTTTCATATTGAAATACAGCTTCATCTTTGTGGGTATCAGACCTGTGGTACAGCAAACCAAAGGAATTTTGGGAAACACAAAGTATGGAAACCCTGGATGTCTCATCCAGAGAACTGTGCAGGGAATGGCTTGAAACAAGAATAAATCAGCTGCTGGTATAGAAATCCATTCTCAGACTTATTACTGTGAGTGAGCAGAGCTGGTAGTTCAAGGCAAGCCCAAAACCAAATTATAAAAGAAGTTTCAAATTTAAAAAGTTGCATGCAGCAGCCCATTGTAGGTCAGTCACTAGGTTAATTTGGTTTTACAACAGGAAATTGAATTATTTTCATCTTTGAACCATTTTATCTTAGGCAAAGAAAGGAGAGATCACAGACCACAGAAAGAGCCTTCAGGGAAGTTTGTTTTTTCTCCCTTCCTGCCAAAAAGAAGGGGACAGTAACCTGGGGAATACCCACAACCCAGTGCCAGAAACTCCACCTGTCAGCTCCTTACTGGAATTCAATCCCCATTATTTATGGACCCACAAGCAAACTTTTCACTGCAGGAATTAATGAACAGATTAAAGATTTTTAACTTGAAATTACACCCAAAAACTCCCAAGGGAATTTGCAGGAAACCTTTGTGCTGAAAGGTGAGACAGCACTAACACCTCAAACCTCTTTGGCAAATCATGAGGATAGAGAAGAGCAAACCTCAGCCACCACAGAATCCCAGAATGGTCTGGGTTGGAAGGGACCTTAAAGCTCATCTCATTCCAATCCCTGCCATGGGCAGGGACACCTTCCACTGGACAACAGCAATCAAAGCCCCAGATTTTCCTGGCACACACCAGGAGCACACCCCGTGCTGCTCATCAGTGTGCAGGCAGCTCCTGTGAGCTCTGCAAACCCAGCTCTTGGGGCACCAAACCACCTCAGATTGCTGCCCGTACCTTTACACCCTCACTATTTACATTTTCAGATGAGTGAATGCTCTCTAAGCATCAGAGGCTGGAAACCAGGGGGTGCTTCAGCCAAATCCCTCCCAGCCCCAGACAGAGCCTTCCTTGTAGCTCCTGCTGACACGGCTGCAGATGTGCCAACGCTTTATTTTGTCCTGTGACTTCCTTCCAGGATGTCTCTCTCAGCCCTCTCTCTTCCCCTTTGTCCTGGCACCTTCCCCCAGGCTCCCACCCTCCTGGAGCTGTGGTGGTGCACTGAAACCCAAGCTGCTGCTGCTGCTGCTGGCACCGCTCCCCCTCAGCTGCTCCTCATGCTAAATTCTTGCTTGTTTGGGAGCTGACCCCTCCCGGAAGAGCTGAGCAAAGCAAGGCCAGCAGCAGCCAACCCTCAGGAAATCCTGCCAGTGCCCAGGTGAGGAGAGGTAGAGGAGGATGCCCAAGACAAGGATGCTGCCTGCAGAAAGTGTGGCTGGGTCTGAGGCGATTTAAGCAGCACACGAGCAAATGCTTACTCAAAGCAGAGCAAGGGTCAAGCACACAAACACACCAGGGTCTTCTCCAAGGCAAAAGGCAGGGGCAGGCTGGGAGAGCCTCAGTGTCCAACCTGGAGAAGAAAAGACTCCAGAGAGAGCTTAGAGTCCCTTCCAGAGGGGCTTCAACAGGGCTGGAAAGGGACTTGGGACAAGGGCAGGACAGGACTCAGGGAATGGCTTCCCATTGCCACAGGACAGGGTTAGATGGGATAGTGGGAAAAAATTCCTCCCTGGGAGGGTGGGCAGGCCCTGGCACAGGGTGCCCAGAGCAGCTGTGGCTGCCCCTGGATCCCTGGCAGTGTCCCAGGCCAGGTGGGATGGGCTTGGAGCAACCTGGGACAGTGGAAGGTGTCCCTGTCCGAGGCCATAGCAGAACTGGATGAGCTTTGAGGTCCCTTCCAACCCAAATCCCTCTGTGATTCCATGGCTCTCCTGCATTATTGGCCCCCGGCACTTCCTGCACATTTCCCACGTGCGTTTGGCAGTGGAAATGTGGCAGCACATTTTGTGCCATTGGAAGCCTGGCTTTCCCCAGATTAAAACTGGTCCTTGCAGGCTCATTTGTGGTACCACTAATGCACTGTCTGGAGTGAGAAGTGGAAACATTCCGTCACCACAACGAGGAAGGAACCTGGAGAGGGTTTTGCAGCTGGCAAAGCTGATCCTCCACACTCTGCAGATGGAATTGCTGAATTCCCTGGATTTTCTTTATGTTTTTTGCCTGATGCCTGAAATGGGCTTTTACTCATGGACTTAAAAGCTGTGTAGATGTGGCGCTTGGGGAAGTGGCTGGTGATGGGCTTGGTGGTGCTGGGGGAATGGCTGAACTCCGTGGTCTTAGAGGGCTTTTCCAGCCTAAGCAATTCCATGATTCCATGCACAAACCCAGGCTGATTTTCCAGTCTTGCAGTCTGGGAAGGCCAGCCTTGGTCACACGTGTTCCCTCACCAGCCAGGGCACACACTGGACACTCTGGAGTGTCCAATTCCTCGCTGCTGTCTAGAGGAAAAGTTGCTTTTGCCTCCCTTTGGAAGCCAGGCCATTTTCCTCAAGCTGCTCCTGGTGCAGCTCCCAGGGGATCAGGATGAAGTTGGAAGGGGGAACAATAGCAAACCCGGAAAGGAGGAGTTTAAGGGTGACAAAGCAGCCATGGGCTGGAGTTTCCAGCTTTGTCGCTTCCTAAGGGAAAGAAATAAACACTGAAACCTGAGTAAAGCCCCTCCTGGAGGATACATTTCCTGGGAACTCTCACTGATGGCTGGAAAATCCATAAAGTTTTTCTCCTTGGCGCTGGGAGACTCCAGCCAAGCCGTTGACAGTAAAAATAACTTGCAAACACAACACCCACACCTGGAGCAGCCCTGAAGGTGAGGTGCCCCTTTTGGGGGGCTGTTTGTGACGCCCCCCAACACGAGGGAAGTCCAATCAAAGGGGAGGAGGCCAGGTCCCATCAAGATACAGCTCCCAGATCCATCAGGAATTTCATTTCAGAAGGAGATACCAGGATTTTACCGTGGCTGTCAGCAGCATTCTCCAGGTCACGCTGCTGCGTGAAGGAGAGTGTTAGAACCTGGGACTTAAACTAAACAGATTTCCTATAGGAAACACACACAAAATTACTTTGCTTCTAAAGTTACTTTTATAGACGTTTTCCCTGAGAAATATTTCTCCCTGGAAAAATAAATTCACAGGATGTAATTAAAACAGTTCTGTGCGTGCACTGGGCTGGCCCCCTTTAAGTGCTTCACCAAATGCACCAGCAAGGAAAGGAATGAAAGGCAGCCTTGTTGGGATCTATTAATGACAATCTGCATTAATTAGAAAATGAGACATTGTTCTCCTGGTTTATGGCTATGAAAATGGCTGCTAATAAGGCCGAGGGTGGAGTGCTCAGCTTTTGGCTTGTCTGTGCTGATGTGAGGCCCTGAAAAATCTGAAAAATCTTTGATTTGTCAAATCCTGAGCTGATGAAGGCAATGGGAGTCAAGATTCCATGCCCTTGGATTCTGGTAATAACCAGGTGCTGGTAACTATGTTTTGTTTTTTTGTTTTTTTTTTTTTTTTTTTTTCTTTTTTTCCCCC
>JANRGV010000104.1:1368798-1385172 GCA_024734035.1 Alethe castanea | reverse complement strand
AAGCAGTGTTCTCCAGGGGGTCAGAGCCAGAAAGCACAGAAAGCTCAAAAATCCCAGGTTTCTGGGATCCAACACTGAAATGCCAAAAGACCTGAGGCTGTTTGGGGTTTGTGGCTTTAAAGGGGTGCACAGGGCTGAGGACATCGTCCTCCCTTCTTGGGGAGGGAGGTGATGGGAACTTCTTTCCCCCTTTGAAAGAAGCCCAGCCTGCTCTGTTCTGTGCTGTTTACTTGACCCTCACCACGGGTTCAGAACAGAAGGTCCCTGGAGAGAAGATGAACTCTGCTGATCTGCCCGGGATTGCCAAAGGGCTGAGCAGCAGCCAGGAGCTGCACGTCACTGCACATCCTCCACCCCATCTTCTCCATCCTGATGAATCCTAACCACCCTTCTTATCAAAAGTGGCCTGACAGGACCCTGCCATGTGTGCTGGCACCCAAAAACCCCAAATTCCCCCCAGCCCTGGCCTGATCCCACAGCGTGGACAGCAGGCAGGGAGGGATTCTGGGGTGAGCCACAGGAAGAAAATGACATCTCTAACATGTGTCCCTTACCCCCAGAACATGGAGCAACCTCTCAAATTCATGACTTTCCTCTCCATTATATGCCCACAAACTGCAGTACATTTGTCTACTCCCACTCACACCACAAAACCACTGGGACCTGAGGGAACCCTGTGAGTGAACAGCCTGGCCTTGGCACCTCTTCTCATCACCACATTCACACCATCTCCCTTCCCATCCAAAGCTTCCCAATGAGAAGTTCCTCCCCACTTTTTTTTTTGCCTGCAACAATGTACAAACCCCCCCTGCTGATTCACCACTGCTGAAAAAATAGTTAATTTAGCATGGGAAAGATGAACTGTATTTTTAATGGTCCACACATTCGGCCAAGACACGGTTTTCCAGTGAAATCTTCACTTACAAGAGATTAGCCATGTGTGCATGGAAATTATTGTTATTTTCTACTACACTTGTGCCAAAACTGTAATTGTAACAGAAAAGCACCAACTTGGGGGTCCAGTCAGAAGGAACATCCTATGGCTGGCATGTCTTATTCTATCCAGAGACTCCCCTCAATATTTGAAAGACATCAAATGATTCAAGAAAACAATTTTATATTTTATTTTTTTAATATCCTAAAGGTCATACCATGTTACACCATTTGACAGCACCTCAGGTTCTCTGAAACTTTCCTACTTTCTACAAAATAGGAGCAATAAATTCTACACTGGGAAAAAGTAAATCTGACTTCTGATACAGTTTCCCTCTTCATCAGCATCAATATTTGCTTTAAGGCTGATCCCCCACATTATGACAAAAATGCCAGCCTATTTTCACAGCAGTCATATTCCTCTCTCCCCTGTTTTATACACAAACAATCCTAGTCATCTCCATTTATTTATGGATATGTCTGAAATGCACCAAGTTATGACAAGCATGTTAGGGAACAAAAATACCAGCCTAACCCAGCTCAGGGAGGAGAAAATTCAGCTGCAACTCACTGCTCTTTTCAGTTATGACTTGTGCAACACTGAATCATTTATTTCCATGTGCCAGACATGGTGTAAAACAAACTCAAGCCACTTTGCCCACTCCTCCTAAAGCCTGTTGGGAAAAATAATAAACTGTATTGATGGCACTTGGCATTTCAAAGCAGTCCAGGAGAGGAGCCTGACTGTGTATCTTTTTGCAAGAAATTCTGTGATTTTATCCAGAAATCTCTCATGTTTATTCTGCCTAACACATCCCAATTTAATATTTGAATAAACAGGACCCAGAAACACCAAAGGTAGTGGTCTCACCATGCTCTTGACCACAACAAAAGCATCAAAATCCATAAGTAAAACTCAAATACTGTATCGGCAGGAACCAATTACAGAATCTTAAACTGGTTTGGGTTGGAAGGGACCTTACAGCTCATCCTATTCCTGCCCCTGCCATGGGCAGGGACACCTTCCACTATCCCAGCTTGCTCCAAACCCCCTCCAAGGTGGCCTGGAATATCCTTCTGAACACTGGAAAGAAACCAAGCCTCGTGCTGCTGAAAAAAGGAGGCAAAGACTGGTGTTCTTTCCTCAAAGGCAGACTGAAAAATACCTCCTTCCTTTATTGCAGCCCTGGGGGCTTTCTCTGCTCTCCCAGAGCCAGTTTCTGTTCCCTTGAAAATTCTGCAGAGCCCAAAGGGTACAACAACAGCCATTCTCGACATAAATCAAAAGTAAGTACCAACCAGCCAGCTCAATTTAAGGAGCTCCCAGCCTGCACAGGAGGACAGCCTCTCCCTTGGGCATGGCCCTGATGTTCCTCAGGCACAAGGAGCACCCAGGATGAGGCTGAAGTCAGGGAATGGCAGAGGTGACTCATGGCAGATGTGCAGGAAAGGCAGAGCAGATTTCAGCTGGGCTTCCCCATTTCCCCTTCCTGCTGCAGCACAAGCTCACAGGCACAGCTGGTGCTGCTGCTCCCATCGTTTGCAGTGCTATAATCAAATTATTATTTTTCTAACAGCAGAGGTTCTGCTTTTACCCTGGGACAGGCATCCCTTGGGCACGCTGAGCACTGCAAATCAATTCTCTGCAGCAGCTGGCATCTGCTTTCCCAGCCCTGCTTCAGACAACACAGGGGCAACACACCCAGGGTGAGCACCCACATGATGCAGCCAGGCTATCACAAGAGAAAAATGTACCCTGAGACCATCACCTGGTGCTTGGAAATCATTTGTGTTCTGAATTACAATATGGAGTATCTGCAGCTCTGCTCTCAGCTGCAATTCCCAGTTTTCCTGGTGGGTGCTGTGAATTAGGGCTCAGAGAAGGGAACCAAGGATAAGCCAGCTAACAGTGTTGGACTCCTATCCAACCAACACCTTCCAGTCTTGAATTCCTGTTTTTTCACTGTTTTACATTTTATCTGGGGTCTTCCAAATGACATCATCTGTTAAACAAAACCTGGTGACCCTTCCTGTATTAGGGAATTACATGCACTGACTGCCAGATTTTTCTTACACTCACCTTGAGCACTGCTAAAATTAAAACAGCTGAAGAACTGTAGTTGTGAGGATGCTGCTCCCATTAAAATGCCCCTCTAAGTGCATTTATCCTGTTAAATGTGGCCTTGCAGATTCTCTCACCTCTATAAAACACTATTATCAACTCAGATTTGGAAAGGTTCAGATTCTTTAACGAGAGAGAGAATAGACATTTGGTCCTTTAAGAAATCAGGGAAGCTTAATGTGGGGAGATAAAATGAGCTTTATGTGTCAGCTGCTGATTTCCACTGCCCTCATAAGATTTCCCTGCAGAGAAGATGCCCCTTGGAAGCTGCTTCTTGGAGCAGAACAAATTCAAACAGCAATAAAAATCCTGAGAGGTCTTTGAAGTATGACTATAAATATTGAATATACATCATCTTCATATAGATAGCCTCAGCCCTGGAAGTGTTCAGGGTCAGGTGGGACAGAGCTTGGAGCAGCCTGGGACAGTGGAAGGTGTCCCTGCCCATGGCAGGGGTGGGGTGAGATGAGCTTTGAGGTCCCTTCCCATCTAAACCTTTCTGTGAGCCTATAATAGATATGTAGAGGAAAAATTCTTTATTAAAATTGCTTTCTACATTTTTTTTCCCCAACAGTAGCTGGAATGAAGCATGGAAGCTCCCCCCTTGTGTGACATTGCCAGGATGTTTTCCAGGACAGCAGCAAAGGTGAACTCACCACTTTCAGTTCCGGCACAGATCGGCTCAGTGTCCATTCCTGGCTGTTCACAAAGGCATCTGTGGAAGAGGAGAACATTCCCAACATCAGGATAATGACATCTGCTGCTCTGCTGCACACAATTTCACACCACAGCTTTGGCAATGTGAGACCAAAGGTCACGCCTGATTCCTGGGATTCTCATGTCCAACATGACAGAGACCAGGGTTTGGGGAAATGATATCAAAAATCCCAGAAATTCCCATTCTGCACAGATCTGCTCTCAGCAGCAAGTGCTCCCACATCATCAGCAAGCTCAAACTAACTCCAGGCCCTTGGAGTTGCACAAAGGCTCTTCCAGTGGTTAAACCATTCCCCATCCACACCATCACCTTCCTTCCCTGCAGGAAAAGCCTTGGATTTGTCACATTGCATGTCACCAACTGCAGCTGCCACCATCTGCAGGAACTTCTCCACCCAGGTAAATGAGAAAATCTGCTGGTTCTGAAACATGCTGTTTTCTACTGCACATCACACTTAATGTCAGCAACTGCAGCAGCCAGAGCCAGTGGGAACATCCCTGCTCAGGCAGGGGAAAACCTCTCTTTATTCCTCAAACATGCCACTTTCTAGGCAGAAATAAACCACAGAGCCATTTACTACTAAATTAATTAATAACTACTTGAGGCAGGGGTTGATTTCTTGAAGAAAGGCAAGTTTATCACAGAAATTGAGTTATCTGTGCTGCACCTGGCTCTTACCTCTCTGACAATTCCACACCAAAGAACAGAAATAAGGCTCTGTTTTTCTGTATTTAAAAACTTTCACGATTTTGTTCCTTCCATAAAGGCCTGGTCAGCTGTAGGCAAGCAGACAGTGGTGTTTCTGTCACAAACCCAGTGTGGGTGCTGATTTAACCCCTGCAGAATGCCAGTGCTGCACAGGATGCTCCTGCTGAGACCAGCTCCAGCTCCATGGAATGAGGCAGCACTGAGATTCCAGGTGCTCCAAGCCATTCCTGGTGCCACAGGCAACAACAGCTGCAAGGTCACACCTGAGCACGTTGTTTTTAAGCAAGCCACTGCTTCCCTTCCAATACACCCATCAGCAGGAGGAGGAGGCTGTTTCATCTGATTTTTTGGTCTGGAGAGGAAAGAAATTGGAGGCAATTTCCTACTGCAGATGTGACCCTCACTAACTTCAGAAACCATCCAAGCTTTCCCAGCACCCACCTAAAAACAACCACAAAGCAAAATTGTGTTTTCCAGTGTACTTCTTTGAAATTGATTTCTTTTGCCTCAATATCCCAAAAAGACCTGTTAGCTGGGAATTAGGAAACCTCCTTCAGTTTTATCTAACACATCCCTTCGCACTTCAGCTGTGAATAAATCCTGTGTGTATCTTTATGAAAACATGAGGAAAATAATCAGTATTTTGGTACAGGAATGAGCTGCCTCCCACACACCCACTGGCAGAGAAGGAAAACCAAAGGCTCAGAGTGAAAGGCTCTGAAGATGTGGGTTAACCTTTGGCATTCCAGGTGCAAGGGAACACACCGTGCTCATGCAGCTCCTGCTCCAGGACCTGAAGCCCCACTGGATCAAAACCTTTCTGTACCACACCCAGGTGACAAGAACTTGGGATGGAGACCAAACAAGCAGCAATTTCCATTTGGGAACACTGCGTGCAAGACCTGCTCATGATTAAAGGGACCACAGCTTGGTCTAGGATGTTCTCCTGCCTTCCTGTGGGAAGGAATGTTTTCCCAGACAGGGAGCAATGGAATGGGGAGCTTTAGATTGGGTCTTGGGAAAAATTTCCCTGCCCTAACAGGAAACTATCAACTCTCATGACTTGCTTTGGGGCTGCTGTGGATTTGGGAAGGAGCAGCCTTGGCTGAATGAGATGAGGAGGTTCCAGCTTGTCTCCAGACTCTCAGGAGTCAAGGAAAACCATCATTATCCCAGACTTGTGGAGGTTTAGGTGTGCAAAACAAACTGGGAGAGCTCCCTATTAATGCCAACAAGCTTCCATAAAAGAGAACCACTGGATTTTATCACCATGGAAGATTAAAAAAAGATGAGAGAGCAAATCACTGCTGCTGACTCTGAGAGCTGCAACAAAATCTGCCAAGCCAAAAGGTAAACTGTACAAGGGTAACAAGAATATCACAAATCCTGCTCTCTATAACAAAAAAAAAAAAAAAAACTTAAAATATTATTTTGGAAGACCTCTGCTTTCAAAAAGGACAAATCAGGGAGGCAATGAAAGCTAAAATTCCAAAAAGCACAGAGGCCAAAAGACAAAGCAGAAGGTGGGCAGCTGCAGAAAGGAAGGATGACCCAGACCAAGGACATGGATTTATTCCTCCTACTTGGTCCTTCCTTCATCAAAATGCACCAAAACACCACACCAGAACCTTCCTAAACTGTATCAGGTTGCAAGGAACCTCAATATGGGCAATAAAGGCATTTTAATCCTGATAAGCAATATAAGAAATAAAATAAAATTCACTTGACAAGGTGCCAGACTTCTTGACAAAGCTACCTTCCCCTTTTTTGCTAAGCCCTCAGTTCCTGCCCCTGCACAGGTTTTGAGTGTCCAAAATACTTGAGAACAATTGAAATTTCATTTTATTGCCAAAATATGCCTGTTAAAAAAAAAACCAAAAAACACAACACAACAAAAAACCAAACACCTTGACCTCAACCCAACTAATTTTAACTAAAATCTCCCACTTACTTAATAATACATCCTCAGTTTGCAATTAATTTACATAAGGTCTTCCAGTGTCCTTTGAAAAAATAAAACTTATTTCTATTGGGAGATCCATGGGATTCCTTTCCACATGCATGTTTACAAGGAATTACTGCAGCTGAACACAGAACATGAACCAGCCCTTGGTCTCTTCAGCAGTGTGAGTTTAGTTTGTGTGCTGTCATTAGGAAGGACATGGAAACACCCTCTGCCCAATTCAGTTTCTAGGAATGCCTCAGGAAAGACTGATTTATTCCAAGAGCCACAGAAGTTAAGGTGAAAAGGTCACTCACAGACAGCACATCACAAGCAGGTTTGGGGATTATTTTCCTAAATTAACTAACCTAGAGCATGGAACACTGGATCCATCAAACTGGAGCACACAGAGCCCAAATTGTGCAGCCCACAAAAATCCTCTGCTGAAGCTGCAACCCCCCACCACATGTTCATTTAAACCTATTGGAAGAGATTTGCATAATAAATAGAACCACATGTATGAAGTTGATCAACTGGGGTCCTGTTTGCATTACTGCCCAGCTCTGGAATTCCAGTGAACTCAACCTTCATGTGTCACTACAGGCTCCACACATGCAAGGAATTACTTCTGTCAATAATTAATCACAGTTGCATGTGCTGCTCCTTTCATTTCTGCATCACTGATCAAAAGCTTCAAATATTCATGGTGTCACTTGTGTCTTTTCAAGACATGCACCAAGAAGATGGTTTAGGCTGCATTTCCTTTGCAAAGATTACTTTGCCACAACAGAAGTCTTCTCAATTCTTCTGGTTTTATTTCTAGCACTACCCTCAAGCACAAACTCCAAGTATCCTTAGCTGTTGTAAAACCTCAGTTCAGTAACTCAGCCCCACCCAGAGGAACCTTTTTAATACCAGCATTAAGAATGAGATGTAGATGTTGGTTCCATCACACAAATCCCAGAATGGTTTGGGTTGGAAGAAGCCTTAAAGCTCATCCATTCCACCATGTGCAGGGACACCCTCCACTTCCCCAGGCTGCTCCAAGCACTGCCCAAACTGGCCCTGGACACTTCCAGGGATGGTGCAACACCTGCTGAGGTGAAATCCTGGCTGCAGGTCCATGCACTCCATGGCACAGCACAGCAGCTGATTCCATGGAGATCTGACTGTTGCAACACTCCATATTTAAAAGCCCCCCACAGAAAAATCCACTTCTTCAGATCCAGGAATGACCACAAAAATCTAAATAAATATTAGCAAAATAATGTTAATGAGAGAACACAGGCTCAAGGCCAATCCCAGCAGCCCCAATTACAGGAGGGGAGGGGAGTCATGAAAAGCAGAAATGTTTCCCAGTCATTACAGCAATAACCACAGCAAGGGCCTGGCTGGTCAGAGTCCAGCAGTCTGGCTCATCCCATCCCTGAGTTTTTACACTGGAGACCCTCTCCCACATTAACTCCATTTACTGCCATGGGCAACAGCAGCAAGGCAGCTAATGGCACCTCTGAGAATGGTTCTAACTGGGCCAGTTAGATTGACAGCACCCTCTCCATCCTTTGGAGAAAAAATCCCCACCAGCCAGTGCAGTTTGACTCTTTATTGTTTTAGGAGAGCCTGGGCAGCCCCAATATTAACACAGCACTGGGCAGAGCCAGCACAGCAGCCTGCCCATCACCAGCCCTTGAGGCACTGACCTTGTCCTGCCCTTTTTTCCACCCAAATCTCTCACCCTTGACTAGCAAAAAGCTGAGCAGCTCAGAGCTTTCTCTTCCTCTGATCCAGATGGAAACTCAATGGCAACCTGAGCAAAAGGAGTGGTGGGGGAAGAGCAGGCAGATATCCCTGCAGGATGACATGAAAGGATTTAAATCTTTCACGATTCTTGGAAAGCTCCTTACCAAGAGCTTCCCTCAGGCAAACTTTACTTTGCTGTCCTTCTAAATGAGGAAAAGCTGTAAATAAATAAAATATAGAAAAGCCAAGGGATTTCTCTGGAGACTCTCAGCTAAAGGTCTTTTTTGCTAACAACAGGAGCCCTCAAAAACACGGGAAGGAAGTTAAAAGTACCAACAGCCACGTCACATGCTGCTCTCCCCTTCAATAGTTTCTGCATCATAAGCAGTATTTAGAGTTTCCTCTGCTTTGAAATAAAAACCTGAGAGTGAACAGGTACAGAAAATATTCCTGCAAGCTCCCACTTGCCCACAAGGATGCAGATAAGGCTACACATCTCTCTCTTGGAGCTGTATCAAAGCAGCACTTTCAGGACATATTTCCCAAAGCTTGTGTGCTGATTTTCTTAGCAAAGAGGGAAATGTGCAGCTTTTGGGTTGAGACTTGTGATCCTCCTAAAACATGCATTTTTCAGGGGGGGTAATCTCACAGCACATCCTCTCCAACCCAGCCCCCAGCACTTTAAGTCGAAGCACTGAGTCAGTTCCAACAGAAAACAGCAGAAAACCATCCTGACACGTTGATTTCTAAGCTTTGCATAAAATAGTATTTGGAAGATCATGTTTCAAAAGGCTTTTTTTAGTAGATTTTATGGGCTCTGAGCAACCTGGTTTAGTGGGAGGTGTCCCTGCCCATGGCAGGGGGTGGAACCAGTCGAGCTTTAAAGTCCCTTCTAACACACATCACCCTGGAATTTTATGAATTTTTATATCTGCTGTGTTTGGGTTTTTAAAATCAGTCTTTTATATGGGTCCTCTCTGCTTATTCACTCTGCTCCATTGCACCAAACAGTAAGTACAAAGCTGTAACAAAACCTTTAGAAAACCACCAAGAGCAGGACCGGGATGATTTAAGGTTTTATTTCCTCCCTAGTCAGTGTGACAGAATCATGGATTCTGTGGCTTTCCACTGTATGCCAGTTAGGAATTACTGCTGCAAGCACCCAGCTCCAAGCAGTCCCTTTTCCCCTCTTGAACTGTAATTCAGAATTCTCAGGCAGTTTAGGCGAAAAGCAGCACTGCAGCTCCCTGCCCTCCTCCAGGCAGGCTCTGGGAATCACATCCCAGCCCTGCACAATGCTGTATTTACACTTCACTAGCAGCATCAGCACACACACTGCAGAACGAGCCACCAAACTGCCACAGAGCAATTCAATTACAGCTCTGAAACCAGAGGGATTTCACGAGCTGTCAGTTCAGGGCTCCTCCCATCCCCTGCCGTGTTGTCAGGACGGAAAAAACCCCACGAGCTCTCCCAGCTCCAGCGTAAATGTTTGATACTGGACAGATTTATCGCTGGCCAGACCCAATTCCTGATTACAAACAGGAAAACGAGGCTGAGCTTGGAGCAGTGAAGGCATCAGGAATGAGCCCACGCTCATCAGAGCCTCCCGTATCTCCGACATCTGAAAAACCTTTCCCTGTAACTGAGAACTGTATTAAAGAGATATTTAGGTCAAAGCTGTAATCTCTCTTCCTGCAGCATCTGGCAGCTGCAGCAGCAGCGTTATCCTTTGTGCTGCCATGGAAACAAAGGGAGGACCAGGGATGCAAAGAGCTGCACAAGCTCCCCAGCCAGCCTTTCCCAAAATGCGCTTCTGGGCTTGGGAATTGGACAGCATTTGGGTTTTGTCTTCAATTTTCAAATTGCTGAAATCAAAATATTTCAACCATTTGCTGCTGTTAATATCCCCCCTCTCTCTCCCATCTACAGCCACCCCACACAGCTTTCAGGGGGGTGCAGAGATATTACCTCCTTAGGGATAACCCCACACTTCCTACAAAAGGAATGCCAACTATATTCCCAAATCCCATCTCATGCACAAAGTTTTACATCTAACACCACCAAATTATTTGTTTTGCCCTTAAATATAACGTAGCTCCACTCCTGACTACTCATCCTAACCCTCCCCACCCCGCAAAACAAAACCCTAAAACCAAACAGAGCAGATATTTTGGCTGTAGGCTTTTCATAAGGAAAAATAAATTACATATTTAACAAGGCAAGCTTCCCATTCCCTGTATTTTCCCAGTGGGTTGGGTTCTGGAGCTGACACACACAGTTAGTGTAAGAGAAATTAAAATCCCACAGATGAAACCACAGTTTTCTCCTGAGACAACTCTGCCGTGGGAGAAGCACAGAGCACGTCAGCAAGGGATGTTTGGAGTGAGGACTGTCAGGAATACAACCCAATTCCAATCAAATGCACATTTCCTAACACATCTCAGAGAAATGTGACACTGGAGAGCTGGGCCAGCCCCGTTTCCAAGAGGCAATGACAACCCCACCAAGAGGTTGGCAGGAATATAAAAAGCAGACAAAGAGAAAATGAAAGCATCCCTGTAGTACAACTGCTCCCTGCTCTAATAAAACTGGGGAAGGAAATGATCATCTCTGCAGTGCAGTGGAGTAACATCTTTTTTTATCAGGCAATAAACAATATTTCCTAAGGGCCAAATCCCCACAGAAATTCAGTAAACACAGAACCACAGCAGCAGAGGAATCCAGGAAGAAAAAGAAGGCACTGGAGATGGAATGGTTGGTAAATGCCTTGTTTTGTTGGGTCTGCCCAAAAGCAGGGCAGTGCCAGGGGTGAGGTCTGTTCTCTCCCACCTCCTGCCTCAAGGGAAGGGCAGTGCCAGCACAGGGAAGATGATCCCACACGGAGCTCAGTGGAAATCTGGAGATAAAAGTTTTGAGCTGTTCAAGTCACACTTGAGAAAGGCAAGAGGGAAAAATCCACATCCCAGCAAGGATGTCCAAAGTACCCAAAATGAGAGCCTTCAAAAAACCATAGCCTGGGCTGCCTTTCCTGGCTACAGACACAAACGAGGAATTAGCCTTTCTTATTCAAATCTGAATACTAATGAGGAACCTCCCTGAGCAGCATCAAAGATGAAAAGGGACAGCTTCTGCAGTTGGCACAAGAAGAATCAACGTCAAAGGATAAATTAAAAAAGATGAAGTGGGGGGAAAAAGAGCATTTTGAAAGAATATAGGAACAGATTTATCTGGCAAGAAGAAAGTGACAATAGGGATTAAAAAAAAAAAAAAAAAGAGGTTTTGCTGGGCAGGCTGAAAAGACTTCTAGCTTTTCAGGTAGGTAAGAATGGCTGCAACTCAAACAGCAAAAAATTAGCAAGGGGAACTTGGTGACTACTTGGTAGAGAAGAAAATAAAATCATAGAATATCCTGAGCTAGGAGGGACCCACAAGGATCATCCAGTCTAAGCCCTGGCCCTGCTCAGACACCCCAACACTCCCACCCTGTGCATCCCTGGGAGCAGTGTCCAAACACTCCTGGAGCTCTGGCAGCCTCGGCGCTGTGCCCATTCCCTGGGCAGCCTGGGCAGTGCCAGCACCCTCTGGGGAAAGAAGAACCTTTCCCTGATCTGCCCCTGCCCTGACACAGCTCCAGCTGCTCCCTCTCTTGGTGCTCAAGAAACCAGCTGGATATGGAAGCAGCTCAGATGACCAGGGTAGTTGGACTGGGGACAGCAGGTGTCCCTGGTGAGGTCCCAGGTGAGCAGAGGGTCCCTCACAACCCCAGCTGGACCTTCTTGTACCTAAATTCCATCCAAATGCCGTATCACACACCTCAACCCTCCAGCCATCCCTTCCCTTGCACTCCTGAAGACAAAAGGAAATCTCTGCCATTCCCACCCTTGGGAACAGCCTCCAACACCCAGAGCACTCATGGATGTCTGAGTTCCAGGGGAGGCCTCTGAGCTCACCCCACTGTTCCCTTCCTTCCAGCCCCCTCTGGCTGTCGCTGGGTCCTCCTGGCCTGGGGAGGTCCTGTCACCCGCAGTGTCCCTTCGCTGTGTGCACCTTTCCAGCGGAGGAACACGCCCTGCCTGAAGGCGGAGGCGCTGGCAGCCCGCTCCGACCAGCACGGCACAGGAATGTCAGGCACGTCGTGAAACGCAACTCCTGCTTCCCAGAACTGTCAGGCTCCATTAGCGCCGCCGGGGCTGACAATGAGAAGGGCTTTCAGTCCCAAAGCACCGCTCCGGCAAAGTTTCCTTTGCTAATGAACCACCCACAGGCTGAAACACAACTCCCGAGCCCTGGGCGTGCACACACACGTCCCCTGTCCCCTCCTCCAGGCACAGCTGCTCCCTTTGCTTTTTTGGTGCTGCCTCCTCAGCCTGCCTCAGCTCTGAGGCTTTGTTCCATCCCTGGAAAACAGAACAAATCCAGGGAGTTAATTAAGGCTGCGTGATGTTCAAATGCTGTTAAACCTTAATAGCAAGTGGTTCTTGTTTGAGGGGTACTTGGTCAGCAAGCACAAGAGAATGGGCACATAAAGATGCAAAAAGTCATCCCTGAGGTCTCCCAGGTCTCCAAGCCCAAGGTCCCCACCCTGAGAAGGGACAGGCACTTCTAACACAAGGACAGATGGACACAAAGGTCATACCACCAGGCAAACACCACTCAGAGCCCACCAGCAGGGACAGGATGAGGGCAGGCTGAAGGGAACTTCATGGAGCAGCTGAGAGAAAGGAAAAATCATGACTGAAATCCTGTTTAACCCAGAAATCCCTCCATGTCTCTGGAGAACACCTGCTGGTGCTCCCATCCTACTTTCCTGCCAGTCCCAGGCTCCAGCAGCACCACAATGGATTTTGTGCATGCAGAGGGCCATGGGAGGAGACCAAGGGGTGACAAAGGCTGGGGGACGGGTGACAAATCTCTCTGTGCCTTTTAGGGGTGGCTAGGAGCAGCAGGAAGCTCACGGGGGCAAACACACAACCACCACCTAAGCAGGAGTCTGAGCAATCCCACCAAAGTTCCAAATACTTGTACAATCCAAGTATTTAAAGGGAAAAGGCCTTCACCAACAGTTCTGGGCTCTGGGGGAGCTGCTGACACCCTGAATCCCTTTTCCTTCATGTGCTGAGACCCAGGATGCAGTTCAGGTACTGGAAAAGGGCCATGCAAACACAAAGATCTCAGTGTTGCAGGCCATTGTTACAAGAGATCAAAAAAATTCTCCTCTTTCTACCCAAACCCCCAAGTGCTTCTCCACCCCCTCCAAAACCCCACACAGCAAAGCCTGCCACCCTTCCAAATGTCTGTATTTAACACCCTAAGCACTCATGTTATGATGATGATAATTGGGTAGATTTTTAGGTCCAGACAGCAGATAAAGAAATCATGAAGGAAAAAAAAAACAAAACAAAACAAAAAACCAATCCGAAAAAAACCACAGATACACCAATCAAAGAAGGAAAAACAAGGCCACTAACACTTCATCCAGGACCCAAACAACATCATAAAATCCTTGGCAACAGCCTTGCAGGGGACTAAAGCCTCTGCACCCAGCAGAGTCACACAGTTGTGTCTGCACTAATACTCTTTGCAGATCTAGGAATCACTAATGATGGACTCTCATGGGCAGAACACTCCAGGGGTCATTAGGAAAATGCTCCAGACATCTGCAATTCACTAAAGAAAAATCAGTGGAATTATTCCTGTAGAAAAAGCTATGAGGACATGCATTGGGGAGGAAACAGCTACTTAAATTAATCCTTTCCAAATGAACATATGCAATAAAAATGGAATTAACACCTGTGCAGATAAAACACTGCAGCTCCTTTACGTGGTGATGCTCGAATTGCATTTTCACTTGGTCCTAATCAGATTCCTGATAGCTCTGAACAGGATTCAGGTTCTTCTGACCTGCAGGAGTTTGGAACATTTAAGGGGGAAAAAGAGTTCTTTGATACCCATTTATCAGGACAGTGTGTTCAGAGGGAATTTCAGGGGAGATAGGGAGAAGGCGATGAAGGGAGAAGTGGCCAGGGAGGGAAAGGGAAGTGAGAAACAGCAGCTCACAGTTAAACAAACAAGATTCTTTTAACAGCTCTGCAACTTGAGCATTCAAGTAAATATCATTTTATCTGCATAATATCAACATCTAAAAATCAATGCAATAATGTTTTTTTTTTTATATATAATTTTTAGGGTTCTGGTCCCTAAACATTTTATATCTGAACAAGGCATATCTGCTATTTGGGTTTTGGTTTTTTGGTAGGAATGTCAGTCAGTGAGTCCCAAGGCTCTTTCATTTCTTTTCCCTCTTCTTCACCTTCTTGAAGACAAGTTTATGCTAAGAACCATCCTCTGGATTTTTTCTTCGTTCCTTAAAATATTTGCTTTTACAGCACAGATCTTGTCTTGCTGGTCTTTAATCAGCTGCTCCAGTTCAGCCAGGTCAGCTTTCAGTGGTTCCACAGCGCTGTCTGTGATGCTGGAAGAGACACAAGGAGCGTGATGTTGTTGGAAACTTTCAAGCTGCTTCAGGTTATTTAATCCTCCAAGAAAGTACATTTGAATACCTGAAAGGCTGCAAAGTATTTCATGGAATCACAGAATCCCAGAATGGTTTGGGTTGGAAGGCACCTTAAAGCCCATCCAGTCCCACCCCCTGCCCTGGGTAGGGACACCTTCCACTGTCCCAGGCTGCTCCAAGCCCTGTCAAGCCTGGCCTTTAAGTTGTTCCCACCCTTCCTGAAAGAAAGTTTGGAATAAGAAGCACAAAGACAAAGCTAATAACATGGATAGAGGTGAATATTATTCAAGGGAGATCACCCATAATTCAACAGTAAAAAAATCACTTCTTGCCTCTTTTGGTTTTTCTGCTAAACTCTGGGACCAGGGACAGAGAAGCTGCCCCATCCCTGGAAGTGTCCAAAGCCAGGTTGGACACTGGGGCTTGGAGCAGCCTGGGACAGTGGAAGGTGTCCCTGCCCATGGCAAGGGTGGCACTGGATGGGCTTTAAGGTCCCTTCCCATCCAAACTATGCCATGATATAGAAAAGGAGCCATAAGGAGTTGCTGACAAGGATAGGCAATGCCACACTAACAAGAAATTTCATAAATCCTACACTAATGAACACAAGTTGCACTTTAAGTGAATGAGGAAATGGTTTTCAAACAAATGTGCCCCCTTCCATAATTCTGCTTATCTTTGGGAACAGTGGACAGCCAGGAAATGCCAGTCTGCAGGAGGCTGCTGTCATTCTGAACTACCCAGTCACTCAAGGGCTCACCAGCTAAAGTCCACATCTCCAAATGCTTTGGTTTTCCCTCCTTTCCACCACATAAATCACCAAAGGCATCGCTAGGAATCGTATGGGAATTCCCTCACTGGGATCCTGCAAGTGTCTGTCACAGAAGCAAAGCAAACAGGGATGAGCTTCCCAATCCCAGGACGTGTGGGAAGCATTGTCTTCTCTGTAATCCTGTCCTAAGGATTGGAAGTGCCTCACTGCACCGATTTGGGGCTCACATCTGACACATTGCTTGTACCAGGAGAGGACTAAGCCAGGAATCCCCCCATGCTGCTTCTGCACATGGATTCAGGGAGCAGCAAATCTCTCTGGGCTGAATATGGCTCCAAAAATATCGACCTTCACCTCATGTTTAAGATCACAGCACACACAGCTGGAAGGGACATTCTGTTTTCAAGGAGTGTAAAGACACAGAGGTGAGAATCTGTTTCAACAACTGTCACACCAGAACACGATAAATCCATGGCACAAAGAGCAGGCTGGGATTTAGGAATCCACTCGTGCTCTGGGTTCAATATTTACATTGTTTGTAAGTTTCAAGGGCCCCTAAAATCTGTCCCAAGAGACAAGCCCAGCTGCCCTTGGGCACACCCACCTCTGCTCCCTCTGCAAAGCCTCCGCGTGCTCCCTGTTCTCCTGGCGCCACGTGTGCAGCTCGTTCCTCATGGCATCCATGTCCTCCTGGATGTAATCCACAATCCTGCCCAGCCTGAAGGCATTCTGGCACACAGTCTGAATGGACACCTGGAACTTCTCAATTTCTTTGGCTACCAAGTCTCTCTCCCTCTTCCTGGATGCTTCCGAGACAACTGGCTTCTCCTAACAGAAGGGACGAAAAGGGAAAGCATCAGAATTAGGGAAAACTGTTGCTGCAGGCTGAATGAAGGATGTTTGGAGATTGCAAACTGGGAGA
>JANRGV010000104.1:1352611-1368698 GCA_024734035.1 Alethe castanea | reverse complement strand
TGTTCCCTGGCAGGGTGGGCAGGCCCTGGCACAGGGTGCCCCTGGATCCCTGGGGGTGTCCCAGGCCAGGTTGGACATTGGGGCTGGAGCAGCCTGGGACAGTGGGAGGTGTCCCTGCCATGGCAGGGGGTTGGAATGGGATGGGCTTTAAGGCCCCTTCCAACTCAACCCATCCTGGGATTCTGTGAACAAGCAGTTCAGACAGAGGCAGCCTCTTCCCACAAACACAACCCTTGGAGTGTTTTACTCACAGCTGTGCATCTCTGCTAAGGACACTGCCAAGGTCCTACAGCACCTCACAGCTCAGTTATCTTTGGGATTATAACAAAAGGGAAAACTATTGGGCTGGGCTTTAATCTGCCTCTTACCAGTTACACATGGATGCTTCTTAACCCTTATGCCAGGAAGGATAAACAAGAGTGACTCCATCTTTACCTTCCCATCCTCTCTCATGCTGATCCCTCTGGGCTGCCCCACTCCTCAGGAGGACTGCTCTTGCCTGGACCAAATTCACCACCCTTTTACTGTCCCCACACCACCCTACAGCAAGTCCAAGCCACCAGGATGTCCATCACTAACCACCACCAGGTTCTTCTGCAGCTGTGCACAACCAGCTCCTGGATTTTGCTTTCCCTGGACATTCATCAGTATCTCAGCCTGAAGAGGCTGCAGCAGATTCCTCCAGGATTTGCTGCTGGGTCTTTTCAACACAAAAAAAAAAAAAAAATCAATTATTTATTCCTAGACATGATTTCCTACTTTTATGCACAAGAGGACCCTCTATCTTATCTGATGGCAGCTCAGCTCAAATCTTTAGCAAGCGCAATCAAAATGAACAGATTTCCTTTGTCCTTCCCTACAGAACTCGAGTAAATGTGAGCTATGATTTTCCCCATAAAAGCCAAGTCTACCCTTCCCCAATGCCTCATTTATCCATCCACCTCTAGAGCTCACTCTCAATTCCAGCTCACTGCTTGCACAGTGTGATTAATGCAGACAGAGGCAAACTCTGCCCCTCGTCACACCCAGGCAGCCACGATGAAGTCAGCGTGGTTTAATGGGTGTGATCCCACAACTCAGCTGACCCTACACTGTCCCCAGCCCCAAAATGCCCCTCCCCTCTCAAGGAACCTGCAAAGGAGTGATGGATGGAGGGCTCTCTATCCTGCTGCTGCACTCACAGCACCCAGGTGCCAAAACCTGCAGTACAAAAGTTCAGTCACTCACAGAGCAGCTCATGGCCCAACTTCCTTGCCTGTCAACCCAAATTTGTGCTCTGACATCATCTGACCATCCACATTGACATTTTTCGGTGCTTTCAACTGAGGCTACAGAAAACAGGTCCAGAAGGTTTGTACAGAAGTACATCTAGAAAAACACTTCCCCTCTCCACCAGGGAAATGATGACTTGTTTATGCAACACATTTCTGAAAACATTTTTTAGAACTGCAGTCATGTCTCCCAGATTGCTATGCTGGTTGTCAAAACAGAGCCTCTTTTTCCCTGACTGTACCATATGTAATCCTAAATCCACTTTCCCTAACTTGATATCACCCATGCAAGATTTGGAGATGATTAGTGGAAAATACACAAATGAGACACTGTTCTCCAGAGAACGGCCCAGCAGGAATAATCTGACTGGGTTTATATTTATTAGCCTGATGCACATCTAACTTGTTTAAACAAAGCTTTTGTCAAATGTCAAAAAAAAAAAAAAAAAAAGAAAAAAGTTAACGCAATCCAAGGCACGGTCTCAAAGGGAATTAATGCTGAGCTGGAAGCAGTGCAACAGCCTTGGTTACAGCAACAAGGCAACAGTGCAAAGGGGGCCCACTTTACATCAGCTGTGCAGAGATCCACGATGAGGAAAAGGCTGATTTCCTAAGAGCCCCCATGGAGAACCCAAAGCAGGAAAGTGGGGTGGGGAACATGGTCTGTGTGGATGAGAGCAGGGAGATGGCCCCACAGAGCCTCCCAGGTGCCCTGGATGCTCTCCCTGTCCTGCCTCCCTCCCCTGGGAACTCTGCTCTGGCAGCACACCTGAGCAAGGCAGACCCACCTCAGGTGCTCCAGCTGCACAGTTAGTTTTTATCTTCCTACAACAAGCCAATACCCACTTACTCCACTTCATTACCTTGCTGCCCAAGGGCCTGTAAAGCCACCAAAACATTGAACCAGCCCTGAAAACCTGGGACTTAGCACTGTGCAACTGAGGCAGGGATGCATCCTGAAGCTGACAAAGCCAAGCAAGCAGGAGAGGGCTCAGGTCTGCCAGCAGCTTTTGCCTGAAAACTGCTTAAAAAGAGCTAATAACAGTTAAAAAAGGTAGTATGTGACTAAATGCTCCTTTAGGGAAGAGTTTCCTTTCACAGCTTCCTATTAAAAAGGAACCAGCTACCAGCAGGCGTTTTGGAAAATACGGGACCCGTGCAGGTCCAAAGAATTTCTTTTGGAAAGCCAAAACATTGCCCAAGTGAACTTTAGACTGGGGGGCTGTAACACAAAGCCTCCTGCAGCTCTCCCCTGCAGATAAAGCTGCAGGTTTGGAGGAAGCCAGAAGTAAGGAAAAGCTGCTGGGATGCCAAGGTCCATCCCCTATCGTTCCTTTGGCTTTTCCCCTCCTCCCACCTCACCCAGCACCTGAAGAATTATTGCATTGCCTAAAAGTCAACACAGAACCACTGCAAATATCCATTCCTTAATCCTTCTCCATTTGAAGCTTATAAAGCTGAATCTTTACTTTGCCAGAACTGGTAAGATGACTTTTTTTTTTTTTTTTTTTAAAAAAAAAAAAAAAAAAAACACTCATCCAGGAATCAGACTGTTGTGGGTCTTCACAAAAATCCTGCCCTCTGGCTATGCTCTTATTTGTGTTTCCTGGGTGAAGCCAAGAAACTCAAGTGTGTTTTCCAAGCTTCAGCAGGTTCCCATCACCTCAGGCACATACTTTAAACTCAAAGCACTGCACCAGAAATGATATCTTTAAAGGAGCCCATGCAGAGCTCAGTAATCACAAACCAATTTTGTTCACCTACGAGACCAAACACCTCTGTCCTTAAAGTCCTGACCCTGATGCTTTTCACACCTGCTATTTTACAACATGCAAATGAGGCCTATTAAAGATAATTTGGAAAAAAATGAGCTATTTTTGCACAAGCCCTCTTGCTGCATCTTGACCTACAATGTGCTCTAACAAACCACACTGTAAACTGAGTCCTTGCTAAACCCCTGCACCCAAACACTTAAAGAATTACTCTCCCTTCAAAATTCTGTTCCCTACTAATCCTATAACCTTCTATATTTCATATAACCTATATCCTATAACCTCATATATTTCCTTTATATGAGCTGAGAAAGGAAAGCTGGGGGCCAGTTTGTATTTTTTTCACTTCTGTGCCACTTCCTCAGGTAAACTCAACCCCATCAGCCACTGAAATTCATTATAAAAAATTCACTTCATCCTTAGAAAAAAAAAAAGCCAAAAAACCCACAAAGATCTAATCTGTAGTTCAAAGCCAACAAGAAGGGCGTCAGCCTCTATTCCAGCAACACCAGCAGCACACACTCTTAAGAAAATAATTAACACAATCAAGTGCAGCCTTAAATCTGTAATAAAACACAGCCACTTGGAAGCAGTGCAGTGGGGAAACAGAATGCAAACAGCCACAGCCTCCAGATCCCTAGAGAGCCACCCCAAAAGCAGCAGCAGCATGTGTGACACTGAATGCACACTTCCAGGATCCAGAGGGACCAGCTCTGCCCTGCCAGGGAGCTCCCAAAAGCTGCTCCTGCCCAAAGCCAGGGGAGCTCTGTCCTTAGCATCACACACACACACAACATGTGGTTAGCACATCCAGGGAGCTACTGGGGCAGAGCAAAACAATTTCTGGCCCCTCCTCCCCGTTTAAATGGATTTATTTTTTCCCAGGCCCAGGCAGGCAGGGGGATGAGGAGCACAGTGCAGGCTGCAGCTGCTGCCAGCAGCTGGAGCAGACCCCGGCACAGCCACAGCATTCTGCATTTTTTTTATGCTGCAGTGCATAAGAGTTCACATCCCAGAATGAAAACAAAGCAAACCCCAAAATAAACTTCACTGGCTTACTAATTAAAGGGATTCGTTCCTCCAGGAAGGCCAACACAAACCACTGCTGTGGGGTTAAGGATGTATTTTTAGCACTCAGTCATTCCAGCACTTTTATGGAGCCTGTGCAAGGGAACCAGAGCCTGACTATCCCTATAGCATCATCAAAAGCTCTGTCTAGGAAGGGGGGTTTTTTTCCCTTAAATTTATTTGAAATGCCACAAGACATTTGCACAAGCTAAATCCCAACAATACTGGTATTTCTTCTCCAGCATCCACATTCTCAGTCCCTGTTGAGGAGCCAGTGAATTTTGACAGCCACCACAGAATCCCAGGCTGGTTTGGGTTGGAAGGAACCTACAAACCCATCCCATTTCACTCCTTCCATGGGCAGGAACAACTTCCACTAGACCAGGTTGCTCCAAGCATCAACCAGCCTGGCTGAAATACAGCAATTTCAGTTGATATCTTATTTTAATAATTCTGGCACATTTTTAATTGCCTTTGCTGACCTTTCCACTTAATTCACAGCAGATGGGGGTTTACCATACTGCAGGTCACACTGTCAACAAATAATACTATTTATAAGATAAAAGCCTGAACTTAACAATAGTAGTCATAGGTTTGAAACCAAAAGACAAACAAGCATTTCCAAACTTACTGTCTTCACCTAACTCTAGGAAACTGCTCCCAAAGGCATGGAATATGAAAATCTCACTTTCCACTGCTTTTCTAACAAGCCAACAAGTTTCCACTTGTAACTCGGTCCCAAACGATGGCTGTAAGGTTGTTCCAATCACATTCCAGATTTTTTTCTCTTGACTGCTCAAGACATCTAACCTCAGGATTAGAAAAATGGCATCAAGCTGTACCTGATGGAAGCAGAGCTGGCAGAGTGAGGTGCCTCCTGCTCTGAGTGTTCTGTTTAGAGAAAGCCCAAGCTGGTCTAATACAGAAATCATCAGGTGAAGCAGATGTGGTTCTTACCAACAGATGCAAGGAAAAAAGGGGACAAACCTTAATATATGATGGTAAAGCAATCTCAGCAGTGAAATCCCTTCATTCCACAAAACTCTAAGGGTTTTTCATGTTTGTGGATAAATAAAACAGCTTTTATCCTAAAGACCAACAAGAGGCAGACAAGAAAACCCAACTCATTTTATAAGAGTGGTTTGGGTGAGCCCCAGCACCTGAAATCCAAATCTCCAGGCCATGTTAACATAAGGCAAAGGCAATGCCATCTGTACCAGCTGGCTCCAGTTAACCTTTATCAGCTTTATCACCTTTATTAGCTGTAGAAGCATTTCCTGGTGGGCTGAGAACCACCCACCGTTCATGTCCCTGCTGACTCACACAAATAATAATCAGCCTTTAAAAGGTGCTGTTCCACCAGGTTGTGGAAATCACAACCAACTCAGAGAGATGAGGAGACCACAGTCAGGGATCTGACAAGATACACCAGGGCATGCAACAGAATATTCACTATTAAATAAAAGTAGGGTGAACAGTTCTAGCAGCTCCTGTGCATTTATGTAAAAACATAATTGCAGTTTAACTTCCAGTTATTAAGAATCATAGAATAGTTTGGCTTGGAAAGGATCAAAAAAGATCATCTGCTGCTATGGGTAGGTACAGAATACAGATTTCAGATAATCCCTATTGTCCAACTCCTTCTCCTCTTATTCAGACCCCAAGATGAATACCTCAGGACAATTTGCTCCCCTTATCTGCCTCAGTGCCAGCCTCCAAGGCAAGAGCAGAGTATTTACATATCATTTTAGCACTGCCCATGTCCCTGGGAGCACAGATTATCAGGGAGCCTAAAAGAGGAGGAGGATCACACCCTGCTACCCTTCCCTCTGGCAGGATCTACAGGAGGCTAAGAAAAGGCTCACAGCAGTTTTCAGCAGGATCACCTTGCCAGGCTGCAGGACAAAATTAAAGACTGCACACAAGCCTACTGTTTTTATAGAAAACAACTGTTCTGATGGAAAAGCTGGACAGCAGACAATACAAACTGAACACATTACCTTGCACAGAATGAAACCACCCTCCTTCATGAAACCCTTACATCCCTGCTCCCAGAGGTGCGTCAGGCTCCTTAAATGCTGCCTCCCCTGGAGGAAATCCTGCCTAGGTCCTTCTTGTGAGGTGATTTTTATTAACCCTGCCCAGCATTACAGAGGAGCATCATCAGCATGCCCTGCTCCATCCCAAGCACTGTGGATACACATCAGGAAGTGTCTGCATCCCTGTTAAAATCACTGAAAAGTCAGGATGGAAAAGACCTCCAAGATCAAGTCCAACCTTATTCTAAGCAGCTAAGCTAGGTGTGCACTTACAACCAGACATGTCTGTCATCTGTAAACCTCTAAAGCAATTATCATGGTGAATTATACCAAGGCTACAGCAGGAAAAAAAAATCAAACTGTGTTACCTATTAAATTGCTTTAGGCACTGTAATACACAAGAAGAACGAATGAAATTATCTAGGGAAGCATTACATGAGTTTTTCCCCATTAAAAAAGCAGGCAGGCAGTCACAGAGGGCTCCCAAGGAATTGCTGGATGAAGAAATCTCTGTACAGACCAGTCTCCACATGAAGGAAAAGCCTGAGATAAATGCAGTAAAAAACCCACTATGGATTTCAGGCTGAAAATTGTGCCTCTGAATAAAACCCTTGCTCAGGATTGCATCTGACACCAAGAACTGAACACCTCTGGCTGCTCTCACCACTGCACCCTAAAATATCCTTGTGACCTGCCTGCTCACAAGGTTTTGCTCTGCCACCTGAGTGACCCCAAGTGTGCCCACCCCTGCAGATACCCTGGATCACAAAGGCTGTCCCTCCCTCCTTCCCAAGAATTCTCCTCCTGCCACACTCATTCCCACTTTCAACAAAGGAAGGGAGCATTTTCACCTGGAGGAAAAAAAACCTTAAAGGTGTTTTCAGACAGCTGAACTCCCCAGAGTCAGGCATTTATCTTTTAAATCAAGTAGAGATGTCACCACAAAAAAAAAAAAAAAAAAAAAGGGAAATATGCTGAATTTCAAAAAGGAGCTATTGGAAATCACAGCATAAGAAGTGGAAAGCTGACATTACCCAACAGATATCTGGGGAACAGAATGTCCAAGATGAATCAAATCAGGAATTATGAGATTTTCTGCATAAACCAAACAGTAAGCACTTGAATTTCCAACTTTTTGATACAGACACTGCATTTGACAGCCTGTACCTCGGTGTCTCCCCCAACACAGACACCCAGTGAGCATTCAGCATTTTGAAGCTATAATGAAGCATTTGTCAGTTAGATCCTCAGAAAGTCAGTCATTTATACCAAAACATGACATCCACTGGCATTATGGACTAAAACCCCCTGGAGCTAAAAGCAGATCCTTTATCAGGAGAGCAACACCTAAAGCTGAGCTGAGGAACCCCAAAGCACACAAATCCCCTGCCTGCCCCCAAACACAGCACCAACAATAAAGGAGAAATGTGATGCCACTCTTCCAAGGCTGCTTCAGCACAGGATGTTTCCTCCTCACAGCAACTTCAAGGCTGTTGCAGTTCTTCTCAGTAATTCCCAAATTATTTCCAGAAGTGATTTATAACAGGCCCAGGGACAAAAGCTGTGAACAGCACAAGAGTCTACTGAAAACTTGACCTTTGGGGTTTTGCATTGATCCCCCAGCCTCTATTGGTATTTTCCAAGAAAATCCTATACTTAAATCTCACTTTAATACAAACAGCCATAGAGTTTCCAGCTAAAGAATCTGCTGTAGGAATTAAATGCCACACTTCTCCCTGAAAATTCAGGTGACCAAAACCTCAAAGAGTCAAGATTTCAAAAGCTGTGCTGTAATTCCAGCTGCATTTACACAATCTGGCTCCCACCTCATGTACCTATTACAATGTCCTGGAAATGCTCCTCAAAAATGCTGCCAAAATCTGTGACAGAACCATTAAAAATGTCCTTAAAACCCCCAACAAAACAACAAAAATCCTCACAACCACCTTGAGGCCCAAGGTTTTAAGCACAAGTCATCCACTGGAAAAAACATGGCATTGAAATGAAGGAAAAAAATACAAGTGAGAATGCTGCAAAACTGCTTATTTCAACACCCAGCTGATTTTATTGGTTCTGCAATCACTTTTTCCTAGGTTTGGCCTGCTGGGTGCATATTCCACTAAACAAACATGAAGAAATAAAGGTGGTAAAATTCACTTTAAGTGATATCACGAGTTGGAGTTAAACACAACTGCATTTATTACTCAAAAATTCCCAGCCCAGAGAGCAAGGACACAGCCTAACTCCAAACTCCTATCACACAGCTCAGCAGCTTAGCCACAGCCATAAAATTATTAAATATGCATAGGAATGTGCCTGACATAAAGGCATTGAAAGCAGATTTCATTTGATAAGGATTTATACATTATCTAAAAAACACATGTATTTATAAATATATATATATTACATATATGTATTTATATATGTAAATAAATAATATGTAATCCCCCCAAAATGCCATGCCATTGAAAAAATGGAATTCCTGGGAAAAAAGGGAATCAAGAAAAAAAAAAAGAATACCCTAAGACTGGCTGAAAAGGGTACAAGAGCTGGCAAGATTAAGCTAAACTGAGTGGTGTGAGCCCAAATTTAGCCTTAGTTTATTTGGCAAGCCCTTTGTGGAGGTTACATGAGGCTCCTTGAGCTCTCATCCAGCACTCACTGCTTGTTTATTTATCCAATCTCATCATCTAAATGACTGAAAAAACACACAGAAATCAATTTTTATTAATCTGAGCAGGGAAAAAAATATGCTTTATGTGTTTGCTGTGGTTTTTGTTCTGTTTTTACTGCACAAAACCCTTCCTTCCTCCTCCCCTGAGGAGTGCTGGTGCTGCCAGAGCTGGGGACAAGGGACAACCCATGTAAACAGTGAAGACCAGCAGTGCTTGTGATGACTGCAGTGACACATTCCTGGGATTTTTCTGCAGGAAAGGAACTCTGGCTCCAGAAAGAAATCAGCTTTTTATCTGGAGTGTGAACCATGTAACCCTGCTGTAACAGTGAAATCCACAGGGAGAGTGGGAGCAGGAATTCTCCATCCCAAACTGGCAGAGCTCCCTGGAGCTTGGCTGCATAACTGGGCTCCCTCCTGCAGGAGGGGAGGAACAGTTAAAATTCCTCTGATTTCATTCCCCAAGGGCAGCAGTGGCAGCTGTGAGTGGGCTGGGAAGGAGGCTGGACACAGACAGGGCTGGAAAAGCCAGCATGGAGCAAGAGACACCCAGAGGCAGCTCAGAGCCAGCAGCAGACACCTGCAGGGACACCTGGGGACAGGGCAGTGACCTGGCAGCCAGCACAGCTGAGGGACAGCTGTGGGAAGCCCTGTGGTGGAGAAACAGGGCCACACACACACCTCAGCAACCATGACTGCATCACAGCCAGCTCCATCACACACCTCAGCAACCATTACTGCATCACAGCCAGCTCCATCACACACCTCAGCAACCATGACTGCATCACAGCCAGCTCCATCACACACCTCACAACCATTACTGCATCACAGCCAGCTCCATCACACACTCAGTGCTGCCAAGCAACACCAGGCTGGTTTTCCATCAGTTCTTCCACACAAAAACAACCTGTCTCCATGCTTCACCACGCTGTTTATGGGCAGCATCACACTGACACTGCTCATTCTCAACCTGGGGGCCCTAAAAATACAAACCAGAGCAGGCACGCTCGGATCACACTCCACGTCTGCTTTATTTGGGGATGGAAAGGGATTTGTTATCAGCCAATTCCTGACATACTTTGTGAGGGTAGAGGTTAAGGCAAGCTGTGACAGGAACATACCCTGGAAGAATAAAGAAGAGGAGCTTCACCTTAACACCTCAGCCTGGTTACTGCAGGCACCCTCGACAGGCATGGCCTCTGCTCCTGCCAGAGAAACTTCCAGGATGGAATCCAAGAGCAATTTCCTTCAGTGTGCTCACTTCTATTCCAAGCCACCTGAATGAAAGGATTCCCAGGTGAAAGCCCACAAGGTGCCCACCCAGACATCGAGGGCCTGCAGGAATTCCATACTGAAGTTTCAGTGTGAAATACAACATCTGGGACTGCAATCCATGATCCACAAGGAAATTAAAATTCCATTTTCATGGCAAAAGGCATCTAATCATAGGAAGGAATTAATACAGCATCATTTAACAGTTACCTAGAACAAAACTGTAATTAACACAGCAAATAAATCCCACTTTGTTCTGGAGTCCTTTATTTTAAAGGCAGGTTTCTGTTCTGTTCCCCCTACCAAAGCAATCTCAGCAAAGTCCTGCTTCCAAGATGCTTCCCTGCAGACGCTCAGACTTCATTCAGAAGGGACACAAAGGCCCCTCAAAATCAAGCACTGCTATTTCACCACCCCAAATCAGGATGGGATCCAAAGGGACCAGGTGAAAACTGCCAGTAAAAGCCACCCAACAGAAAGATTCCTTCCTTAAACAAAGGATAACACGAATCCTGGTGCTGCTCTGGCTGAGATTTAGGTGGGAGGATGTGGGAAAAAGCAGTGAGTGGTACCCTGCCCATCTGCAGGAGGACAGGGATCAGGAGTGCTCCAGGTACAAGGAGCCTCCATGAACATCAAACAGCAGGTGCTGGGAGATGTGCTGGAGCCAAAGGACAAGCACTGAGCTGCACTTTAATCCCCACTGTCCTTCAAGGGAAGATTATTTGTTTCTGCCAGTAAGCTGCCAGCCTGGGGAGGGCATCTGGGGCTATGAACTGCTCTGACATGGCTCAGGGAAAGGTCTCCTCTGGGTTTTTAGCTTCAGCACTCAAGTGGAACTTGGCCACTGTGGCAGAAATACACAGGAGCAGGGCAAGGCAGCACTGCACAAGCACCTCAGGACAGAAATAGCACATCTGCCCAGGACTGTGACATCTTAATCAGAGTTAAACGGAACGGAACCATCTGCCAAATTGGAAAACAAAGTTTTACAGCCTTCATATAAAATAGCAGCCATTGTGTTTCTATTTTAGAGGCACTCAAAAACATTCCACAACTAAACACACACACACATATACATATATATATATACACATACATAACATATATATAGAGATTACATATATATATTTTTTTTTTTTCATTTGGGCATCTCTCAAAGTGCTTTTCAGAACAAGTTCTTCCACACTATCAGCTCTGTTTCCTGAAGGAAAGGGGCAGGCACTTAGAGCAGCAACAAGGCTTTAGATGACTGCAGTGCTGTCTGCTCAGCCTCTACTTAGCATGAATTCTCCTGCCTGCTTTAAGTTAAAAATAGAGTCAGTTCAAAGGGCTGCAGGTCAACAGCATGAGCAGGTGATTCAGTGGCAGACAGCAGCCAGGAGCCACACCTGGGGCTCTGCAGGGCCCCAGAGTGAGGAGGGAAAGCAGGTGGCAGTAGTAAAATGTGGCAATAATCTCAGGAATGTTTAAGTCCCAACATAAAGCAAACCAACTGCAGGATTTCGCTTTTCACTCCCCACCCTTTATGCTCACAAGACCAAGAGATAAGCAGGGGCAAAAAGGGAAGGATTCCCATGAGTTCTGAAGGCAGCCAAACAGACTCCCAGCATTTCCATGCCTCTGGTGCATACACACAGAAATAATCAAGCTGTTTACACATCTCCATGCACAGTCAAACATACATCCCTCTTATCTGATCCCAACCTGCTCTTTCCAGAGCCTGTCATTCTCAAATAACCTCACCCTGAGTCACCTGGGAAGCTCTGCAGATACCTAAACTGAAAATAAAAGAGGTTTTTTCTGGGAACTTCAGTTCCCCTCCTCAAAGGCCCCATCCCCACCTCACCCAGGAGCTGAAGTTCAGCTCTGTTCACAGCAATGCTCTAATCTCAATTACCACAATCTGCCCTAAGCAGTGACTTTCCAGCTAACTCAGAAATAGCCAGGAATTTTGAAGACTTAAGACATGCTAAGATATTTCAGAGAGATTAGAATCAGATACAAAAATAACATATTTTGGCCAGAACTGCTTGCATTCAAAGGCATTTCACTAACGGCCAGGTGACCTCACAGAGACAGTGCCCTGCAAACAAGAGCTGAAAAGAGGCTCATCACTCCCAGGGACTGCTTTTAAAACATCTTTTTTTCAGAAAGAGTCCTTTAGTGTTGCTTTCTTCTTCCTCTGACCCTTGGGAAACAACCCTGCCATGCACAAATCTACATGGAAATAAAAATATCTCTAGTTAACCCTTGAACAGCACGAGGCTGCCCAACCCCATGCTGGAAATCTGAGGAAATTCCTGGCCAAACAGCACAAAATCAAAGATAACCCCTTCTCCTGAGGGCAGCAATTAGCCTCTTTTCATTAAAGCAAACTCTTCATTGACTAATTTAACAAGTCAGGGTGTAAGAAAGCTCTGGAGAGACCTCACTGTGGACTTTCAGTACCTAAAGAGGCTTTTTACAAGGTCAGATAGTGACAGCACAAGAGGGAACTGTATTAAAGTAAAAGAAGAAAGATTTAGATTCAATATTGGAAAAAATTCTTTATTCAGCAGGTGGGGAGGCTCTGGCACTGCCCAGAGAAGCTGTGGATGTTCCACCACTGGCAGTGTCCCGGGCCAGCTTGGACACTGGGGCTTGGAGCAGCCAGGGACAGTGGAAGGTGTCGCTGCCCATGGCAGGGGTGGCACTGGATGAGGAGGGGACAAGAGGACACACACAGGGAGAGGGAAACCAGTGACAGCCAGGGAGGAAGAGCAGCCAGAGCAAGGAAACCAACAATCTGCAGCCCAGGTGATTTTTCAATTCAACTCAGGTGAGAGAAGAAGAAATTTTAATTTCTCTCCAAAGCTTCAGCACAAACCCCTGAAGTCTGTGAAGAGCAACACAGAGTCAATTTTAACAGCTTCAGTAATTAAAACTGGAGAAAAACTAAACCTTGTATCCTCCATGAGCACAAACTCAGATTTTTCCCTGCAGGACACAGAGGTCGAGGCATAAAATCTGTTGCCTTGCCAACATAAATATTTCTGTATCTCTGAACAGAGGAGCTTCTGAGTTGGGATGTTGCATAAGGAACAGTTGGGTCAACATCCCAGTTTCCCAGGCATTTAACCCCGGAGATGAACACAACATGAGCCCTGGAAGAGCAGGAGATGTCTCAGGCACTCTCTCACTCATCCCAAAGAAGACTTTGGGCTTTGGGAGCCCTTGGTTTTGGGAGCAGGGAGAGCATCACCTCTGCAGAATTGCTCATAGGCGTTAAGGGCCACTACTGATTTCTCAGGGTCCAGCCTAAGAAAAGAAGTGCCATTTAGGAGTGAGAACAAACAGTAACTCATTAAGGTGAAATATTGTGCTTTTAACACCCAAACAACATCTGCACCCACCGAAGCAGCAGAGAAACTAAGGAGGGATTCAGCTCCATAAATGCCTTACACATTCCTACAAATCAAATCAAATACAGCTGCACTGAGTGGTTCAGCACCCACTTCTCCAAGAGTTCTCCCTTATGTTTAATACATTGGCACTGCTGTTAAGCAACTGTTTGCATGGGAATAAGAGGGAAAAAAATTGCATCAGTAATGCAGAACCCTCTTCCCAAACCCCACACATGTATATGTATATACACACCAAGTCCTAAAGCAGCACTTTCAGGAATCCAGATTCTCTGTCAAAGGAGCCAGACAAGCTGACTGACAAATGCATGCAAACAAAGAGGGATTATAAATCACTTGGAAGCACCAGGAGCTGGCAGCACTCAGCACAGTATTTGAGCTCCCCTTCATATCTAAGTAGCAAAACATCAGCATCTAATCCTTCCAAGTAGGAAAGATCTGCTGGGAGGCTTCATTCACAAAATGGGAGCTGGGAAGAACAAGAACCCTTTACTAACACTGGGGTTTTCCCAAGAAACTTTGAATTTATTTCTTATTAAGTACGTTCAAGGATGAAATTAACTTCCCCAAGCTCAGCAGTTGAGACACATCATCAATTCATTTAAAAATCAAAGTTGCTTGATATAACCAGAACTGACATTGCTGAATCTTTAATTCAACAGCTCTCTCTATCTATAGGCTAGTGAAAATAAGGGTACAAATAACGGGTGTCAGGTAAAATGAGGGAACATTTCTCAAAGCAAGGAGACAGATTTTGAGTACCACCCACATGGAACATTTACAGCCAGGAAACAGAGGTGCCTACCTCCTAAATCCCAGGGACTGTACTGACATTAGAGCCAGATCCTACAGGGCTCCTCACAAAGCCCTTGCTGTAACATCTCAATACATGGAGAGATTTACTCTGGGTTATCCCTTCAGACAAGTGACCTTTACATCTTCATCTGGGCAGCCTCAACAGAACCCAGAACACAAGAACAAGCACCGAGCGTGAGGTTAAGTGATGGCTCAAGTGAACCCACTCCACAAATACCCCTCCAAATGAGACCTGCTGAGCAAGTGACCCTCGAGACAAACACTGCCCTGAGTCCCTGCCTGTCCCAAACCCCTTCCAGCTGCTCCTGCAGCCCTACAGCTGCACTGCAGCTCTCCCTGCCTTGCTTCCCTTCTTATTCCCAAAGGAAACCTCAATAAATAACAAGGCCGACCATTAATGTCGTCTGTGATGATCAAAAAAAGATTGCAGAAAGCTCCAGAGCGCTGTTTGCTTATTCTCTGGCTGGCATTTGCCGCCTGCTTTGCGTTAGGGAAACATTTGGTACTATTTTGTCAATAAAGCACAAGTATTTGTCACACACTGTCATTATGTACCAGCCTGAACCATCAAAAATCATCAGGCGCCCCCTTTTTAACTCCCATCAAGATAATAGCTTTATGTTGGATGCTTTTCATGAGCAAAATAGATTATAGTTTCACGGGTTCAATACACTGACATTTCTTTTTCCTCGCACATGAAAAAAGCCATTCTGTGGTTTTTGGCAGAATTGCCTCTCCCTCTGTGTTTACTGCAGTTGCCATGGGGAAATCCCAACACCACTTATCAAAAGTAACACCAGCACATTAACAGTCTGCATTAGTGATTTCTGGTTAAATCCTCTGCAGCACAAAGTGAAAAGGAATATTCAGGCATTTAAAACATGTGCTGCTCTCTGCTTTCCAAACACCAATTCCTGAGGTTATGGCCATGCCAAAGAAAACCCCAGTACACTCCATCGTTTTACACTCATTATTTGGTAACTGGAGAGTTGTACTTGGGCAGTCAGCGTTCAACTGCTGCTGGTCATCAGCTCTGCAGGATCAAAATTAGCTCTGCTCTGCAGCAGAGAGCCAAACTGCTCATTCAAATACACCCAAGTGGTTCTTCAGTGGTGATCTAGGAATCCAAGACCTGGATGTAGCCCTGCTAATGAACTGACACTGCTTTGAAATTGTATTTTGTGAAACAGGAGTGATGGCTGGTTCTGGCTGCTTCACTAGAGAGAGTAAGGGTTCGGCATCTGGTACCAGTGATTTCATTTTGCAGGGCAAAATGACCATTACGTCCAGCAAAGAACTGCAGTCAAGTCATGCAGCAACTATGAGCAACTTAAAACCCTCCTCTGGTCTCAGGAAAAAGCTCATCTGCCACCTCACAGACAGACTCCACCTCTGAAAATCCAGTAACTGTAGACTCGCCAGGATGAGCAAAGAGTTCCAGGGGAACTCCAGGATCACAGAATCGTTTAGGTTGGACAAGCCCTCCAAGGCCATTGAGCTGAAGCTGTGACTGATCCCCACCTTGTCCCCAGCCCAGAGCTCTGAGTGCCACGTCCAGGTGTTCCCTGAACACCTCCAGGGATGGGCACTCCAAACCTCTCTGGGCAGCTCCTTCCAGTGTCTGCCCACCCTTTCCATGGAGAAATTCTCCTGGTGTGCACCCTGAGCCTCCCCTGCTCAGCCTGAGGCCGTTCCCTCTCCTCCTGTCCCTGTTCCCTGGAGCAGAGCCCGATCCCCCTGGCTGTCCCCTCCTGTCAGGGAGTTGTGCAGA
>JANRGV010000104.1:1312131-1336985 GCA_024734035.1 Alethe castanea | reverse complement strand
AGGATAAAAAAAAAAATTAACATAATTTTCTAACATGCCAAAAAAAAGGTGGGGGGGGGTGTGGAGGGAGGGCTGGAAAATTCACTTCCTTGCTTTTGCTGCTTTAACTCCAAAGCTAAGCAAGCCCAGCTGCTCAGGAAATACCATTGGAATGAACACATTATTGAACATGGAAGAATCAATCGAGATTGCTGTCAAAAATTTCACATGCTGCAAGCAGGCCAGCAATCAAAGGGCTCTTACGAAATACTTCTCAGCCATGTTGAACAACTTCATCTTTCCAAACTCGGGCACATGATCAAAATTTCTTAAAAAAAAAAAAAAAAAAGGAATCACAGGAAAAAAAATAACTGAATTAGAGGAATTTCACCAGGAAGCCAGGAGCTATTTTTTGTTATTAACACCTGACATAACATGACTGTTCTCTAGGTATTGCATTTCTTCCAGAACAAATGAAGAAGAGGAAAAAAGTTGTAGCTAAAGATTACTTCTTTCCAAATAGCAAATCCCACTCATTTTGTGACTGATTTCATCCCAGATTCTTTTCACTGACACATTTGCTGACAACACACATTGACTCTTTTAAAGGGCAACTTCAGCCAATTTTGCTGTGAAAACTTGAACCCCAGGGAGGTTTCTCTTCGTCAGCTGACAGTGATGAACAATTTGACCACACCAGAGCTGATCAGGGCTCTCCTACAGCCATGAGGAGGAAATTTCAGAGCTTGGAACAACCTGGGATAGTGGAAGGTGTCCCTGCCCATGGCAGGGGGTAGAATGAGATAAGCTTTAAGGTTCTTTCCAACCCAAACCACTCTGGGATTTTACACCAGGTTTCCCATGTCCTGATGCAACAGATTGGTTTGTTTATGATTTTCCTGCATTTTCATAATGCTGTGCCACTCTGAAGTAAGTATCTGCAGCAAGTCTGTTCTTCCTTGCATCAACAGATGGAATGTAACTGCCTGTTCAGCTCCTTTTCCAAGCAAATCATCTGGATTCTTACTTCTTTCCCCTACAGAACCTTTTGGTGGCCTGCAACATCTGACAGTTCAGATCTTGCAGCACATAGGAGGACACTCTCAACTGATGCTGTTCTTGCAAATTCTATATTCCTTCATTACTAAGCTGAAATAACCAATTATTGCTGAGTTTTTCTTATTTTTCCTCTTAACTTGGTTGACTATAATGGATTATCACCTCATGGACTTTAGCTCTGGGATACTCCATTTGACAGCACCTGAAGTTTTTAGTTTTTTTAATATCTGCTATCATATGCCTTTAGTTACTGAAACGTTCCCAGCAAAGGGGCCATTTCATTCAAAAACCCTTTACCTCCACATACAAAATGAAAAATAATGAAAAATGAACAACCAATCCTGAGGGTAGGGTGTGTACCAAACAGAAAAAGCCCCTCAAGCACCTCCTCTTTTCCCTCCTTACCCAACATCCAGAAGACACAAAGATACAACCTTCATAATTCTGTGACTCCACCATGAATAGAAAAACATATTAATAACCACTACTACCCATTTCTGCCACCTAAAACACTGCCCTCAATGTACATTTCAAGCCTGGCTCAAATAAATTGTTGCATGAGGACGATGCTGTGCATCCTTCCATTTATATCCCAGACAGGGGGGTTGAGTAAATTTCTTATAAAAGCAAATAATTACAGAAAACTTAAGCCCCTTGCTGCTCCTAATTTGAACTGTTCTTTCAGCTCGAAGCCACAGCATTTGCTAATGGCCTGGATTACTTAGCAGAAATTAAGTTTTGTCTTAGAGTCTCTCAAATTAATGACCTCAGTGGGGAATAAGCTTTGTGAAGAAGAGTCCTGAGGATGCTGGCAAACACAAGAAAGTAATGGGAACACAGGTTTTGAAGCTGAAGATTAAAAGGCTGCTTTAAAATTAAGATTATTTATCACAGATGAAAGCTAAGCAGATAGTGTATCTGCCTTCCTGAGCAGAGAGAACGCTCCATGTCAAAAATTCATTCAAAAATTCAAGTCTTGTCCACCTTGAAAAACAATGGAGGTATTTATTTTCCCTTCCCTTCTTATCGGGAATGGATTTTCAAGTATGCTCCTTCAACTTTTATTATGGCTTTTATGTCCAAGTCAAATAGTTTGCACTTGGCATACATGAA
Organism: Alethe castanea; assembly: GCA_024734035.1. Classification (NCBI taxonomy): domain Eukaryota; kingdom Metazoa; phylum Chordata; class Aves; order Passeriformes; family Muscicapidae; genus Alethe; species Alethe castanea. Next base: position 1,334,834 of record JANRGV010000104.1, on the reverse strand, counting down.
ACTAAATACTGACAGATATTGACTGTAAAAGGAAATTCTTAATTGGATGAATTACACCCTCTTGATTCAAACAACAATTCTGTAGAAATGCTAAATCGCACACAATTGCTTGCACCGTGATTCCCATTTTTTATTATCCAGCTCAAGTCCCCAGAATTTTACCCTACTTCATTGAAAAAAAAAATAGATTGAGTAAATTCATGTGAAGATTTATCAGTTTCTTGCATTTAGGCACTTTTAAGGTGTTTGGCACTTCAATTAACTTGTAACATTATGAATTGCATAATCAGAACGCTCTTGAATAATGTTTAATTAAGACCCAAATGTCACAACAAAGGTTATCAGAGGTGTATTTAAAAGCATATTTTACCTGGGAAAAGCTCAATCTTCATTCAAGCTCTGAAGTGATTTGAAATTCAGTGAACTGGGGGAATTACTGAAGTAGAAGGCACAGATCTTCTGAAGAAATACTGAATTTCAGAATATTCAGCTTGCTGAGCAATTAATATAAGTAATTCTGACCTGTCCCTTCTCCTTGTTTCCTTGAAACTGGGATGCTCATAGCATAAGGAATATTCTCAGGAGAGAAATCCTATTATTTGTTTTCCCACCAAACAAGAGCCTCAAGGAGAAAACTGCCAGGTGAAGGGTTCCAACTGTAGCTGGGATTTTTTACAAGTTAAAACAATCCAGGTTTTATGCAGCAATAAGAAACCTAACTGAATTATGTCCTTCTGTCCAAAAGGAAGGAATGAGGTCTCAGATGGCTGCCAACTAACTGCACCTTGGTAAGAAGCACTTCAGTGCAAAATTCTTTACCCACCTTACATTTCTCTGGTCTTTCTTCACCAGACACAATGTGCTTAATGTCAAGAAAGTGAAGTAAACCTGTCTTTGCAATTATTATCAAAGAAAATAATTATGTGATCACAAGAGGGTGAGAACACCAAGAGGAACTGGCTTATCTAAAATTTGTGTTTTACCCCCAGGTTGGTGACTGCAGTTCCTCTGACTGGAGACCACCTGAACCTCTGAAGGGCCCCAAAAGACAAAACCTGTGACTGATTAATCAGGATTCAATAAACTACTGCTGAGATTGGCCAAACCATGCAGTGCAAAGCCTGGCCCCTGAAATCAGACAGTGACAAACCTCTGGCCCTTCAACCAGCCAGTATTAGGGAATTTTGGGAAAATGGGATGCAGCATCTGCACAACATTTTACTGAGCTTGGCAGGTCTCAGCTGCAAACAACCTCAACAGATTTTGAAGCCACAGGGTTAGATGTGCTGGGTTAGAGCCACAGAGGAGCACTGAGGCTCTGCTGTCACCCTGTACCTGTCACCCTTCACCATCAGCAGACAGACATGGCTTTTCCTGGAGTAACTGGGAGTCTGGAGCAACAACTGGGGAACCTGGAGCAGAAAAGGCTGGGCAACCAGCAGCAATCTCTGCTTGCTTGCCTCCAGCAACTCTCACAAGAGATCAAGATCACATTCAGAGGAGTCAGGGAAGCAGACACAGACAGGTACCTTGGCAATCCTTCAGTGTCAAGCCTACAGCTCAGTTCCCAGTCACTTCCTTCCTGGGCCAGCTGGACCTAATGTGGGTTCCATCCCTCCTCCAACCTCAGTTTGCATGGATATCTTCGTTTACATGGAGTAGGGAAAGCAACAGGACAGAAACCTACCTGGAACAGACTTGTGAAACACCAGAACTTGGAGGAGAGCAGAGGAGAGCTAGAGAATGGGAAATACTTTCTAGTATTTCTCATATCTATCCCTTTCATAACAATCTGTGTGGTATAACAAAGTGAGAGAATAAAGCAATTGGAGAAATTTCCCCCTCCTAACAAGCACACACAAATCATGAGGGTTCAAGCTTAAGAAAACAAACCAAACCAAAAATCCTAATCTTAACATATTAATGTTACATGAAAAAAATCTCATTAAAGCCGTAGCAATATTGCAACAATGCCTCCTGATAGAAGTAATCATATATTAATAAGCCTAAATCGTATTTTATACCAGAATATCACTTACAGAAGAGAAGAACCATGTCCAAAATAACATTCTTTAAAGACACTGAACCCTCTTCTTTAAATATTTTAAAAGCAAAAACAAACAACTGCTGGGTAGCAGAACTAAAGGGGCTTTACATCAAACACCAGATATTACTGTGTGGAAGCAGAGGTCACTCCATCATGTGCTCCCCATGTGAAAGGCTCCTGGGTTGAGTTCCCAGTACCTCCCAGTGAGAGAAGGAGGGAGAACTTGTGTGTCCTTACCTTTGGACAAAGTGCTGAGTGCTCTGCCTGCAGGAAACACTTTACCCCAACACCTTTCCAGTTTCTAGAACTTTTCCTGTCACTCCAGGCACTGCTCTCTCTCCACTCCCACCCAGAAAACACAAGAGTTAAACCAGCAGCAGCACCAAAACCTGGGTTTGATTTAACATAGAACACAGGTATCCATCCCTTCATGCTTCTCCTCTAATCCCTCCTTTTTATTTGCCTATAAAAAAGCCTAATTACTCAGCTGCCCCATTTTCTGCAAAAACATTTGAAGACTCCCACAAGATGTACAGGCTTGTTTAAACACCAGGTAATAGGAGCATGTAAAAGATTCATCCTTCCATAAAGTTTCACACAAGATGAAATTCCAAGGCATAACTCATCCATTAGCAAAATTAGTAAGCCTAATGTATGGATCACCTAAACTCCCACTTCAGGGACTGCCAAGTTTTTATCTCTTCAACAACTGCCATGACAGCTTTGCTTAAACAGCTGAAATTTCAAGTACTTTCCAAGTAAAACACAAACTGTGAATCACAGTATAATCATAACTATACAATAAAAATTATCTTAATGCAACTACCAGCACTTCCAGGTCGTTCCCTCTGTACACCATTATTTTGTAAGGATGCCACAAGACATTTTCATCTAAAGAAACCAAACAGATAAAGTCAGGATTTTCTAGTACTTAGTCTAATCAGAAAAAGATTCAAAGCCAGATTCTGGGAGAAACTCAGAGTTACTCCTAAAAACTGAATTTTCTGTTTGACACAGTTTGTTCTTCACACAGGCCCCAGCGAGCCACTGAGAGTAAAAGGTGCTGCCCACAACTGGCATTTTTACATATTGGAAATGCTGATTCATGCATCTGAAAAACTTAATTCATGAAGGTGCTGAAAAACACCTAATGAAGTGTTCATTACTCACTTCAAGAGCTCCTGTCTTTTCCAATACATACAGTTTGGGCTCCAAATGCTATTGAATATGCATATTGCTGCTTTACAGCTAATTACAACCTTACTCTTTTACTGCTTTAAGTATTTATATTCACAATGGAAAGAAAAAAAAAACTCATGCAGTTTTGCATGTATTCATTATTTAACTGTTCAGCAAATCTAATGCTAAAGGTTAATCTTGAGACAGGGACCAGATGTTCAGTTATAAGGAAAATTTTCTCAAGGAGATACCCAGGAAGTCTGTCTTTCCAATCTGCTCCAGCCCACAGAATTTCCCACCACACTTATCCAACTGGGAAAAACTATGACTCAGCCTCCAATTTAACCATGTACAGAGCAGAAATACCAACTCTGAGGGCTGCAGCACAGAGCCTGTAAAGCACGTGGAGCATGCATAGCATCCTAAAGCATTTAAGTGAGCATCATACCAAGCACACACAGCTCCCATCAACAACATGATTCCTGTTACAAGCTTCAGAAGGAACTTTCAATTCTCTAAAACCTGAGCCATTGAGTTGTTTCAGCTTAAATGATAAAGAGAGCACTTGCTCTGGATTCTAACCAGCAGAACACTTCACAGGTAAGTTTAACACCAGTGGATAAGCTTGCTAAGCCTTCTCTTCTCCAGGATGAGCAGTCCCAGCTCTCTCAGCATCTCCTCACCAAAAGATGCTCCAGTCTCTTCATCATCTTTCGGTTCCTCACCAGATTTGCTCCAGTAAATCCATATCTTACTTTTACAAAGCAGCCCACAATTAATAGCAGGAGTTAAGGAAGGATCAGCTCGCTCTGTGTCTCTCAGAAAAGGAATCCCATCCCAGTCTGGTTTGGGTGGGAAGGGACATTAAAGACCATCCCATTCTACCCCCACCCACTGTCCCAGGCTGCTCCCAGCCCCAGTGTCCAACCTGGCCTGGGACACTGCCAGGGATCCAGGGGAGCCACAGTTTCTCTGGGCACCCTGTGCCAGGGCCTCAGCACCCTGACAGGGAAGAACTCCTCCCAGTATCCCAATTAACCCTGCCCTCTGGCAGCAACAAAATTGTGCCTTTCACTCTTAAAGCCATGGCAATCATTAGGAACAAGTAACCTAAGGCTGAGGTGAGGCTAAGGACAGGCTACCACATCACATATGTGTCTTGTCTCCAGGAGAATTTTAGTTCATGCTGCATTTAACTTCTTGAACTTGGCAAATCTTGTTTCCCTCAGCACGAGAAATAAAACTCCCACTTAGGTAAACCCACAAGAACAGCCCATAATCACAGCACTCATGGCTAACTCACAAACACCACCAAGCTCCCCCTGGCTCCAGCTCAGCATTTCCCAATTGCCAAAATGAAATGTATATCCATGTATCTCGCCTGGCAAGCATCCAGCTGCAGATGCTAATAGATTTTCAGTTACTTGCAACAGTGGAAGGCTGTGTTTCAAAATGAGGATAAAACATCTATCCCCAGAAAGAAGAGGATTAGATATTCATTTAGGGGTTTTCATATTAAATCCAGATCCTGCTAACGATGGGATGCCCTCTAAACCAATCCTAAATCCCTCTGTGGCCCCAACATGTCCTAAGATATCTTTAATTTATTCTGCAACCCAGCAGGACAGAAGAGCCCTTCCCCAAGCCACTGTGAGTGAAGAGGGCAAAACAGACAGCACAAAGGAAAGTTTATGGCTCGTTACACAATCTGTGCTCACCTCCGGCCCTTCCACTAGTCAGGATCCCATTGCAAAGTTCCTTAAAAACAGAAATTATTTGCAGAATAATTTAGAACAGAAAAGAAAGGTGTTTAAAAGCCTGAAAACATAATTTTTATTGGCTAAAAGAACCAAACCTGGGTCCCACACTACTATGATGACAGCTTTATTTGACCAAATGTTCATAAGGCTTCTCTGCTCACACATTGCTTTTTGGGGACAATCACAAGGCTTGCACAGGCTTTGAACACAAACTATTAACAATGTCAATGGCATTATGATCATCAGGAGAAATCTACCCAAAAGCTTCAGCTGCATTTTGGGTTTTTTCTGGACTGTTTTTGGGCAGAACACAGCAGCTTCAAGCTGTATAAATCCACCAGAGCAGGACATGTCTTGGCTCAAACATTTCAACAAACACCTAATTGTATTGTCATACTAAGGAATTATCATACTAAGGAATGATTATTTTACTCACCTGACAAGTATTTTTCAGTAGCCTCCTGGATAGCTTAAGGTTGCTAATAACACAATTATTGACTAAGACAGGAAAATTTATCAACCAAGCCACAACTTGAAGTGTAAATCTTAAGCCTTGTCCTTTCTGAAATGCTCCAACCATAGCAAAATAAAACTGACAAATATTTCATTTGGAAAAGCATCTTTTATATTTCTCTGGAAAAAGTGTCACTTGAAAATCCCCAGCCCTTTCTGAGCTCTACATGAAATACTTATCGAATCCTTAAGGTTGGAAAAGGCCTCCAAGACTGAGTCCAACCATTAACCAGCACCACTGCAGATTTGCATACTTACAAATACTGCAGGTTCTACAAGCACAGCAACATCCAGCTGTGCTCATCTCCCAGCAAATCCACTGCAGGAAATCTGTTTCCAGCATTTGACACAGGCACAAAAGCCTTTAGTAAGGATCTGCTTCAACCTAACCATCAATTTCCTTCAAATTGGATGTACACCTGCCAAGGCAAAAATACCTCTATTTTATATTTTCCAAGGCAGGCATCAGGAATTTCATAGCAGCAAGGACTGCTATCACTGGGAATTTATCTGAGAGGTGCAACCAGTGCCTGCCTGCTTTCCCAGGCCATCTCTAGGACAAAACATGACCATTTGGTTAAAGCTGTAAATGCCCATTTCCTAGCTGACCCTCAAACTGCCTCATCAAGGCAACTCCCACACCTGTATTTTCCTCTGTTACCTATGGTAAAATATTCATTTCAGCCATCTCTCCCAAGGCTGTTACAGCCATGTGCTGTCATCTGACCCTCATTTCTTTTGCAATATTACATGATTTTGCCCAGCATCCTGAGGACTGCATTCAAATGCATGCACTTAGTTATAGGTACAGTGGAATATTTCTAGTCTTACATGATTTTTTTTTTAAACCAGGCAAGAAAAGCAATTCATATTTTATTTTTTACCATCAGCCCTTCAAGGCAGGTTTCAGCAGCACAAGAACACTGCAGGCAATTGAGATTCTCCTTCAGTTCCAACATTGCTACAGCCAACATGAGGGACAGGAAAGATGGCACTGCTGGAATACCAAAGAGTGGTGTGACCTTCCCATCTAGAGCTACTGTATGTGTCTATTTTGTGAGTATTCCACAGTTCAGGTGAAGGTATCAGCTACAAAAATTACTTCCTCAGTTCCTTGCCCACTGTTCAAACAGAAACGAATTCCTCACCTCCTCATTTGCTTCCCAGTCCAGGAGCATTCATTTAATTTTCAGGTATTTTAAGAATTTTCTGTTAAATTCACTATTTTTTTTCCTGCCCTTCCTGCCAGCTCTTCAGAAGCCTCTTCTGCTACAGTGAATTTCTACAGGGAACATTTGTAGGCTCCCTTCCCTATAACTACATTAATTCAACTATCTTAGTGAAGTTTAATGGAATGGCTTCCCATTTTGTTCACAATATCCTGACAGAAGAGAAATGGTCATGTAACACAACAATTAGGTTTTTTCCAAGGCCTACATGCCTGCTTTCCCAACTTTTCCAAAGTAATTTCAGAGGAAGAAAACAAACTGCAGGGGAAAAAAAAACCTTTTTCAATCATTCATTCTTAGAGATAAAAACCTATCAAAATGTTCAAATGGAAAAAAAGAAACAAAAACCAAAACAAAAGTAACATTGTGTGGGGGTTTTTTATTCACTCCAATACACCATAAAAAGCTCTTTTTCCAGCCACAAGGGACCAAAGTGACATTTCCATTGTCTACAGGCAAGACAATTGAATTTGAGGTCTGTTGATAAACACTGAAGAGGAATAAAAAGCTTGCAGAAGCCATGCACTTGCTGGAAGGCAAATCTGAGGATCTGTTGGCCAAAATAAAGATTAACACGTGCCCATGGCCACACACAGACGCCAAGATCAGGTGCTGAACAATGGCAAAGAGCCCCAGATATTCCTACACCAGTGAGGGAACCATTCCTTAGGTCAGGTTACATTCCAGGATTTGAGATGTTCTGCATAGCAAAGATCAAAGTGTCAAAATTACACGACAAAACACGAACCAGATAAATCCCAAGGGCAGGTTTGCACGACCAGGCGACAGCGACCGCCAAAAACTGGAAAAACGGATTTTCACCCTGCTGATTGGAAAAAATGCCACCCTGGTGAGGAAGGAGAGGAGGAAGATACTGGAGCAATTGCAAAGCACAGCAACACAAATTCAGCCCCAGACATTTAATTACAAACATGCCAGGCGAGGAAAACAAGGAGGAGCTGCTGCTGGAAGGCCTGGGGTCAGCTGGAAGGGAGGGCCAGGAGGGAAGGAAGCACAGCAGGCCTGATAAGATCAGCCTCCTGCCCCCAAGAATCTGAAGTGACTCCAGCTTTCAGCCTAATAAAGAACATCTTCAAAAGCAGGACTGAACATCTACGGAGAGAGGCTCAGCCCAGAGGCCACGCTACAAAACCAGCCTGAAAATCCACTCCTGAAAGGAGACAAAATTCATGTTCTTATTTCCCGGCCCAGGGGGACAAGGTGCAATTGGGATTCATTTTCTTGAAGCAATCTCAGTAAACAGACCCACTCCAAACCCATTTAAGTTATTGAAAAGCATAAGAACACACGATTTCAAAAATCAAAATCATCATCGTAATCCAGGGAGCTTCCCTGTCTGGGAGGATTTCATCCTCCTGGGAGACCTGGTTAAAGGATATGACTCTTCATGAGGAGAGCTGCTACTGCTCCTCTAATGAGCTTGGAAAGGAGCCTGTCCCTCTCTGAGCAGTGGGAGGGTCACAGGGCTGTGCAGAACAGCAACACCAATGGGCCCAGAAAAACCAAAGGGATGGCAGTGATGGCTGCAGCAAACCCAAAGTAAGGGCCTTCCTCTCCTTAAGACATCCCCAGCTCTTCCAAGACATTTGAACAAAGGCATCATTCCCAGTGCATTCTGGAAGCAGATGTTTTCTAATACCCAACAGTTTGGAGAAACATTCTAACCACAGCCAAGCCACAGACGTGCTCCTGATTTAGCTGTTTTGATAACAAAGCCAGGTCTCTTCCCTTGCCTTCCGCCTTCAGGTGATGGTTTGAGGTTTACTCTGACATTTTGCAGCAATCCTAAAGTTAAAACAATTATCCCTTCGAGACTTGTTTAGGGTAGCTTCACAATTTCAGTCATGTACCTCAGTCCCTCAAGGGTTACTGAACATTTTCCATTTCCTTACTGTATAATTAAACCTTTAGTATGCCATGAATTTCTACCTCAACCCCTCTGCTTTACATTTGTCAACACACTTCACTCTGTCCTCATTCCATCCCTTACATTAGTTTAACCTGGTAAATGACATTCTTAGCAAAAAAAATGTTGCTCTTCTTTAAGTACAAGCTTCTCCAACTCAACAAATATCCACACTGTCAGGCAAAAATGTTGTGGAAGAGAAGGGTGACCCCTCCAGGATTTTGTTATGCCCTTAAATCCACTAGGAACAATGCATCTAAATTCAAATTAAAACATGACACAGAGCAAAGCGTCCCCAGAAATAATGGCATGAACTCAGGAAGAAGTGATAAGCAAGGAAGAACTAATGGAGGGGGAGAGGAGAGGAGCTAAGACACAAAAGGAAATTACACATAACCCAAAACCGTTTTTTATGACAACCCAGCCTAGGTAAGTCATAAATCTGCTTCATGAAATCTAGTGTTGGCAAAGTTGAATCAAATAAGCACAGAACAAAAACTCACTATTCTTAAACAGAATTGGGAGTGACCTAAAACATCAGTTAAAATAAAATAATAAACAAAGATTTTGCTTGAAATTATTCCCTGTACTCCAGAAAGTATTCACAGAGTTGTTACCTATGCCACACTTGCTTCTGTGCTGAAAGCTGAACACCTTTTAGGAAATACAACAACAGCTGTACAAACAAGCTGTATTCTAGTTGCATAATATTCCAAATTATACTTCTCTTTACATTTGTATAGCATTAAATCTGAAAGAAGATTGCCTTTCCATGGAAGGGATCTGGGAATCCACAGAACCCTCAAAATAGCCAGAAGGCAAATGCTTCTAAGAAGTAGGTCACTCCTGCTGCTTCAAAATTATTTACAATCCCCAAACAACCCGTTGTAAACACAGCCAGCATTAACATCAGGCATTATGGGCAAACCAAGCACGTGCACTCAGAGAGGGGAAATAAAACACTGCATTTCAGCAGTCACTGTCAAATAATAGATAACTCCCAAATAAAAGAGGCTGACTCCAAAAAGCCCCTTTTCTTGCACTGAAACAGTAAAATGTAGGCACAGCCTCAGTTCAGTGAGATCCGACTGTCCAAAGCGTGCGACACAAAACATCTACGTGAGCTCCAGGAGAATCTGGCACCCTGTTTTGGAAAGCATACATCTGACCTCACTTAGAAAGGTTGTATTTGATACTGCTCACTGTTTTCTAGGCACAAAAAAGCTAATTACATCCAAACCTCTGCTATGCAGGGGCCCAAGACATTTTGCCAGCCCTTATTAGCTTCAGCTGATACCCACTAACTCTTCTGGGACACCAACAGCATTTGAAGGACCCAGCCTTCACACATTGCTCTCAATTTTCTGCCAGCACTATGGCAAACCACTGTTTACAGCCAGCCATCCTACAGTGAGGAGCTAAAATCCCATAAATTATAAAAGCCAGTCCTTCAAACCTTATCTTTATACCTGCAATAACTCCGCAGTGCGACACAGCTCGACTTAAAGAGTCCCACTCCCCCTCCCAGCCCTCACTTCACAGCACACTTGGAGCACAGACTCCTTAAAAACCAACAACCTGAGGTCAACTCACAAAAGAAATGTGATTTCCTAATATTTCATTCTGCTGGCAAAACGAGATGCCTCTGCAGCTGTAATTGTCCTTGGAGCTCAGCCATTTACGTGCTTTCACTTTCCAGATAAAAATGACCCTCATCTTTCCAGGATACAGGACCATCAACAGGGAAAAAACATGTCACCAGCACCATTTATCCTACATAGGATACATGTGTGGGGTTACCTAGGATGACCTTCCTCACCACACTCAGCTCAGCACCAGATGGGATTTAAATACACATTCCCCCCATCCTAATACTACTAAAGCATTTCCCGCTGTGGAAAATGCAGGAATTAGTACCTGCTACAGAACAAAGGAATTGTGGTTCAGACCAATTCCTTCCTGAAATGATTTGAAATGGTCATGCAGAAAACAACAGATGATGGAGTCACTCCATGAAAAACACTGAAAACCAAAATCCCTTCTTAATTCCAACAGTGATAAAAAAATGTGGAATTAAAACTGCACAGGCAGCACCAACACACTTTTTATTTAAAATGTGCTTCTCCCCACAGGCATGCAAGGGGTCTGAACTCAGAGGAACTTTCCCAGGCTTGGTCCAAGCAGTTGGCTATCACCAGCTGCAAACCAGGAGACTTCAGGGACCATACAGAACTCCAGTCCTGTCTGTTCGGTTGAATAAAAATCACCACAGCTTTGCAAAGGTCAAAAGCCTTCTCTCAGAGCCAAGAACTCCCAGCCTGTTTGCTACAGGCCTTTCCACTTGACACAAAAAAGAAGTCTGAAGTACCTTGTGGTCTGGAAGGTCAGTGAGGTCAACTACAGGTACCTCACAAACAGAACAGGAGACCTGAACCACCACAGAACTACTCTTTCCTTTTAAATTACCACTGTGCATGACCTTGTCAAAGGAAAAAGACTTTCAAGAGAGATAAACATTAACTGATAAACCAGACCTGGAAAATCCAAGTCCTTTTACTACAGAGGCACAGCAGCAGATTCACTGACAGGCTGCAGCCAGGCCAGGGATGGCACTGTCCCTCTCTGCTCTGCACTGGGGACAGTCTTGGGCACCACAGTATCAGAAGGATCTAAAGCTGTTGGAGAGCATCCAAAGGAGGGACACAGAGATGCTGAAGGGCTCAGAGGGAAGCTGAATGAGGAACAGCTGAGGTAAACTTGGCTGCTTCTCCTGGAAGAGACTGGATCAGGGACAGCTCCCCTCTCTGTAACCAGGCTCAGGACACAGGGAGGAGCTGGAGCTCTGTCAGGCAAGGTTTAGGGTGGCTATCAGGAAAAGGTTCTTCTCCCAGAGCATGGCTGGGCACTGAGCAGGCTCCCAAGGAATGGTCACAGCCCCAGGCTGACAGAGCCCAAGGTCAGTGCTGGGAGAATGCCTGGGCTCGATCTTAGAGGTCTTTCCAGCCTTAATAATTCCATGACTCTACATTGCTGCAGCACAGAACTAGGTAACCATGCAAAGCTGTGAGATCACTCCAAAAGCAGAGGAAAACACAAAAACCCAGGAATCTAGTAGATTCTTTCAGGGTATTCATCATACATGCCACTATCTTTCATTTTCATTTTCTTCTGAAGCGCTGTTACCCCTCATCGCCTTTCCAAACCACAGCTGACCATAGTGGCAATGAATTTGGTTTCAATCAATCTGAATGGCCAAAAGTCAGGTATCTTGCGCTGTAATTTTAAATTGCCTTAGCAAAATTCAAGCCAGCTCTTATTGCAGTCTTGACATGATCTTGCTTCGTTTCTCCTAGCTCTGCTTTCAGGTTGTGTGTATATTCCATAGGGTGCCTGCTCTGTAAGCACAGCTGTATGTGAAATTTAAATACCACTTCCAAATCCCTAGAACGCTTTTCTAGCCTTAGCTAAAATAACCGTGTATTCAATTATCACTTATCTCTTAGGAGTAAAATTTATTTTCATCATTAACTGAGCACGTGTCCATCAATTTTTAAAGCTATAGTTCTTCCAAGGGAGAGAACAGTAGCTGAAAGGGCTTTTATTTTCTTGTGGTGAAGGCATGCTAAAATAGACATAAAACGCCTGGCGTAGTGGAGAGCCAGGTGTCCAATTTTTCCTCTTAATGGCTGGAGGCAAAGAGGAAAAATAGCTTTGACCCACTTCTGCAGGAACCCATATGACCACTCTGTGTTAAGCTCACAAGAACACAGAATGTGCTCCTATTTGTGTTAATTTATTCTCTGCAGAAAACAGCTGAACCAAAGGGATTTTCAACTCGCTTCACTTGCCATACATGCTCACCAGAGCTCACCCCGGTAAAAAAATTACATCTGTTTAAAAATATTACTATTTTCAGACAAGTACCATAGTCCTACTGGGAAGAACTGGAATTAAAAAAAAAAAAAAAAGGAAATCAGGAATTTTTCAAGCAAGAAGCTTAGATAAAATCCTCACTGTAGCAGCAGTGCCTGTATCATTCCCACCAGGCTTACTCTGCTGCAAAAGCAACACTTACAGTGAATAATCATCAGCATACATATGGAATACTGATAAAGGCTTTGGAGAATACGGAAGCTCATCAGGATAACAGAATTATGAGAATAAAGGCAAGTTATTTACATATATTGAGCTATCCCTTCACATCCAGCTTTGTCTTTATTCTTAAAGCAGCCCATCTTCCAGGTGATATTTTAGCATTGTAAGGGCACCACCAAGATACCTACATGCAAGCAGAGTAGCTCATAAACTATTTCCACATTCAGAAAGAGCAATATATCTTTTTATAGCGCAGGTGAATCAGATATATCAAGCATAGTTCCAGTTTTTCTCCTTCAAGTTACAGACACTGAGAAGAGTGTCCTCAAATAGAATGGTTTGGGTGGGAAGGGACCTTAAATTTCATCCAGTCCCAACTCCTGCCATGGACAGGGACACCTTCCACTAGCCCAGGCTGCTCCAAGCTCTGTCCTGGGACACTTCCACGGGCAGCCCCAGCTTCTCTGGGCATCTGTAACAAATCCATTCTTCTCCTCTCTGTCTCAGAATCCTGAAGAGTCTCACCCTTTCTCTGAGGTCAAACACCAGGGCTGGTTTCCCCAGGCTGGCCTCAGCTGACTTGAAGCCTCAGCAGTCACAGACACCTGATCCACAATGACCAAATTACCCTCCTTGGGTCCAGCTCTTCTTCTGTGACACAAGATGGTCTTGAAGGTCCCTCCCAGCCCAAACCAGTCAACGGTGATTGCACTACAGATGTACAAGCACCACTGTCCTGGAAGTGCACTGCCAAAAGCTAGACAGCTTAGAGCAAGGGGAAGGACAGCACCACCACCAAGAGTCACTGGAAGCACTGTAACAACCTGCACAGAAGGGCTGTGGTGAGCTGCACTTCACACACGCTCCAGTTCCCTGCTCCAAACAGGGGTGTGGATGATGGCATTAAACAAAAGGCTGACACACATCAGCAGGACTAACAGCAGAGAAGCACAAGGCTTCCAAGCAGATCCCTTTTCCCTTTCTGTTATGGACAAAGCACACCCAAGTTCACAAAGCAGATGATAATTATTTCAAAGTTACAAAAAACCAACTCTTCTTCGCCCAATTATGAGGTGTGGATTTTAAACCTCCTGGAAGGGGAGAGCCACAGAACTCATCATCAATATCCTCACCAGATCCCTGCACAGAAGACTGACAAGCCAAGTGCCATGAGCAGATGGTTCAAGGTTCAGCAGGAACGACCATCATATGCTAATTTGCTATTAATTACAGAAGCTGTCATGATTACTGCAGTGCTGTGCACTAAGGAAGGGCGCCAGAAAACACAGCCGCTAAGAAAGGCTTCTGACTAATAAAGTTTTTGATAAAAATTTTTAGTATTTGGTTGAAAGGCTGAAGGACATACAGTCATTGTGTTTGCTACTATACACACAAAATCTGACATTCCTCATGCAAGGCATCAGCACCAATGCTAAACCCAATCCTTTACTGGTTCAGGGTGGAATCCCAGTGGTTTGGGTTGGAAGAGACCCTAAAGATCACCTCATTCCATCCCCCATTACCATAGGGGGACATTACTGCATCCTGCTCCCAAATAATCCCCAAATAGTTCTTTATCAGTCACCATTAGCCAAGGTTTGAACTGCTGACTTGAAAGATCAAGAGCATCACCAGATTTTGAGCAAATGCTGTCACTCATCACTTCTCTCACATATAAGTTGGTAAGAGAAATGCTAGCAGGTGAAAATAAAAGCTTACTTCACAATTTCTTACCTCAGCATCCCATCAGCTGTGGGACAGAACATAAATGACTTTGTCCTGCTAAAGTCTGCCTAAAGGGAAGGATAAGCTACCCAAATCTCCATATTCCCAAAAATTTTAATGGGTATGTAAATAGATGTTTTTTAGTTCATCAACATTTTTGTGACCCTCAAAGTATAGAAATACCAACACCTCTGTGCCTGTCCACTTCCCACCCTTTCAAAGACAATTTCCGTATGGATTTTGTACAGAGCAGGTTGTCAATAACAGCATAATAGAGATTTATATCCCTACCTATGTCAATTCCTAGAGGTTTTCACTCAGGGGTGGTACTCATTTGTCCTTCCAAGTCTTATCAGTCAGAGCTGCTCAATGTCCAGGCAGACAGGGAAAAGAGATATCAAGAAAGGACTGAAACAACAAAAAAACTTCAGGAATTTCCTTCCCCTCAACACACAAATCCTATTAGCAACTAAGTAGTTGTCAGTGTGAATGACTAACAGCAAATATTTCACATATCATCTGGAAAGAGCCAAGCCCCTGAGATCTCATTATCAGAACCAAGTGCCCCAGCTGACATGAATTATTTACTGCAAACCAGTGCTTTTGATTATGCATATGCATTACATGCTGAAGGTACATCTGTGCCCCAGTTTTTAACCACCATGTGGAGACAAAGCTAGAAAAAGCTAAAACCTAACATTCATTACACAGAACAAGATGATGCTCTTGGTTGGTAAGTTTACCCATCACATGTGATAGTACACAGATGTTTGCAATACAACCCAAAGGTAAATGATAATAGCCTGGAGAATACAGGCATTTTTCTTCCTTTTCTTTTTCACACCCTGACAGGAAAGAAAATTCTTGGTCTTAATCACCTGTACCCAAAGCACAAGGTGATCCATTTCAGTTATCTGAGTGACAGCACACAGGGAGACACAGACACATCAGAACACACTCCTTCCCATTTCCCTCATCTGTTTCAGACCTGTTTCTATCCTCTACAGTGCAATTTCAGAAGGAAATCTATTACTCATCGCAGAGACCAACAGCTTGTGGATTGCAGCATCCAAACTCTGACCATGGGGTTTCCCCCATTTCTTCTCCTTCTTCGCCCCTCAGAAAGCAACCCTAAGTGGGTTGCTTGACCAGTTTCATCAAAATGGAGTGAAGCCTCACTTGCTTCTTTTTTAGGACCACACCATTAACACATTCATTTCATAGTTCCATTTCCAACTCAACAGGTGTTTCCACACTGATGCCTCTGACAGCCATGAAGGTGCCTGCAGAGCAGGCAGATGGTATCTTCCATTGCAGTACTAAATCCAGTCTTACCTTTATGTAAAATCATTATTTTCATGTAACAGAACTTAGAATATTTCTAACACCAGTCTGAAAAACAGGCCAAGTGTGTATGAATACAACAGGGATTCATGATGGAAAACAGACAGCAATTATCACATCAATATTGGGGTGCTCATTCCCAGCACTTCAACGGGCTGATTTAAGATAGCTTTCATATATATAACATAAACCCCTTTCTCCTGTATAGGGAATTCTTCTTCCCTGTGCAAAGTCTTTATCCTCCTTGTTTAATCAACCAGACACTGACCTGAAGGCAGAAATCACGTACAAGTGCAATGTATACAAAGAGCAGCTCAGCTCCCAACACCGATTTTAAAGCACAACTTCACCCCATGAAGACTTACATACATTCAGTGCATACATTTAAATTTGTTCCCCCTGCTCTTTACAGCAACTACCTGGACTTTTTCTTAGAAAGAAAAGTAAATGGGATTGGTCTTGCTGTGGTTTAACCCTGGTTAAGGAGGAACATTTGTTTACAGCACCTCTCCCTTACCAACCTGGAGATATTGACAACCAGAACAAAGCACAGAGCAATTACCAAGCCAGCAAGGCACAGAAACATGTCCTCAAGGGATCTGTAAGCATCCTACACTGTTAATTTTAACCACCAAACCAGACATCTCAAAGGGGAACTTTTAAAAGCAGTGGGATTTGATGTCCACAAGCCCTTCTGGAAAGCTACTCACAGGCTGAGAGTTATCATCCAGAGAGAAACAGGATAAAGCCAGGGAATAACAGGAATAACACCTCAGGTTACCTCCTGCCTGTGGTGAGGGGGCAGGGGAACAGTGTTAGCACCTGAAAGCAAACCAGCACTGATCCCTGCCACATCACTTCCTTGTTTGCCAGGTTAGGATTTATTTTCTCCTAGACCACACCAATCTACATTCACATGCCAAAAAAATGCAAAGAACATGAGTTTGCAAACATAAGCAAAATAACACTTTATATCTGTTGATGCCAAAGCAAAATAAACTGAAGTCCTTGCTCTGCTAGCAAATACATCTAAAATTGGTAATGCACTTGAGACCAATGCTAATGACCCAAATCCATTCCTCCTTTTGCCTTTTGTCTTCCAAATCTTCTCATTCCCACCACTGACATCCTCCAGCCCCTCCCCAAAACACCAGCCTTCCCCTAACAGCACAGTGCCAAAGAGCTTTCCCTTGAGATTTTTGTATCACATCCTCTCCTGCAACAGTCCCCAGTTGTCTTCCCCAAGCTTCCTCCCCCAGCTGAAAGGAAAAAGGACCCAGCACATCCGGTGAACAATCCTCACATACAGCAGGCTTTGGGATGCCCGGATTTGGAAGGTTCATTGCCACAACTGTTCCCATGTCAAGCACTGCCTGTCCCTCTCCCAGCTCTGCAGGCAGGAGAAGGGACCTATTGAGCTCAGCTCCTGCATCTGTACAGAGCTGCATCTTCACAGTTCACTGCTGGCCTTGTCTGAATCAAAGAGAGGAGTTTTAAAATTCAAGCGACCATTTCAGTGAGCCCCTCAGCATTATTTAGCAGCACTGAGAAATACAGTTCACTACCAAGCTTAGCCTCAGATTAATGGCCAGCACACCCCACATTTCTAATTTATCACTGCAAATTTACATGTAGATTCAGTAAGTAGGATAAGCACGGAAGTGTAATAGATAAATTACTGGTCCTAGAATATTTTAACCTGGATCAAGTACAAAACATAAAAGCTGACATAATTTTGATTATAGATTTCAGCTGTGAGTTTTGATGTAAAGAGGCAAGTTGGACACTAATTCACTCCTTGAACTGAACTGGCAGCAGGAGCTCAGAAACAGGTATGGTCACCAAAGGTGCCCCAAAATGTCAGTTTTTAGAGCAACAGCCCAGAGTTACCTGAATTCCAGGTCTCCCTTTGCCACAGTCAGGGGTAGTTTTTTTTCCTAGCAGCAGTAAACCCATCACCCTAAATGTAAGACTTGAACTGACAAAACACAGGAAAAGCTGCCCTAATCAAACAAAGCAATGATAATTTGCAATCAGAATTTCTATGCCATGGCTTCCACACTGACACTGCATTAAGAGATTTGGGAAACTTCCATGGAATGAGCACTACCCTGTGTGATAGAACACTAGAAGGGACTTGGCACTGTGTTTAGAGAATTGTTTTAGTTCTGTTATTTCACAGAATAACAGAACATCCTAAGTGAGAGGGGACTTCTAGGGATCAGCACAGACAACCCAACAATCCCATTCTGGGTCTGAGAGAGTTGTCCAAACCCTCCTGGAGCTCTGGCAGCCTTGGGACTGTGATCACTCCCTGGGGAGCCCGGGCAGTGCCCACCACCCTTCAGCCCTGTATTATTCAGCCTCCTCAGTGCCAACTCACAAACCTGTAAACAGGGAAGATTCTTGAGACATCCACAAACAAAATTCCACATGTCCAATCCTTAAACCCTTCTTTAAGGCATTCTTTCTCTGCTCTCCCTAGGTGTGAACCCTGGACATGTTCATATTCCTTTCACCCTTAAGCCAGCCTAGGAGACATTCTCAACTCCCAGCACATTTATTTGCTCTAGAAATCTTTGGTACAGCATCCCCAGACACCCACAGCACATGTGCATTACCAGCACCCTAACAAACAGAGAAGTGCAGCATCCTAAAGTCAGAATTACCTCTTTTGGGAAGGTTACTCACACAAACTAATGACTCCAGATGCTATTTCCATATCAGCAAGCACACCTTCCAGGGCATTGTTTTCCATATGGTCCTGCACAAACAAGCTTCTAGAAAGCTCACAGTTATTCTCACTGCTGTAAAACAGGAGGAAAGGAAAAATACAGACCCATAAATTGCTCATATTAAGTTCACTTTATTCTATGGACGGTGCACAATTGTCATAAAACAGTTCACCAAGAGTGGTAACTTTCCACAAAGCTATGGCAGGCAATTTATGGCAAGTTCTACTTTTGCATGTGAGGAAAAAAGAGTTAGTGCCAACATCTACAAAATTTGTGACTAAGAAAAATGACATCTCCTTAGGCACTTTTCCCTTAAAAAAAAATCTCTGAACTCACAGTCATACATATCTCACTAAGCAAAAACATGCTGGGAATGTTCAAACTGCTCTCGTGCTGTCTGAAATCTCTCAGCTCTGGGTTTCTGTTTTGGTTTTGTTTAACCTTGGCCTGTAAACTCTCAGTGTCAGCCACACCTCCTGTAACTCTTCCCGTGGAAGGAGATTTAAAAGTTGAAGCACAGGGATCTGAGCTCTCTCTCCAAAGCAAGAGCCAGGCACAAGTCCCACAGCAGGTTACGTATTTAATACCACTGCTCTGACACCTCTGGGCAATTTTCTCATTAAAGTGAGTAGCTGAGAGGTTCAGAGGCTCCAGGTTCATCCTGTGAAATAGCAAGATAAGGTGAGAGTGGAATAATCTCCAACCCAAAGGCAGCAGTGCAGCACATGGAAGTTATTGTACTGTCCTCTGAAGGCCCCCTCAAAATGACACAACTTAAAATCCTGCACTTAGAGGACTGACTGCAAGTATTTCTTTAGATACAAAGCAGGTGGGAATGGCAATATACAATTTATGGGGCCATCCTCAAAACTGACTTTAAAAACTGTCCTACTACTCTTTAGGCAAAGGCAGCACTATGCTGCTGAAACTACTACCATCTGTAAGGTTAAAACCATGTAACTATCAAAAAAGGGATTTAACTTGTAGGTTCTGAGGTTCACAGGAGGATTTTATCCTGTAAACAAGTCTCTGGTCTTGTACCACAAGATTAAACCCTCACAGAACTCATACACACACCCTCAGAGCCTGGACTCAGCTAAACCAGCTTCCTTCCTTTCTCTCATTTTAAAAAACCAGGATGAAACGTTATAAACCAAAAGGCAAACTAGAAAACTGCTGTGAGATAATCAATTCTCATTGTGACTCATACTGTTAGAAGAGCCCCAAAACACTCTTATAGAAAGACTACTAATTACTTGCATAAAATGTGCAGAAAATGGAGAAAACCCAGGAAAATCCCCCTGATGCAGGAATACTTGTACAGCAGCATTTCCAGTCCGAGCCCTGTTTTAGACTGGCTTTCTTAATTCTTCTGCAAGTCCTACGAAATGCAAAAACAAACTACAAGTTCTCCCTTTTCCTACACATCACTTGGCTTTTATCCCATCTTAAACCGACTAGAGAATCCAGTTTGACTTCTGTATCTCATTACCTCCATCTGCTGGCAAGAGCTGCTCCTGGTTTATAAACCCCCTTCAGACTCAGTTCATGCTTAATTTTTATTTAAAAAAAAAATCCTAATTTCAGAAATAATGATAATTACATAAGTGAGAAAGAAGAACACAAACAATTCAATTCCAAAACACCTGAAGGTACAGGCCAACTTACAGACCTCAGATGACTTTTTTTTCTGATGTCTAGAATTTATTCTTCCCTACCAGCATATGAAAATTATCTTTGGGCTGAAACTCAACAGCAGGTGCCCCAGCCTAAGAATTCATTTAAAATATTAATGTGATTTCCCATTAAACTTCACAGCCTTTACTGGTACTGCATTAGACATAAAATCAGAAAATCCTGGAGTGGTTTGGGTTGGAAGGGACTCAGAGCCCAACACATTCCACTCCCTGCCATGGGCAGGGACACCTTCCACTATGCCAGGGTGCTCCAAGCCCCATCCAGCCTGGCCTTGGACACTTCCAGGGCTGTGGCAGAAGAGTAACAGATGCAATAACAGCTATTTAAAAGAATTCCTGGACTAGCACAAGCACCCCAAGGCAATCACACTCCCAGTCTCTATTCCTAAGCCATAGTTCTTCTGCAAAACAGTTCCTCAAAACAAGTTCAACAAAATAAATAATACACTACAATTCAGGCACATCAAAACATATTTTTAAGGCTAGTGGTCTCTACAATCTTGCTTCCCCTACATTAATCCTTATTAGGTGGGATCCTCAAATGTGCCTAGAAATTTTTCTTATATTCAGATGTTCTTTGTAAAATATTAGATTAAGACATCAAAACTATTTGTTGTAATGCAAAATAAAATGCATGCTTTCCTTTGTCCCAGACCTTTTTAATGTTATTTATTGTACTGCTCCCCATCCCCAACTCTCATAGTTGTCAGCAACCAGAAGAGGGCAACATTTTAAATAATATGTAAAACCACCACCAATTCCATCAGCTGCAGAGCACTGGCACATGCTTAGTCTTACCAAAAACCACCAGGTTGTCTCAAAGCTCCTCACTTATCATGTAACAAGGAAAATTTCCATTTCCTCTTTCTACAGATCCAAGAGCTCCACTGAATGATTTGATCAGAAACTTTCTGTAAGGAGTGAATTAAGTACTTTCCCATCAGCACTGCAGTATCATGGTGCTTCAGCCCAAGCTCAGCTGTTCTGTATCTGTAGATACACTACTAACTTGCATTATTTCATGCAGTGAATTTAAAAATGAGACCTTTTCTGAAGCATTTCAAACTCTTTACTTACCACACTGTGTTCCTAAAATACAATCAGTTTGCACAGCTCATTTTTTCATGCAACATACTTAACTTTCACAATGAAGTCAAAATGACAATCCACTTAAGGGAGATGCAAAACCTTTTCATCTCATGAAAAATAACAAAGATTCAGTTGTTCTTTGAAATTCAGTGAGCAAAACATGCTCTGATCCATCCAAGACAGTGCTGCTCACTGATCCACAAGCAGAGTCACAAAATTCTCTAAGAGACTGCTGCTATGGTGATGCCTCTTCAAGACTGAGCAACATCCACAAAAACACTGTGCAGAAGCGTGGCAAAAAAAACTCTTCTGGGTTTTAAATAGTAGATTTCAATTTGAGGAGTGAGAAAGAAATGTTACCATGGAGTTTCAAGAAAGAATCTGAATGCCCTCGATCAAAGTTAAACCTGGGATTCACCTGAGAGGTTTCTTTTTCCTTACACAGATGCCAACAGGTTGCATTAATTTAATCTTTAAATAGGGTATGGTTGCTAAATCTGATTTTTAGCTGTTCCTCGCTGCCTGGCATGGTTCATACCTGAGAATGAACCTGTGCCATTGAGTTTATCCATACTGTGCTTGATCACACCTGCTCTAAGTTCACCTGGTCCAGGTTGGTGCTGCTGTGGGGAGCCTCATGAGAAATCAGCACGTGAAGGCATCCAGGACTAATCCCTGCCTGATAACACAATATTCCCAACCTGGAATGATTTGGGTGTAAGGATGAAGATGCTTGGCATTCTGTATCAGAATCCTTCAGGATTTTAGCCCAGTTTCCATGAGAACTAAATACTTACTGTGTAAGTCAGGCTGATGTATTTTAAATTCCCCATGGTTTTACAGATGTGTGGAGTTTTAAAATTCATAGGTAAGTTTCATTCATGGAAAAAAAAAGTCAACATTTCATAACAGGAAAGTAAGCAAAAAAAAGGGAGTAAAAATCACTCACAGAAGAAATGGAAAGGCCACACTGATTTACTAACACAGATTTAAATATTCAGTCCCAGGCTGATTTTTCCCAGTAAACTAGCAGGAAATGGAATCCAAACTGCCCTTTTGTACCAACTCCCAAATACCAAGAGTCAGGGACAAGAAGTGTCACATTTTTTCCAGTATGTCCAGATAAACTGGCCCTTAAGGCCAATTAGGCAGCTGTTGAAGGGAAGGAAAGATCATGAACCAAGAAGTTCATGAGCCAAGATCAAACAGCTCAGTTTTGTGTGTGTATGATCCCTCTCAGATGTTTTCCCAGAAATGCATTTCCTGTGCAGAAGCTGCTTTAAGCAAAATATTCATATAGACTTAAAATTTAGAAGGTGGGACAAGTGTTTGTAAAAAAAAAAAAAAAACAAAACAAAAAAAA
>JANRGV010000104.1:1282451-1308533 GCA_024734035.1 Alethe castanea | reverse complement strand
ATATTGGGCAGGAATTGTTCCCTGGCAGGGTGGGCAGGCCCTGGCACAGGGTGCCCCTGGATCCCTGGGGGTGTCCCTGCCATGGCAGGGGTGGAACCTGGTGATGTTCAAAGGCCCCTTCCATCCCAAACCAGTCAAGGATCCTGCAATGATTCCATAAATGCCTTTACCTGAACCACTCCAGTAACACTCAACTGACATTTCCAAACCTCAGACTGATAAGAAACAATCAATTTTCATTCTTCTCCATAACAGACTATGGTTAAGCACTGGAAAACTGATTTCATTAGCTACAGAATTAAGGCTATCATAGCAAGATTTTGGGTAGTGTAAAATTGTGAATATCAGGTCGTGTGAAATGCCAAAAATTCACATTCCCCACAACTAAAACTTGATCGCATCTTGTGGCTCAGTGTACACAAGATATCTCTAAGTAGGGTTCAATAAAAAGTAAACAGCTTTGAGAAGTGGGGGTTTTACTGTGCAAACTTCTTGTTTTTCTCACTAAGAAAATAGGAATATGAATAAGCAGATCTTTTCAAACATTTCAGAAATAGTGTATTTTTTCCTTTAACGAAACATTATCACCAAAAAATGCCTTCAGGGGCTTCTACAGAAGCTTTCAATATGAGGAGGAGAAATCAAATGTCAATGAGGTCTCCTTTGCCAAAAAGTAAGGAAATCCAAGGGAAGCACATCACCAAGGAGGACTACAGGCCCAACAGACTGTCAGGAGTTCAGGTCTCCATGACTTTCTCAAACTGAAAGCATCATGTTTTGAATCCTGTTACATTCAGCATTCATTTTGTTGCATCTACTTGCACTGCATTTTCTCTTTACACCAGTCATGCTGAGCTGCTGCTCAGGTTTTTGCTAAACCTTCACAATATCCTCTTTACAATAAGAATCCTAACAGCAGCAGGCAGTGCCTGACCAAAGCAGTCATTCCAGACACCAGCAGAAGCAGCATCCTGGGCAAGCCATTCAGTTTCAGATCCCTAAAAATTACCTATTGGTGGAAAGCTCACAAACATGAGAAGAAAACATTAAGTAAGTCTGCAGCAGAAGATTCAGTGTCTCAACAGGAAGATAAGGAAGCCACCTGACTCATCTCCATCATGCTCTCACTGAAGCAGCCTCACAGAAATAGAGCAGGTCATGAATTTTCTGTAAGGAGAATTGAAGAAGCCCATCAAATATTAAAAAGCACTGCAGATGTCTGCAGTCCTTTCTAAAAGCTTTTTTTCAGATGAGCAAAGAGGACACATTAATTAATTTAATTAACTGTTTCCAAACATTCCACTTGTACAGATCATTACCTTTCTTCAGATGTTTTTAACAGAAGATTAGCCTGTTCCTCCAGGGTTTTCATTCCAGAGCTTCTCTCTAGCTCTAACAATGTTTGTTTATCCAGGCTTTCAGAAGATTTCACAGAATCTTACTGCTTTCTGCACAACCTAAAGCAATAGCTATATCTCACTGATTTTCAGAAAGCCTCTAGCCACATCTCCAGGTTACCAATTGCACAATCAAAAATCCTAAGTACAAATACAAAATTACCTGCACTGCAAAAAGAGCCTCTTGAAAATTATCAGGAATGCATATGAATCACTTCAGCTTACTGAATTACTGCATCTACCCCACAATCCACTTAATGGGGTTTCTTAAATTAAATTTCTCTCCACCAAACACATCTCCCTGTCACATGACATGAGCTGAATACCTACAGAGAGGACTCAATTTTCATCAGATCCAGCTGCAAGGTACCTGCCTGAATAATTCTGGCAAGATCAATTTGTTTGTGCTCCAAGCAACCCTTCATTAGCACATTACTTAAAAATCAGTCATGAAATGCCTGTTTCTAAACAGGAAGCCTGCTCAAAGACATTATTCCAGAACAGAAACTGGACTGAAAGCTGAAAAACACCATACCTATATTCGAAATGCCATCTTCTTCCAGTTCCTTTGCAGCAAATAACATCCTTCCCAAAAAAGCAGGGTGCAGAAATCAGCACTGCTCAGAGGCACCTAGGCTGCTTCAAACACATCATCAAGGCTTCGGTCGGAGAAGAACGGAGCTCTCTGAGGTGCCAACTTCAGCCACCCAGAGCTCCTTTTGCATCATCCCAGGCAATAATTGCCTGCTCTTACATAAGAGGCAGAGCTCCCAGGTGCCCCCGTTCCCAGCACGGTGCTGGCACTGCAGGAGAGGCTGCGGTTGCCCCGTGCCCGGGCCGGGCTCTGCCACGCGCTGCCCTCGGAGGCAGCAGATCAACACTCTGGGATCACTGCTCCTCAGGGCTTCTAAAAATACACCACCAGCTGCTACCAGAGCCCATGGGCTCAGAGCCAGCACCACTGACCAAGTGGCACATCTGAGACCTCCTATTTCCTTAATGCCACAGCCAGACAGATTTATACTGCGCTCTGTATCTGACAGTGAAAGCTGCCCTATATCAATGCAGTTCTTAGCCTGATAACCAGGGTAAAAAACCCAAACAACCCTTTTTCTTTTTAGCATGACCTTGTGTGCCAGCTGTGGTTACTTCAGGCTTTAGATGCTGTTTCAGGCTTTGAGAAGCAGCTACAAAGTGGAGACCCTGCTCAGATTCTCCCAGCACCAGTGCAAAACACCATTCTCAATGCACAGACACACATCTAACTGGCACTGACAACTGGCACTGACACTCTTGGCTCCAACAACATGAATTTATTATGAATTGAATCAGCTTTCAATTAATCAGATTAGCACCCCAGCTGTGAATACATACTCTTCAGAACCTCATTCTTGGACTGTGACCTCCTGTTATCTCACACTATCACAGAAATTTAATCTGTCAAACAATCCAGTACAAAGTCCATGCAATTACATCCTCTTAGGTACAAATCCACACTTGGCAATAAGCCTTCAGCAGATCCATCTTGTTCATCTGTCAGTCAAGTTTCATACAAGCAGTTACAGCCTCTTTCCAGCCACTGGTATTTGCAAAGTCTCAAATTTACAAAGCACTGAAGGCCAAGCCAAGCCTGGGACTTCCAGTTTTATGAACAGCAAATTGAAGCAGGGACATGAAGTCAGGATCACTGAGGCTTGCTATGAATCAGCCAGTCTGTACTACCTGCAGCAGGGATATTTCATTAACATTCACCACTAACTGGTCTGGCTAGAAAATGCAAATCAAGCTAAATCTTGTCATGATTCACAAGCTTCTCCACTTGTACCCCCTGTACTTTCCTTGACAGAGAGAACTTGATCACTGCACCTTCCATCTTCTGCTTTTAACCAGTGCACACCTCATATAGTTTAAAGCAGAACAGAGGGGATCAGAAACACAAACCACAACACACTGGAGAGGCACAATGCAACCTAAAGCAGAAACCATATTCTCTTATTTATTACAAAAAATCCTTTTTGTAGCTCCCTTCTTTAATTCCTTTCTCCCTCTATTCTCAGAATGGTGCTCACACAGATTTCAGCTTAAATAAAGTGTATGCATTGTACCTTAACTAGTTCCGTTAACACACAGCAAGAAAATAAAATTGGATCTTGGTTATTTATAATAGCATACAGGCTGTAAGATACCTACCTGTTTAACTCAGAAAAATGAATAGAAGGATCCCACAGAACTTTGCCTTCTGTCTATTCACTCCTCAGATTACAAATGCCCCACAGATTCTTTTCAATGTAACCAACATTATTCAATAGAACTGTCTGACTGCAATCTCCATTTATAGTTTTTTTTTTAAAAATATACGAGCTAACAAATACTCCCATTACCCTCCATCCTTTGTGCAAAACACCTATAATAGCTTTACATTTGTTAAATTAAATTAAATGAAATTTAATACACCAACTTACAGGGGAAAGCAAGTTCAATCAGTTCTTCAGTCTTGTTCCTCTCTTCAGTTTCTATTTATCCAGGTACTATTGGTTCAAGTCTGGCTTCTTAGTTTCCATAGTACAAGAGCCATGTCAAAAGATTTATTGACTCAGAACTGCTACTTAATTCTAGCTGACAACGTGTTCAAAATGCTGTCTTTTCACTTTACTCTCCAATTATCACCATTTGACTAATTTTGAACCCTTTAGCCAAGTGTTACATCATAAGACTGTTGCTAAATGTCTTTAAAACAGTCATGATCAACCATGGAGCATTTTTTTCAGTTTTATAATTATCTATAATTATCTAGGTCTAAACACTCTCCAGATTTGTTTCAGTTATATCAGTTACTTCAGTAAACCATTGTAAACCTTCCCAAATAGGAGGCAGTGATTTCCTATAGCATTAGTTATGAATTAACAGTTAGGGAAATTGATTCCTCCTTGCTGGAATTATTTTATAGCTGATCATCAGAACATTACCTAATCAGCCAACCCAACGGAATTAAGCCTCCATCATTCTTTAAAAGGCTTTCCAGTTATTATAATCTGATAAATGTAATTCAGCTATTCCTCAGCATTGTTTATTCACTGCTTTGGCTGTTTGCTGGCATTTGTTGATGCAGTAGAGGGCTGGTTTAAGCTACAGGAAAACACCTGCAGGGCTAATCTTTGAGCAACAACTTCAGCTCTTGCACACACCCCCATCCTCACAGCAAAGCTTTCTTTTCTGTTTTCCATACAAAAGACATGACAAACAATTTATCATGGAATGGTTTGGGCTGGAAGGGACACTGAAGCCCACCTTATTCCACCCCCTTCAATGTCAGGGACATCTTCCACTATCCCAGGCTGCTCCAAGCCCCATCCAGCCTGGCCTGGGACACTCCCAGGGATCCAGGGGCAGCCCCAGCTGCTCTGGGCACCTGTGCCAGGGCCTGCCCACCCTCCCAGGGAACAATTCTGGACCAGCTATTTCAAGTTGGAAATTACCTTGCTTCTCCACATCAGCTGCACTCCTGCTCAACACAGACTGCCAGAGAACAGGCAGAGGCACTTGGCTGCTTTAGCCCCAGAGGTCAGGCAGAATCAAACCATGGGTTTGTTTGGAGATCTGCTTTCCAAGTACATTTGTAGCCACCATATCCAACCCTCACTTCCCACAGATGCCTTGGATGTGAGGCAAACCACAGAATACAGTCATGAACTGAGCAGCTTATCCTCAAAATACTGCAGGCTTTCAGAGTGACCAAAATCAATTATATGGGCAAAAATGAGGCCCTAGGAGCGGCAAGTCTTGGGCAATGGTCAGCACAATCCATTGTGTGTATTTATCTTTTTATTACAAAACTCCAATCTGACCTTTTAAAAGCTTCTGATATTCTACTTAACAGGAGTGACAGGCAGGTATCTCCTTGTGTGTTATTCCAAAGCAGTATGATTTTGCTTTACATTTTACGTACATTTTCATTTTGTAGCTATACATACTACAGACCCTTTTCTCACCATCCTGGCTTACACTTCACATCAATATTTCAAGTTTTCATCCGTCAGCCATTATTATGCTAAAACCTAGGTGTTAGCAGAGCTCTATTTTTGAAGTTGTCTGCCAGAGCATGTCTCACTCAAAGCAGTCTGTCAAAGAAATTCACTCCCAACGTGAACAAAGAGATATTGAAAAAGTAGTTGATGTAATTTTTTTTTTTTTTGTATGAGAACAAGTCAGTGAGACAGAGAATAATTTACTATGTTTCATAATAATCTAGATATTTCCAAAGTCTACTGAAATTCAAAATTCAGGAATTTGCCAGGAAAATGATTTTGAAATTAATTAAATTATTTTATTTATTTAATTGATCCATATTACATTTGGTACAGCCAACTCATGGCCCACGCCTCATAATCCTTACCTTATCCTAATGTGGGGAATTCCCCTGTAAGAGTTCTATTATGGAGGAGACATGGGATTAATTTCATGGCATTTTTATTTTGGAATGACAACTTCACCAATTAAAAAAAATAACAAAAAAAACGAAAGACATGAAAGGGCCAAGAATTCAAGGAAAGCCTGAATTCAACCAAGTAGTTCAATCTAAGGTAAGTTGAGGTTATACTGAAGTGACCCCTCACTGGAATCTACTCTAAAGAGCAGCAATTCCTGGTAGTTTAAGACAGTTTTTGCATCTCCTCCTCAGCCATCAACCACCTCATGCTAATCATCACCTTCTCCATTAGCACAGAGCTAGAGAATGCTCTGGGAACATCTGCCTTCAATAATTCATTTCACACTAATAAACTCCTGAGCCAGTGGCTGCAGATGCACCTCATTTTTCCCCTTCCATGCAAACCCTAATTACTTTTCTGAGTGTGTTTATTAGCTTGGACAGCAGTCCACCTCCTTTTCAGTTCCCTGCTTATCATCTGCCCTCCCATGAAAATAAACACTTATAAAAGCCTGAAACCTCCTAAAGATCTAGTGGAGAACCACAGCCTGTCTCCATCTTAGCTGTTAGCACAGAGGAGGCATCTTACAGACCTTACCTTCATTAGAAGGTTCTTCCAAGAATAAGAGGGAAATCATTAAGGTAGTGGCACTCAGTTATTTAACACTTACACTCCTTTTTCCTTTCCTGCCTGGGATTCTCCCTGTTCCATCACACGGGCAGCAAGCTAGGGTCCCTTCACTTGTTTCATTTCAGCCACTGCCTGAATTTCAGATCAAAACTCAAACAGCTGATCTGTAAACCAATAAGCAAAGTTATTTTTCAAACAACTGTCTTTAACATCACCAACTCAATATTTCTAAGAAAGCAAAAGGTAGAAAACTCTTATAGTTGAGTCTTAAAGCAAGCAAAGAAATCAGATTTTTACTGACCTTTTAACATGCTGCTGTACTCTTTTTCCAGTTATGAGCATTGGCTTGGTTCTTATACTGTATTTACCACTGTTTAAAAAGAAGCATCTGAGACCCTTCCATAGCAATTGTCACTCCTCCTAAGCAAAATTTTAAAAATTATTAGCCTGATTCTGTCATTTCTGAAAAAAAAAAAAAAAAAAAAAAAAACCCAATCCATTACAGTAGTACAGGACTCCCCTGGTATTGTGACTCTTTATACTTCACTTCTGTTGCTCAAAGTCAATATAAATTCTTTTCACTGCACTGTTAGTAGGCCAAAGTCAAAATGCTTTTCTCCCAGTTCAGCCACAATAGACTTATCTTCACCTCTTTCCCAGAAATCTAATGAAGTCCTTCTCATAACTGCTCAGAGAATGCAAAAAGATCCAATTTCTTTGCAATATTTATTATTGCAGTTATCATCACTGCAACAGTTACAGCCAAGTAAGGATATGACCAAGTCCCAAAAAGTACCATTGTTTTGCTTAAAACCTTCTCCAAGTGCCTCAGTCCCAATCGATCTGAGACATGACAAGACTGAAGGAATTTCGCAGATCCACAAAACCTAGTGAAATAAAAATTAGCTCCGAGTAGCAGCCAGCAGCCAAGGAAAATCAATTGCTGCCCCTCATCAGCACACAGATCACAGCTCTGCTTCCTCAGCAACCTGAAGGTGTCCAACTTGGTTGTGGCCTGAAACCACAAAGACTGGGGGGACTCTGCAGTGTTACAGCTCAGCCAGAAAATAAACACCCCTTACTGTTCAGTGCTCAGCCTGTCCATATGGCCAAGCTCACAAACAAACCAAACTGAGCCACGCTTCCAGGGCCAAATGAAATATTTCCACCAGAAAACACTTCCTGTTGACAAACAAAGCACCAGCCCTGCTCACTTGCCATGTGATTTCTAGGAAATGAAATAGTATTTTGCAGACTTGTTTGCAAAGATAATCACTGCGAGCGATTACAGGATCAAGCACTTGATCAGATTTAAGTGTTCAATACACACTGTCTGTCTATTTACAAACACCTGGTGATAAATCCTGTGTTGTCCTAGACAGAGAGGAATAAAATCCAGTTCTGAATAGTGAGTGTTTCTTTCTAGGTAACTTGAGGAAAAAGTTACCTTCAATTATAAGACAAAAAATTAAAATTATCAAAGGTAGTGACCCTGAGGAGCAGCACCCAGCCCTATGCTCACCCAGATCACATTTAAACCAGGAGAAACATTGCCACCTCAGGTCCTGCCGTAAGGAAAAGGATGTAATTTCCAAAGCTTTTATTCCTCTCAGTCTAGGAAAACAGGGAATTATCATCAGGAGTTTGTAAACACTCCCTCTGCAAAGCTGTGAAGTTCTGCAACTGCAGTAACCCAGGTTTCACACTAACAGTGCCAGAACCCAAGCAGGAATTATTCAAAATTATTTTCAGACATAAACCAGTAGTAACCTGCTATATAATTCTTCACTCTGGTTCATGACAAATGAAAGTCCTAATTCTCTTAGGCAAACAGTGAATTACTGCAAACTGAAATAAGCTTTCAGTGAAGTGGTTCAACTTCCAGGACAAATGCACTTGTTGGATTAATTCCCACTACATTTTCATCTGGATGCCAGCACAGAGGTCACCTCCAACATGCTGACCCTTGTCCCACAGGATTAGGACTTGCATTTAATACACATCCTGGCACAGCTACACTGCCTGAAGTTTGCACAGCCTGGGCAAACTTGAATCTGAACAGAAACCCAAGGGCAAGTCAGTAGAGAACTCCTAAGCCTCAACCATGATGGAATTCAACACAAAACTGCTGCAAACTGCCTTGGTTTCTTTACACGTCTTCCAGGGAATGAAAAGTCCCTTTATTTTCAGCTTTATTAAGTATGTAGCTACTACTGGCATTTCAAGAACACAAGACCTAAAATTAGCAGAAGCTGCTAGCTGCATGCATTTTAAAAAGGCCAACACTCCTAGCACCAAGTCAGAATGTTTTCTTTAAACCTCACCTAGAAATTAAGATCCAAGTCATCTGGAAGGTGCTTGAGTTTAACAGGGATGAGCATTTTTTGCTGAACTGCTGAGGTGTCTAACAATATTCACCGATAAAGACTCAAACTGACTGACAAAGTTACTTCTTCAGTGAAATCCCCCTGCCACTGCAAAGCAGTTGTACTCACACCTCCAAGCCAATTTTCCATCTCCAGGCAAAAAATACCAATATAAGGTAGAAAATATGAATTAACAGCTTGAAATCTGTTTTTAAATCAAAGTGGTCCTCACAAAAAAGTTACACAGCTTAACTAATAGTTACCTAGAAGAAATTCAATAACATTTTATCAACAGATTTGCCTCAGATGTCTCTCACTCCCCAACGGATACAAACTTTGTAAGAGAAAACTTCCTCCTGTTTGCATACTCTGAATATTCAAGAGTATCACATTAGAAATCAGATTGCCTTGGATTTGGCAACATTGCTCAAATTTTGCAACTCTTCCATCACTGCAACGTTTTTCTGCAAGTTTAGATTTTAAAATTTGAGAGTATCAACATGAGAATCACAGGTTTTAGGAAGGCTACAGCCAGAACAAGTAGAAAGAAACTGCACAGAAATATAGCACTGTATTTGTAGCAGACATATTACAGTTAGTTAGACCATTTTTCTCCACTGAGCACTTCTATAATTAAGAAAATAAACTCTCAACACATGGTCTGAATCCTGAATATTCAGAAAATAAGGTAAATGAAACTTTGAACACTCCTACCTTTACTGCAAGTACAACGGCAAAGAACCCACTGATTTACCCTGAAATCCTGTGAACTGTGCATTCTGCTCACAAGCATTTAATGCTTTAAGTTCCTAACCCCTGACATGTATCTTAAAAATAAAAGGTGAAAAATCACACGGGTGATTGCTCAGCAATGCTGAGAATCTTTCACTAATGCTTTGTAAGCTGTGATGCAAATGCAGCTTGTACTAAAAGTCTGAAGACATAAACCCTGTGTTTTCCACTGAAATACAAGCTCATAGGTCTGAAAAGCTGAAGATGTATGGTTTGAGCAGGGTGCTGCTCTGACTGGGCTATATCTGCACCCATCCCTTATCAGGCTACTCAATACACCTCAGTATCAGGTTAGTCAGGGAAAAGGAAGCATTAGGACAACATGAAAAGGCTGATCTGTGCTGGCCTGTTAGCTTATTTTTTCATTCAGAGAAATTTCCTGATAAATGTTTCCATGGAAAGTTTATATTGGCAGAATTTCTCCTCTCTACAGCACCCCATGGTTTCTCAGACACACTGACAGAGGAAATCAGCTACAGAGCCCTCTCATTTTGCAGTGCAGACAGGCAGGGAAGAGGGATTGAGTAAAAGGACATCCAGCCAAATGTACCTGGGACTCAAGCATCCATGAACTTGGGGATAAACAATAATTTTCCACAAAGTGCAGGTTGCCCAATGCAAAAACTTAATTGCGTGTTCTGGCCAACAGTTGCTCCTCTAAGTGCTGCAATTATCTCAGCATTAAGGGATTACCACAATTACCCATTAATCACAAAATTACTTAGATCACACCATGCAAAGTAGCCAACACCGAGCAGCATTAGCATAAGAAAACAACCTGACTTCAGGAACTTCTGCTCAAGCCTAGGACACAGTGCAGATTTTCCAACTTGGAGAAATCCTTTGTTCTCCACTACAGTGGGTGTTGAGATTGTTACAAACTGCCTCTTTCACTTACAAGTCTCTAACAGACAACTTGACCATCCTCCAAAAAAGAACAACTCTGCACAGCCAAGGTTAATCAAAAGTCTAGAATGAAGGCGAGATTTCCTTTCCTTAATACGATCTGGGTTGGAAGGACCTTCTCTCCCAGAGAAACAGGTTTAAGTTTGTTAGGGCCTGGAAGTTATTTTAGGGCCCCTGAGGTGTTCAGCAGGGAGAGTTTCTGTGGAGCATCCTGCCCTGCTTCTGCTCCTTGAGGAAAAGCACATTCAGGTGTAAGACAGCAATTCACCAAACAGAGCCAAGAGCCCTCCAACACCGATCAGCTCTGCAACAGCAAATTACAGATCACAGGCTCACCCACTCCTAAACTACACTCTCAGAAGACTGTGAAGATCTGCATCTGTTTTTAGCAAGCTCACATTCTGCTGCTCAACTTTACCACAAGTCTTGCACATTTCTAGTATTATTTTCAGCTAAATCCAACCTGGGAATCAAGCAGTACATCACCTCATTTTGAATTCAAGTTGAATGGAGGTTGTAGTAATTCTAAGGCACAAAGGAGCAGAGTAATATAATCCTCAGGTTACAGACTTAGCTTACCTGACTGGCTTAAATAGGCTTTACTCTGTGGGGGTTTAAAAAAAATTAAAATAAAAGCTTAACTTCCCCCCATCAAATCACTCTCAGCATCTTTATTTATTATTAATCAGGTCTCATCTGCTCAATACATCATTTCCATAAGATTAGCAATCAGCCACATGTTACAAGAAGACAACAAATCCTGTGGCCTTTCCTCAACATAAAGATTCCACCTCCTCAAGAGTAAACAAAGAGCAGAAGCTAAAACAGTTTGTTGCCTTCATGCAAGTTAGCCTCTGGATGAAAAACAGATTCAAGAAAACAGATCTGATTTTAAATCTCAGTTATTTCAATCTTGTATCACAATTTGGCATTAGCAAGGGCCCTTATCTATTCCTTCTTATGAATACTTCCCATCACCTCTCACTTGAATGCAACATAAATACAAGTAATTTGATTTACTGTTTTTTTAAGGGAATGAATACACTGGGTTTTATTTTAAACAGGTAAAAGTTAATGGCAAATTCATACATCTGCTGACAAGTGGATGGAAGATGCAAATTAAACAAGTGCCAAGCAGTTAAAAGTATTTGCTTTTACTCAGCTGATCATTATTACATACCACATATAAATGTCTAAATATAGAAATTAGTCTGAAAGCTGGCAAACATGGGGACCAGAGGCAGAACCAGATCCAGCAAACCCCTTTACAACATTCAAGCAAGAGAAAGTGATAATCTAGAAGCCTTCAAAATTCTCTCAAGTTATGTCATTTTAGTTCCTATCTCAAAGTCTCCCAGAACAGCTGCTTGTCCTTGAGTACTACAAGAATTTGGCTTCCTTTTCCTTCCAAAAGCCAGCAGCCTGCAAGCACTGCAGAAGTTTGGGAGAGTAAAAGCAATGTACACTGAAGCTGCTGCATTCCAGCCATCACCTATGTTTCAATGGCCTGTTTGTCCTGCTTGGAGGCAAAAACTGAGAAAAAAATGCTCCTTGCAAGTGAGGAAACCACTCACTATCCCATACCTCAAGCATATACAGCTATCTCAACCACTTAAATCCATTTTTACAGCTCCACAGGAATTACTTACAAGCTATTACAGCTAGAAAACAAATCTCACACTCTCTCTCTCTATGATGATTTTGCATGTCACATCCCTCATCAGCATCAGAGCTTCTACTTGTCCACATTCCCAAGGAGATCAAACTTAACACACTTCTCTCCTACACAGCTCCCCAGTTTTCAAAGCCCATTTGTTTTCACTCAGGTGTTTTGGGTTGCAGACAGACACATCTGGATGTATATTTTTAGCAACTGATTCAAGCTCCAGGACCAGCAGCAGCTACACTGGGCTTCAGTTCCCTCTGCTCCATGTGGAATTGCTCCTGCGGTAGCTTGGCCACAGCATCCAAAACAAATTCCACCACAGATGCCAAAAGATGAGCCACTATCACTGTTACAAAGGCAACATCTTCAAGAGGCTTACTGTACTATCTCCTATTTGCTTTTTTGAGTCTTTATGGGATCAATAATTTGGCAATATAAAATCTGGTGGACAGTTCACAATCAGTATCATCCTGTTGCCACCACTGCTGCTTTTCTAGACCTTTACATAAATTTCAATCAGGTACCTTCAAGCTGAAACCCACTGCACTTGTTCTTGATTTTAGTTTTTAACATTTGAATGTGTAAGAAGTGCCTGTTATGCCCACAGGTAACAATTTTCCTCGGTCCAGAGGTGATCCTCACAGCAGACCCATCACTCAGCCCAAGGACCCAGGAGTGATTACAGCACAAACCTACCCAAGCAAACAGTCATAGAGTAGTAGAGGGTTTTTCTGGCACTCTGTAGTGTTCTACACACACTATTCCCAGTGAAACCTGTACCTTAATCCCTATCCAGGGAATATATTACCCTGAGGACAATAAATATCCAGTCTCTGCTGACATACCTAGCTAGGAACAGCCTTTTTATTGATGTCATCAAGTTCACAGAGGTAAATGAGACAGATGCAGAGACAACAGACAGCTCATACTCAAGAAGAACATAGATTTATACAATTGTTTTCATCCCTGTTAGTAGCAGGTTGTTGTTTTGGATTGTTTTTTTTTTAATTACAGCCTTAATGATCTTGTTTGAAAAAGACCTAATCCCATTTGTAATTGGATCTATTTATCCATATTTCATTTCCCTAATGTGGCATCACTCACCAGCTTTTATCAAATATCATCACTTACCTAGTAGGCACTATTTCCATCTGCTGAGTAGAGAAACAGTATGAGAACTACAGACAAGCTTCTAGCAGGTAGCTGGTTCAGTCTGAGTACATCACCTTATTTACATATTAATTTTAAAAAATAATCATCAGAAACACCACCAGCAGCTACCTGCCTCGCTACAAATCCTGACAAAATTCATTTTCCCCATTTATCCACAGAGTTTTTAAAAAGCTATTGGCCTAGTTAGCAAATCAAGATATATAAATGCAGCTTTAATTTTAGTAATATGTCATTACCTAACAACAAGTAATCCCTAAAGGGACATATTTGCACTTTTTAGGTCACTGAGGTATTTTGCCTCTTGCTGTTGACAGGCTATATTCAAATCACAGCCAAACACCTGTATTTAAATGCTTTTTGCTTCCAAATTGACTAATTTCTTTCAGCTGTCTGTAATCTCATTTCAGTGCTTGCTGAGAGAGCAAGCCAGTCAGGCTCAAATTAGAAAATTTGATATGATTAAAGTGTCTAAATCACCTTGAAATATTAAGTTTGAGATAGATTAATGTTCATTTTGTCAAGCACCCACTTTAATCCAATATGTTGCAGAAGCAAAGCAATCCTCCCCATTCACACAGAGAGCAGCCAGTACAATTCTCAATCTGAAGAATCAGCTCCCTCCTGAAACAGCTCTTGCCTTATTTAAGAAAAGGTAGAAGTCATCTCTTTGGACTAATGCATTCCATAACCTAACCTCAGGATTCTCCCTATCAGCCTTGAAATAAAAACTCTCTCTGGCTTATGTTAAACTTCATTGGTTTGCACAGTGAAATAGTCAAAGCACATATCCTCTACCAGAATCACAGCCAAAACACCCTCATTATCCCAACACTGTGTGAATATTTTATTTTCCTTATGTTTTCATGCTGCAGTTTCTGCTGCACTGACATCACCACCAATTCAAATGGCACATTGTGTTTTCCATTACCTAAAGCTGCACAGACATATTCTGCCTTCACCCTATAGATAACAACCACCTAACAATTATTACCACATAGATGATGGTAATTTTCCAGCTTAAAGGGGCAGGGGAAAAGCATGTTCTGGAATATTTTCTCAGCTGTTGTTTAAATCCCGCAAAGAACAACAACGAGACTACATGAAAGCCACTGAATTTCCCCTTTAACATTACAGTGACTATAATGGACCAGCACTTGAATTTGGCACCTAGACCAAAACAAGGGCCACCAATTATTTACATTTGTCTGCAGACCAGTTTTAAAACACACATAATGCTCCATCCTAAAAGCTTTTGTCAGATAATTTGGAGAGGATTAGCAAGTGAGCAATTAGTACATGCAGTTCACATCAACTATCACGCCAATTAGCATCATAAATCAAACCAGCAACCCTCTGATTGAATCCTATTATGCAGGAAGCAAGATGTTCCAGTAAGCAAAACATTCCCAGAGAAGTAATGTCTTTCTGGAAGCCACGTAGGGCTCCTGACTCTGCTACAATATTACTTTTAGCAGATATTAAGCAGCTACCAAGGCAGGTGTCTGCTGTAAATATTGATCACCTGGCACCCAGGACACACATCCCTCCCTCCAGCTCAGAGGTCACACACCTGGGTATTGAGCCCAGCTTTCGCCTGCAGCAAGCTGTGCCCCACCCTACTTAAATTTCATTTTCAACTAAGTCAATAGCCAGATCCTTCCATTCATAACCTCATGTACTGCTGTACATCCAGATGCTATTACATGCCACAACCTCATAGCGCTGAGGCATTTTTGAAGCTTAATTAATGCAGGTTAAAATTAGACTCTTACTTTGCATGAGAAAAATAATGAAACGGGACTAAATGGATGAGTTGCCTCAGGGTACAGGAATCGTTTTCCTCAGCTTGTTTCTGCTCCTCCCTGCTTCCATTTACTCAGCTCCAAGGTGGAACTACAGATTGCCATTCAAGTAGCAGAACTGCCATAGAAAAGTGATAAACTGCTCCAGCAAGGTCCCACCTGCACTCAGGCTGCAGCTGCAGATTTCTGCTGTATTCAGAACATACCAGCAGAATTGTCAATTCTTACAGTTCCACCATCCATCATTCATGTTGCCACCCTGTTCAGGGGCTCAGAAGCCAGCCCAGGGACCCACAGAGATCTTTCAACCCCAAACCTGAACAACAATCCAAAACTAATTTTATGAAGGAAAACTATTATTCAGCTTTATTCACAGGAGAAAGAAAATAATCCTATTAATTCTTTAGCATGTATTGAAAATACGAACAAAGCTTTACTACAAAAGCACTTTTAAACTCTGCTACATCATTGATTTTATGTTCATGACAGCAATGGTACATTATTTTCCTTCATTGTCATTATTTATTAGCCTTGATAGCTGACAATTGTACCCTTGGCAGCACACCCAATAATACCTCCTGGCCAGAAATAGAGATGGTGCAATTCATAACAAAGTGATTTTTATTATCAGAATCCTCACAATCAAATACCCACATCTGTTAAGACTTTCCAAGCTATCATTCTAGTTTTAGTGCTAAACAGTGATCCAAATCAGAGATATACAGCCCATCTTTCTCTCTCTCCATACCTGCTTCATAACCTGCCTCCCACAGCAGCTACAGCAGCAGATATTAAGCTGTATGTCACTTCAGTGATAGTAAGCTCCTATCTCTGACTTTTGATTATTTCTTATCAGGCCAAATTTGTCATGTCACGCCACCTTGCCTAAATATAAACACCTACAGGCCTATCCATGAGCTGTCCAATGGCTGTAACAGTTTACTATGACCTAATATTAGTTAATATTTTATCTTTGCACATCAGGAGGAACTCAGTCACTAAAGCCTAACTCAGATCATTATGAAAAATTTACAAAAGAAAAGACATCAATATTCAAACCTAAGAATCCAATGGCAGCTCAATTACTCCTTCTTACTATTCCAGCATTAGAAATGCTGAAATGGATGCAATAAGTTTCCAAGGCATCCTTTGCACCCTGTAGTCAGATCAACTTTTTGAAAGCACCACAAGTAATTTCCTAAGCCAAATCTATGACAAGAAGTGCCTTCAGTTCCTACTGCTCTAAGTTGGCTTTATGGATTTCCTGGCTGCATCCATGTGCTACAGCTGCCACAGGAAGGCTGAGGGATGACCTGGTTTTTGCCTTCGAGGCTTTTCCCTAATGTAAGTTGTGGATGCCTCGTCCCTGGAATTGATTAAAGCCAGGTTGGATGGGACTTTGAGCAATCTGGTTTAATGGAAGATGTCCCTGCTCAGAGCAGTGGGGCTGGAACTAGATGACCTTTAAAATCCCTTTCAATGCAAGCCAGTCCATGACTCTAGCATAATCTGTCACTTCTCCAAGTGGAGAGGAGCTGGTGAGGAGACATGCTATGCTGGACTATATTCTCACCCGCAAGGAAGAACTGGTGAGGAATTTGAAGCTCAAGGGAAAGCTCGTCTGCAGTGACCATGAAATGATGGAGTTTGATATCCTCAGGGCAGTGAGATGGTCTGCAGGAAGCTCAGTACCTGGGAATTTGGGAAAACAGACTTTGGGCTCTTCAGGGACATGCTTGGTAGAGTATTGTGAAATAAAGCCCTGGAGAGAGGAGGGGACAAAGAAAGCTGTTTGATAGTCAACTCACTTTCTCCAAGATCAGCAGCAGCGCAGCCCAGTGATGGTTAAATTGGGAGAAAAGTTCCAGGAGGCCTGGACGGATAAACTAGGATCACCTGGAAATGTCAAACACACAAAGGAAGTCTACAGAGGCAGAGGCAAGGACAGGTAGCCTGTGAGGAATACAGGAAGGTCAGCTCTATAAATACTATATTTGGTAAGAGATCTAGCAAGCATATGCAGTCCCTGAGTAATATAGGTTTGCTTTTGGATTAGAAGAAATGTTTTTATAGCTGTAATTAATACATATAACAGTTTTTATAAGACCAGCTGCAGTTATGTTAATGTTCAAATTAATAAAGACAACATTAACAATGGTATCATTACTATTATCACCAAAATTAAAACATTTTTCTTTGATGTTCTATTTGCACTTCCAACCTATATGTCTCTAGGACCTCAGAAAAGTAGTAACTGTTTTACTCAGATGAGATGGTAGGTTACCAATCAGCATCACAAAATCTGTGCCAGGATGACAGCAAAAGTAGAGGTATATGTAATTTATGGCTAGCTGAGCTGCCAGAATTCTTTCTTCTTTTCTCTCTCTTTTCTTTTGTTTTGTTTTAATTTTTGGGTTTGTTGTTTTGTTGTTTTGTCATTGTTGTTGGGGTTTTTTTTGTTTTCTTTGCTTTTTTGTGTTTTTGTTGTTGTTGTTGTTGTTTTTGTTTTTGTTTTTGTTTTTTTAAACCATTCTGACTATATAGGAATACTTTTCAGGGCAATAAAATCAGAGCACTGATAGCTCAGTAAAACCCTCCCTATATTCTGCTTGAGGGAGAAAGTAGTTATGAACCTTAACGGAAAGCATAAAAGAGTGAATAAAATGTCAAAGAAAAGGAATGCATACCAAAGTGTTTAGTACAGCAGTCTTATCTCTGTTAACCATGCTTTTCTATAATAATTAGATAATTTACAATTTTATAACTCCACTAATAACAATAATTGTTTTGTTTGAATTTGGTAATTACTGTTCAAATTAGATTAATATTTATCTCTTGCCTTCTGTATGTCCTTGCAGACATAGTAAGTAGTAAGATATTTGGTATAGGATTTACTGGATGTATCTAAAGACAGGATGTTTCTCAAGGCATATGAACACCAGTTTTTCATCTCTATCCCTATGCAAATGGCACCAAAATGCCCATATGTGCTTTAGGCCAGACTTTGTCTGAGACAAGTATATTTGGTTCATCCAAAGTATTGTAATGTACTTTTGTGATATGTTCAAGTTTGAATACAATATTCTAAATGTGTTTTTGTCCGCTCTCAATAGGAAGTCTGCACATTATTTTCTCTCACAGAAAAGTGATTTTTTTTCCCAGATTTTGTAAAAGTTTGAGCTAAAATATTCACAAGGGTAATAAAATTCAAGAATTAGCTAAAACTATGGATCAGAAAACCATAAAGGTGGGATGGTTTCATGTAGTGATTCGATTTGTCTCTTCTGAATCTCAATTCTTCTCTTCTGAATTTCTAACTAATTCCAGAAGGTATCTAAAATCAATAGTGCATGGTTTAAAACACAGATGTCTCTAGGTGCCTGGTTTGAGCTACTCTTGTCTCAAGAAACAGATGCACATTTTACAGTCAGACTGCCATTGGATATAAACAGAAGATACCCAGGGAACAGTGATAGGAACTACAATTTTCTCTTCTCTCACATAAGCAACCTAAAAATTATTCTAGGAGGAAAACTATACATTGGGTCCCATCAACTACTCAACTGCTCAACACCCTCTGACAGTAGGTGGGAACTAATGCTATGGGGAAAGCGGGTGGAACAGAAACATTATAGGATGATATCAATGGTACAATCTCTAAGCTGCTGTCAATTAGTAGTCAAAAATCTTTCAGAAACTTATGCTGTACCTGAATTATCATGGGAGATTCCTTACACATTTGCTTTCTTGCTTGCATAAGAGACTAGTTTCAAAAGAATGCATGGAGTTCCCTCATTGAGATATCCTTTATTTTTGTGAGTAAGTTCTATTATGTGAGAGAAATACCTAATTATTATTCTTTGGGTAAAGGTGGGTTAATCCTTTGGTTATTTTGACAAAGAATAAGTTCTTGTCCAATCTTAAAAAATAGCCTTTTGTTCTTAATATTTACTAGGTGGGTGTACCAACAGTGAAGTATGAGGGAAAACCCCATTCAAACACACAGTTCACTGACAAAAGGTATTCAAATAACAATATTATTATTCAGCTGAAGTGTTTTTAAAGAACACTGTTTTAAGGCAAGTTAGTATTTAAGGTTCCCTGTGTCATCCTCTGAATGTTGATAAAAATACTTGGCTCTCTTCTGATAAGTACTATTGATACAATCTTAGTCACAAATATAGGATAGGTATCTAATTTTTCACATCTATGTATCGAATTGATTTGAATACTTGCAAAATATTTACTAAGAAGAATGCTTTTTGTTAGAAACTATTTAAATACAGAAATTATTGCACCAGAAGCGTATCTCCTGACAACTGATCTGGTCTATATTCTTACAGATGATGGTGTTCTTTTAAAAAGTTGACAAATATTTAATTGTTAATAATTCTATTTTGGCTTTTAGATTTTCAGGAAATAAAAAGTTTTTATTTTGAATATTTAAAAGTTAAATTGTCTGACTGAAAAAAAAAAGAAAGGAGCAAAAAGAAATAATTAAAATTTTAAAAGTAAGATGAGCTACAAAACATAATGAAAAGCAGCCATAAGGTGAAAAAGTTGTACACTTTGAGATCAATGAGACTTCACATATTTCATAAATTAAATGATGCTATAGACATTTCCAGGCATTAGAACTTCTTCATCCAGCTTTGATGGTCTCTGGAGCAGTTGATTTTGGTTATCTAGGTTCCCTGCTTTGTCATTGTTTCTCTGATCACCACATGGTCATTGGTTTTTTGTTTGTTTGAATTTTCATTAGCAAGACACCCTAATACCAACATTTAAAGTTGGATGTTGGTTAAATCCTGACAATAAAATGTAAAACAAACATTCAGACTAAATATTTTGCCCTGTTATAAGCCCTAACTGCAGGGCTTATGTTAATAATGTTTTCTGCAATACCGATCTGAATACTCTTGATAATATAAAAACAGAAGTGAATACCCAGTTACTTTGTTAAAACAAATATGAAGACTTAGATTGAATAAAAAAGGATAGAAATTGTCTTTACCACATCCCTGAATATTATAGGTAGAGAGACACAATGAAAAAATTATAATTTTAGATTAATAATTCTTTTATTAAAACACTGAAGGATAATAAAATTTCTTTAGTATGAATTATCAGGATCACTTCCTTTCTTTAACTACTTTCAAAGTTTATCTTTCCTGTTTAGACAGTATATTGTTAATTAGAATGGTCTGTGAACACAAACTAGACTGTAGTTAAACACACAGGATACCCA
Organism: Alethe castanea; assembly: GCA_024734035.1. Classification (NCBI taxonomy): domain Eukaryota; kingdom Metazoa; phylum Chordata; class Aves; order Passeriformes; family Muscicapidae; genus Alethe; species Alethe castanea. The sequence continues at coordinate 1,288,126 of JANRGV010000104.1, read as the reverse complement.
CTTCAAATAAACATGGAGTTCCAACAGAATTGACTTACACTTCTAATTGTACTTTAATGACAAAACAAAAATTTTAAATCTTAACTGCATTTCTAAAGTAAAAGCCAAACTCAATCCCATCAAACACTTTTACAATGTAGATGGATTTTCTCATGGTCATGGCATTCTTTTCCCCAATTTTAACCTAATCATATTCTGCATTATTTTTTCATTCAATGATTTAAATCTTTCTGACATACAGAAGCTACAAATGAAAAAACAATTTCTGTCTCTCTTTGGTATATGACTCCAACATTGCTCTTGAGAATAGATTAACTTTATTTCTGAAATTCCACAGAATGACCTTTCCCTGTGGGAAACAATTCTCCACCTTTGCCTGACCAAACATCATGACTATGATGATGGGAGAAAAAAAGTACTGTGTGCCTGTTGGAAAACCCTAAGCAACAGCCCGAATTATTAGCACAGCTGTTTTTCTGTGATGTTTGCATCCATTTTTTTTTTACTTGCAGTATCAGCTTACACATTAGTGTTATGTTCTCCCACTTCAGTGAACAGTCTCACTCTAAAGAATAGCTTAATATTGAATAATCCAAGTACATAAATTCCTGGATTTATTTATGCACTCATATAAAAAATAATCAAAAATCTACTTTCTCTCTCAAGAAGACTTCACAATAATTGTATTTTTAATTTCAGGAACATTTTCTTTTGTTACTTCTGTACTTTACCCTACTTAAATACTTTTCACTACTTCATATTGAAATATGTGGAATCACATAGTGGGATTTGCTAGTCACTAGACACTAATCATCATTTGATATTATTAATCAGCAGAGTTTAAAAACAGTGAGAAAAAAATAGAAAAGAACACTTCAAGGCTGTTGTTTCTGTTGGCTGCAGAGAAGTTAACTTCGAGAAAACTCAGTTTCACAGTAATGCACAGGGCATGCTTGTGCATTCAGGATCACACCTCCTTTACTGACTGATGCTCTCTGCACAAAGCCTATTTGCAGTGCTAATTTACAGGTCTGCTGGCAGTAAAGATCTAATCACAAAAACTCTTTATGAAGATATTCTCAGTGCCTTCCTCAAACAGTGAAACAACCATTAACCCTTAACCCTTGATGGCATAGGAACATTGGTGAACTAGGCCAGGGGAGCAGTGTAAAACTTCATATTGACATTTTTTCCAAGACTGTAAAATGGTGCTAGTCAAGCAATGAACTTAAAAGTCAATATAGAATACAATATTTTTGCTTTATACTCTATTTTATACCTTTCAAGAAGCAAGAGGCCAGATCTATACATTTTAATCAGATGAACAGTTTCTCAATAGTTGATTAATAGATGTAGCCAGAATGATGTAAAATTCATTCTCTGAAAATAAATAAATTCTGTTAACTGGTTTAAATAGTCTTCAATATCCTATAATTTTAAAAATAAAATGTGAATTGAAAAATCGTTCTCTATCAAAGTATTAGCATGCTAATTAGCATTATTTTGAAGATGGAAAAAAGGAAACAAGGGACTCAAGACACTTATATTTCTGTGGATATAAGAAGAATAAACTTGAACATTGAATGAAGTTACTGAATAAAAACACAAATATAAATTCAAATCTGAAATTTTCAAATCTCTGTAATGTTCTGAACTTTGACTGACCTTCTATTTGATGTATTTCTTCTGCTTTTTCTTCTTCTGAAGCCCCAGCAGTTTTGCAAACCGTTGTAAACACACTCATCTTGAACTGGATGCAGTCAGAGTTCTTATGAAGTTTTGAAAAAGAGATTTCTTTCACAAGTATTCCATGAAAGCTTAAATTGTATAAAATTGAGAGTATGTTTCATAAATTATTGGTTGTTAATGACCTAAATCTCTCCATATTTCTGTGTGCTGGATATTGATTTTACAGCCTGTGATCACCTTATTCTGTGTGTTAAGGTGCTGGAAGCCTTGGTGGATTAAAAGTATGAGGAGGAAAATGGTAAATGTTATGTGATCTTTGTGATCCATTGCACAGATATCTGTTATATGTGAATACAAAGCGTGGATCCACTCTGTCAGTTATGGGAAAGTAAAATTTAGAAACTATATATATTTAGCACATTATTAATAGTGGTTTCTCCTTGGTTTATTCATTTTCCTTCCTTGTATAAAACTAGCTCACATTTTGACTTTTTAACATCTAATTCAAGTATTGGAAATCTTCTGAACTCCATTTTTTCATAGGTGTTGACGGTACAATAAGGAGGTAGAAAAAAGACAAATACCTGAAGTCTCAGAATAACAGCTGAATAAAAAATATGCTGTGTACAGTGAGCCAGGAAAAGGCTGTAACATGATAATCTGACTGAATAAGGCCAGCTTAAAACCAGTAACAGAGTAAATGTTGTGTTAGGATAATAGGGTGCTGATGGGATGGATGCCCTGCAGCTGAATGTCTATCTTCCTCCTGGAAGATTTTGTAATGGAGAATTAAGCATTGTCTACCTCAGGCTTACTCAGTCAGAATGTATTTCTGCAGATGAAGCTGCTGATATGACAAGTAAAGGCACAGGAATAAGTCTTATAAAGCCCTAGTGCTTGCAGGCATAAGTCCCTGCACATTGAGCAGGCAGGGTCAGTGCTGTACCCTCTAGACAGTAACAAATAGAGAAGAACTGTGTAGGTATAGAACAATAGTTGATAGAAAAATAAATCAAGCATTATACTGTAGGGTCTAGTGTTACTATGGAGAAATGAGTCCCTTAGGGCTCTGCAAGGAAAAGCTTTGATATGCAAACCTTCTAAGTCTTTGGAAAGTATAATGCACTGAAAAAATGTGCACACAAAAAAGGCCTGGTAGATTCATTACTATACAAGAGCTCACTCATTAATAACAGGGTTAATAATAAGCAGAACACAAGTAAATGGCAAATAGGAAAAAAACTGCAAAGGTGACACAGTCACAGATCTTCTAAAATTTCCTGAATGCATTTCACACAGACAAGCCAAAAATTGCCCTCTCAAAACAAAATGGATTTTAAAGTTTCGGTCTAACAGAAGAATATGCTTTTATAAACACACTTCTATCACAAAACAGGTAGAATTCTATGATTCATCTAATCTTAAAAATGAACTTTTTCTGTTTGCCAGTTAACTAACTGGAAAATTGAATTTTTAATAAAAGAGATAGTGAAATAAACAATATGAACATTATTTTACACTAATGCATCTTTATTTCTTGCTAGAAGTAAGTACGTTTTTAACCAAGCAGTTCCATGAATACTGGAACTAATGATGTGTGATTTTATGGATTAGCAATTAACTGGTGATTAGCTTTGTGTCTGAGAAGGTGTAAATTGTAATCAAGAGACAATAACTTGTTCTAAATATTAGGGTAATTTTAAAAGGTCTCTCTGTTGGTTTCTTGTTGTCAAGTAATGCTTCTACTTACACAATTTTCTTTACCATACTTAGAACATACTGGCAATATCTTTATTTGGTCTGTACCATTCAGGAAAATATGTAAAATTACAATTACAATGCAGAATTTTTACGTGATTTTATTAAATTGATGGTAGTTTGGAAATTAAATGCTATCTCCTTTTCTCACATGCAGAACATAAACTTCAGCTACAGGCGGTTTTTTTTTTTCCTAAGACAAATGTATTATCCATAGCCTCCTCTTACTTTAAAGAGTCCTCACAAACTTCCTCCATGCCATATAAACCAGATAATGACATATTTAGAGCATTTTATGGATTACTTTTTAATTTTTACATGCCAACAATCTCTCTTGATGTTTCTATAATGCCTTTCTGACAAGTCTTGTTTTTCTAAAGTGTTAGGAACGATAGTAACCAGAGAGATGTTCAGCCATCTCCCAGAGAGCAGAGCCTCATCACACATAATGATAACCCAGGGAGAAAAATGCCATCATTCCAAGTGACCTTCCTTCCTCCTTCCTCCCCCAGCTTCCATTGCTGGGCACCACATCATATGCCATGGGACATCCCTTTGGTCAGTTGAGGTCAGCTGTCCTGGCTGTGTCCCTTTCCAGCCCCTTGTGTATACCCTGCAGTCCTTGCTGATGTGGCAGCGTGAGGAAGCAAGAAAAGCCTAGCCACTCTGCAAGCCCTGTTCAGAAATAGCAAAACATTTCCATGTTGTTGTCACTGTTTTGGTCACAGATCCAAAAGAACACCATAGGAACTACTATGAATAAAACTAATTCAATCACAGCCAAATTCAGAAGAATTCAAGCCTTTGTTAATATTATTGTAATTTGGGGCAGGTTTTCTATTATGATGTTTATTTAAGGATTTAAATTTTAAATCTTTTTCTTTGTGGGTAAAATTAATTCTTCTGTGTTAAACTGAGATGCCTTTTATTTATTAGTCTATTTATACCCATGTTATGTTAAGAATATAAATCCAGCCACTTCAAGTAGTCTCTTCACTCTATCCTATTTTGCTCTTACCAAAATTTGAAATAATAGCATGGAAAAAACCCTCATTTTTCTTACTTATTTGCTGGAATGTTCTCAACAAGTTATTCTCCTGAAATATCTGGGAGAATTTTATGTCATCTTTGTTCAGGTGCTTGGGGGGCATCTACTTTGATTTGTTCTGAATTCTATAGATAATATTTCATATGTTGTCCAGAAAGATCAAAGTCAATATATATTTTAAATTTTTTTTCTCTGGAATTGTTTTTAATAGATTCTGGATTTTACTGGACAGTAGACTTGTTTTGTGATAGCAAATGCTGAGTAGTATTTTTACTCTTCTATATGGATCATTAGAACAGCTTCAAATGTGCCAGAATTTCGTGTAGGCCAGAACTTTGATAGGGATCTGCCCAGATCTTTTCTTATCAATTAATATAATGACTAAGGCATAAGCTGGTTGTTTGTTTGTGGGTTTTTTTGTGGTATATACATAATCTTAATAAATTTCAAAGCATTTAGGTATGACTTTATGAACATTAAAATATGTTCCTTAGTACTTTTTCTATTCAGAAATATTAATTTTCTTTCTTTACATAAGTGGGAGACTGCATTTCTTATCTCTCCTTTTCCTTCTTATGGATAATTTCCCTTTAAAATTGCAAAAAACATATTTAAATATATCTATATGTATGTAATTTGAATAAAATCTAGTATTTCTATGACACTATGATTGCATCAAAAATTTTGAACTTGCTTACTGTGGTATTCTTCACATTCTTTATCTCTTTTTTACAGTTCTTGCTTTCCACATGAGAATTATGCTAAAAATATGAATAATATATACAATCTAATAGCAGCTTCCATGGTAAATTGTCATTGCCTCCAACTATGTTACCTTCAGAATGTGTTAGGCTTGATACGGCTGTCTTCCACAGTTGTACACAAAGTTCCTTTTAATGAGATGTGACATGGACAAAAGTGCTGGTTGTGATTACTGTGCACACTTTTTGGCCTGAAACAGGTATGTCTCAGGCAGGTTTCTGAGAACATTTTATTTTGTATTTCACCCTTAACAATAATAAAAAAAAATGTTAACTCTCTGGAAATAATGATCCTTTTATATAGAAAAAGGTTTTAAACTTCCTCAAACTTGAGTTAAATCAAGTAATGATGTAGATTTTAATGCGGGGTTTTTCTTTGGAATTTTTTCTCCATTCTGGTTTTTGGTTTTTTTTTTTTT
>JANRGV010000104.1:1248294-1267736 GCA_024734035.1 Alethe castanea | reverse complement strand
CCTCCTGTCAGGAGTTGTGCAGAGCCAGAAATTCCCCCTGAGCCTCCTTTTCTCCAGGCTGAGCCCCTTCCCAGCCCCCTCAGCCTCTCCTGGGGCTCCAGCCCCTTCCTTGGACATTCTCCAGCCCCTCCATGTCCCTCTGGCTGTGAGTGCCCAGAACTGGCCGCAGCCCTGGGGGAGCCTCAGCAGTGCCAGCCCAGGGGGCGGCCCCTGCCCTGGTGCTGCTGGCCATGGAGAAGAGAATAACAGGCACTCTGCTACAGCTGTGCAGCAGGCACCCTGTCCCAGAAGAAGAGTGCTGTCACCAAATTCTGTGGGAAGACACGGTGGCTGTGTAGAATTGTTCACTTCAGTGCCTGTCAGAATGGTTATGGGCTCCCTGCAGCAACACTTGGAGTACAGCCCCGCTGCTTGTTACACACAGCTCTGAGGTTTCTACTGAAGGTGTTTATCTGGGCGTGTATTTGACATCAGCATCACCTGAATTTGCCTTTCCTTGGAAGTTTTAACTTCCAAATCAGTGAGGTTTACCTGGTGTATGTAGTAAGGCCAGGCTGTAGTAAAGAGTTCCCCCCAGGCATGACTTGCAGCCCAGCCAGCCCCGGCCCCAGTGGACAGTATTCCTGAGCACTGTGGTGTCAGAAGGGGGTCTCCAAAGGGCCGGCATCTAGGACACGGTCACCATAGAAACCGGGGGGATTTGCTGTGTCTGTGTCAGTTCTCTGAGCTGCTTAACAGCTCGCTGATAGCAGCTCACACTCACACAGCTCAAGGAGCGTGGCAGGGACGGGGCTGCGCTGCAGGGCGGGCTGTGCACAGATCCCGGCAGGAATTCCCTGGAAAGGGCTCTCCTGCTCACGGCTTGTACGCATCACCTTGTATGCCCTCTTCCTGTAGCTGCAACTTCCTCATAAAAAATGTAATAAAACCCTGTGGGCTCTTTGTCTGGAGACAAGGAAGGGCTGCTGGCACATTTCCACCATCCCATTTTGCTTATGGTTTGACCAGGTTTGTCTGACCTAGTTCTGTTCATAAACTGGGCTTAATGGTGGAGTCCTGGAAACGTTCCCAGCTGCTACAGCCTGGCTATTCCCTCTGCAGTAATTAATTGCAGTTCAAAAGCCCTGCACCAGCTATGTATCATAACATTAACATAAAAAAACATGTTCTCGGGGATTCTAAGCTTTGAACAATCTTCTTATGGTGCCCAGACTTATATTCCATAGCACGAGAGCACCATGGGACCCTGCTCATCAATTGCTTGCTTCTAAGAACAGACTAAACTGGAAAATCTCTTTCCTGTGTACCCATTGCAGACCCGTTATGACAGCATAAAATGAAGCTTGGAATTGTTTTTATTAAGCTGGGTGTGATTTTTCATTCCAGTGTAACTTTCCATCCACTTGCAAAAAGAAAAAAAAGAGAATTTGAGAACAAGTATAATGAGTTGAAACTCGATGCCCAATAATAATTTGTACACTGTGAGGCTCCTGGAGAGTGTTCAGCAGTTATTAGAGACAGGGAGAATTTTCAGCACTAATTGCCTGACAAAGAGACAACTTTTGGTTGAACTAAAGGTACCTAAATCACAGATTTTCAGCAGAGAGAGCAAGAAACTGCTGTAAAACCTATTGATCTATTGATGTTACTGCTTTGTTTAAAAAAAAAAAAAAAAAAAAAAAAGAGGTTTGAGCAAATATTCATGTGCTTAGCTACTGACTGTGTGAATTGTAGAGGAACCTTGTTTTGGCATTGCAGTTCCTGTGATGGTTCCTTTGGGACTTCCTGGCCCTGAACTGTGTCAGCTGCACTTGCTTCCAGCTCACTGAGAGATGTGGAGGTGGGAGCTGGCACAGAGCTCAGCCTGGGAGCTGCTGGGTACCTGCCCTGGCCAGTGGGGAAGGATTTTGGGAAATGCTGTGGTTTGGGGAGGGTAGGCTGCTCCTATTCAAGGTGCTCAAGCTGAGATGTACATTTGATATCAATCCACATCATTTACAGCAAAGGCCAGAAATCCTTTTTGCAAATCTTTGTGTAAAGAGCTCTTCTTCACATGGATGCAAGTGACTGGAAGTTACAGTGAATCCTCCCCTGCATAATTTATATCCCCCTCTTCAATACTTACCACAGATTTTCTTTTTACATCCAGTTCTAGCCCCTCAGCAGCATTCTTGAGGCTCATTAGCTCATGTACAACCATTGAAGGAAGCTGCAGGATGAGATTTTAAAGCCGCCTGTTACCAACGATTAATACAGATTTTTTTTTCCCCAAAATAATCAGCTGCAGACCGGTGCCAGGACTCAGATGTATAGGCTCAGATGTATTTTGTCTGATGGAAAAACATTTCCTCTGCTTTGTAGAGGCTGCTTACATCCCTTCTGCTGCCCTTGAGTTATTTGTTACAGCTTTCCTGACACCTGGAGCGGGACAAGCCGGTCCCTTGGCCCACATCTGAAGGTGGACAGTGCTAAAAAGAAAGGTCAAGCGTGGTTCAGTAGCTTTCAAAAGAGGCCTTGGGTATTTCAAGCACAACACTTCATTTAAAGTCAAAAGACTGAGTTGCAACACTCTTCAAAGCAAGCGAAGTCCTTACTTTTAGGACAGCTCCAGTGTCCCTGAAAGTGTTCCTGAGGCAGCGGAAGCACCTCGGATCTGCAGTGCTGAATGCTTTGCTTTCAAAGCCTTCGGAGCTGAAACGCCTCAAAGCTTAGCCTCGGCTTTGTCTACAGTTTCAGCTTGTGTCATTACTTTGAAATGCAAGATAAAATGTAGGCTTAGGTCTCCTTGAACTCAAGCGACTTGAGGAAAGTACAGGCATGATGGAGCTGCATTTTGCAGGCAGGGAACTGGGATGGAGGCACGTCCCTGCCCTTTGGCCTCAGCTCCATACAGAGTGTAAGAGCCTGCTATTGACCCAGGTCTCAAGGGTCAAAAACCACGGGAGTTTGGCACTAGTTTTCCCAAGGGTAGGCTGGATGGAGTAAGATGAAAGTATGGCATGGATTCTTACTCACTCCTGTTCAATCACCCAAGCTGGAGAGGGTTCCACTGCCTCGTTATCCTTGGGCCCTCAGCTGAGTTTTGATGACCTGTGTGGGAAGTGTTTAAAGCTACCACTGCAGACTCCTCACTGCTCCAGACAGGGCTGCAGAGTCTTGGTTGCACCAGAAACATTTAAAGTCAAATCAACCGTCGTAAAATTTAATAAAGCTGCTGGAAAAAATTCTGCTGTGGTCTCCAGTAGCTGCACTGCAGGTGTACTGTCTTGAGAACTATAAATGCTTATTTGTGTTTTATCTCTTCACTGCTCGATTTTAAAAAGGTGTAGCTGACTTTTAAATATTCCCTGGAGAATTTTGGGAGTCCTATAATGTTAAGATATATGGAACCTGCGGTAGAGTACTCTGAAAGCTGAGATAAACTATTGCAGCAGTGGTTCTGTGCCTCAGCCTGGAAAACAGGATAGAAATATCATTCCTTGTACAGCTGACAAACACATGTGCACATCTGCTGGAGCTATGCATGCCAAACAGACCTGGAACTGCTGTTGCCTTGCAGAACATGAAATCTGGATGGTGAATAGTTATCTAACATGAAATGCTTGGCAGAAATCTCAAAAGCTAATTTCATCTTTATGCTTTGCTCTTTAAGGGAAACAGGTTTAATTGGAAGCTAATACTTTTGTTAAAAGTATCATTTTCAAGAGGATATAAATATTACTGGTTTTTAGGAATGGTATAAATCCTGTGGGTGCAGGCCGTGGTCAGATGGAATTAACAGAGGTAAAATCTCAAGCTAAAGGGCTTCAGGATGCTGGTTCTCAGTGCCAAGCTAAATGGCACATATCAAGAGCTTTCCTTAATGACTCTCAGATCCAAATAAACTTGTGAGTTCAGTTAAGAATGTACTCCAAGGATTAACCAGTCCTGCCTGTAAACTTGATTATCTGGTGCCATTCTGAACAACTTACATGGATGGAAAAAATTGATTTCATGGCCCCAGAGCTCACCTTTGAGGGACAGGAGTCAAAGTTCTACCTGGGCTGGGTGCAGGTGAGCATCAGTGGCTTCAGCAGGTTACAGTTGGATTGAGTTCTGCATTCTGGGAGTAAACTGGCTGTTCCAAGCAGAGGGAAGGATCCAATCTTTTCTCTAGGATTGTGGCTTGAATGGTGCAGTTCTCATGGCAGCCTGTTCTTTTTTAGGTTCTTCTGAAGCAGAAAGCATCATGTGGTAGCTCTGCATCTTGCATTTTGTGAAGACAATGCCAAGAGGAAGTGAGCCTCTAAGTGAAAATGGGGAAACAACAGGGAAGGACTGAGTAAGTGAAGTAACTCCATACTCAAAACAGCTTTACAGCATTGCAAAGAAATACAGAGAAATGAAGAGTCATTTCCCAGAAAAAATTTCCCCCTGAAACAGTCAATTCATTTACTATGGAAAGAGTGAGTATTGTTAGAGTGACTTGGAGCTTCCCTTATTGCAGTAACCAAAACTAACATGTAGTAAAGTTATTGGTCCCTCTAAACAATCTGCATAGTAACCTTTCAAAGTGATTTCAGGTTTTTCTGGGAAGTATTCAGAGCAAAACAGGCATGAAAGCTATTCCATAAATTGATCCGTTTGGGGCTTGTAAGGACAAACCATGGCACACATGAACTTGCAGCATTCCAATGGTTATGAGCCTACACTGCCCACCTCATGGATCACCTGGCACATGAATGCCCTGGGAAAGGAGTCTGGCCTGTTGTGAACACTGGCACAGAGCACTGGGCAAACATTTGCTGTTGGGCAGCTGGGTGACACCAGGGCTCTTTCTGTGTAAAAAGGGCAAACACTGGAAAGTGTTCCAAAATATAAGGAGAGCCAAATTTGAGATATCTGTCAGATAGAAGTGCATCTGTCTTGTTGCTGAGCTGTGCTGAACTGCTAAAAGTGCTCTAATCTTCCCTCAGTTTCACCAAGTATCTGTGTAACAGTGAGAGTAACAGGGCATTGCTACAAAAAAAAAATCATCCCAGAAAGGGCCAAAGTGTGTTCTGGAAGGAATTTAACATAAAAGAAGGTGCCAAAGTGGTACAAGGTGGGGAATAATTCACTATGCACATGGTTGAACAGAACTTTTTGCCCCAAAGAGGTTAATTCTCCAAGAAGAGGTCATTTGGCATCTGAGGTTAACAGAGTTATTGTGAGAGTTTGTGACTGATGCTGGCATAAAGTAATGGTCCACTTTTAGTCCTGTTTCTATCCATGATGCAATAAGATGTAACAGAATTATGAGTTTGTCACAGATCTCAGGCTTTATTAATCATCTGGGCAATTGTAATAACTTGGCATCATGAACATGATGAAAGAGCAGCTTTTGTGTCCTGCCAGCCTCTTTCCATCATTTTAACCTGCTGTTTGAAGTAAGAAGACTGGAGTTCTTCATGGCAGTGACCAGTCCCAGTGTCTATCATCAGGCTGCCTTCTGAAGAGTCCTGGGGGTGATATTCACCATTTCTCTGCTCAGTATAAAAATGTGTTAAAAGTTGACTGGATCAGGTCTAACCAAGCTAATGATGAACTCTTACGAGCAAGTCGTTTTCTCTGTGAATTAGACTTTAGACTTCAACTCTTTCAGCTGAAAGAAAGAAAACATCCCAGTATTTCATGAGCTCTTGCTCTGGGACAAATAGTTTCTCATCTCATGCAAAGTGCTTGCAGGTTGTACAATATCCTTGAAAAGATAAAAAAGGGAAATAAAATAATTGGAGTGGCTATTTGGGAATTTCACATTCTTAGGTGCTTTTTTACAGGTAGATTTTCTTGCAAGAAAGTCTGTTGGGAGGACACAATTTCAAGCCTGAAAGCAGTCAATCTGGAGACTGCTGAAACTTTGCCAGAGAAAGTTTTCTGTAAACACACCTAAACATAGTCAGTGAAGGTTGTTGTTGGTTCTAACCAGGTGTCACATTTCATCTGCTTAGCACTGGCAGCCTCACTGCTGCAGCCCAGTTGCACATTTTCTGCAAAGCCACTGAAGAAACCCCAGGTTTTTTTGTTAGAAATGACAAGGTGCAGTTGCTTCATGTGGGCACTAGGCTGAGGAAATACAAACCTACACTATTCATGGTCATTCTGTCACTGTGGTCACCTCCTGTGTTTACCTACTCCTAATTTTCACATGCAATGAGCTCTCTTCAGACAATTTAGTATTCTGAAATGAGCTGCTGGGTAGTTCTGTGACGACCAAACACAAAAAGGGAATTGAACAGAGTGTTATGTTAGTTTTCATAAGTCAGTAGTCCATGTGCATTTGAATATTGCATGTTTATCTAAAGGCAGGAATGGATAGAGTTTAGAAGGAAAAGCAAAGCTGGAGACCTGCTTCTATTTTTGTTGTTGTTTCGAGCAGAGATTTCCTGGGTGAGTTACTAAATACCAAAAACTGTACCTAAGCTGGTACAGCTGGTTGTGCCTGGGGGTGTCATGGTGTGAGTCTTTCTGTGTCCTTAGCTAGGCTACTTCTCTTGGCCATACCAAGCTGGGCTGTGAGGCTGAACTCACCTTTGCAGTGATCTGGCCAGGTGGTTCGTGCTGACATCCTGCTAAGCACTTCTAAGGGGTTATAACCCAGTTTCTCAGTCATAGTGTTAAACTGGGTGCTGATTAACTTGGGTTTGTCAAGGGAATGGACAGCCATGCCAGTTTAAAACTTCCCAACATGCAGCTTGCCAGCACTGATTAGGAGGATGTATTAATTTGCTGGAAACAGAACTCAAACCACATCCAGAGAGGAGAGCATGCACTGTATAAAAAGTATACACTTAGACTCCAGCACTCTGCTAAACTAATTCTGTCTGATGAAGCATACAGTGACATTTGACTGACCTTGTCAGCTGGAGGGGTGAATGGATAGAAGAAATGAGCTTTCAGTCTCTGGCTGAACATATTTAATATGCTGGGTAGGAGGTCAGTATGACTCATCCTTTCCATTTGCTGGATGGCCTGGGATTTGCAGAGAAAAATCTGTGCTTCTGTTGAATCCTTCCAGAGATGTTAATGCTTTGTGGTCCTTGAATCCTCCACAGGTGCCTTTTCCAAACTGTTACCAGGTTCTGTAAAGCTGCCACCCCTTTACCAGGGCTCTCTAAGTGTGATTTAGTGCCAGTGCTGGAGCCAGGATTCCCCTATGCCACAAGGCCAGGAGCTGACTGCATTCCTTAACGTGCCATGGGGCCACTGCAGCTTCAGAGGGCACCAGCCTGCATCCTGCCATCCAGATCATGGAACTGCTTCTAGAAGGTTCCCCCTAGATCTAAGTCACACTGCCCTGAAAATGGAAAATGCCATGTGGCTTTTGTGCTGAACCAAACGCCACACATCATTTACTGATACTGCCAGGCTTGAAGAAGGCAGTGGGCTTAGCACAGGTCTGGTGCTGCCCAGGTAACAGCAAACTCTGAGAAGAGGCAGCACTTGGCACTTCCTGCCTCACTGAGAGGTGTCTTAGCTTCATAACCTGCTTCTAAAAACAGTCCCTGAGGAAATAGTGCACTGTACATTAAGATCTCCACAGGAGTTTAATTAGGTGCTGTCCTTTGAGAAATGCACTTTTTTTTCTCAAGACTTTTAGAACCGGGCCTCTGGTTCCTAATTATCTTGTTCTTTTGCCTGGGACAGCTAAATAATTATGATCCAGGCTGGCTGAATGAATGCAGTGGTGTTCTTAAAGGCAATCAGCCACCCATTGCTCTGACAAAAAGTGTGATAATGTAAAAACCAAGCCTTGCAAGAGAGAATGGGAATATAAAATGTAAAATGTTTGCAGTAGTTTGCCTGGGAATTAATCGAGTCAGCTCCACCTTAGAAGAGGATATAAGTCCTTCATGTTCCAGCTGAAGCTGTAAATGATTTCTAAATGAACATGACATCAAGTGAGCAGAAACCTAACCAGTAATTGATGGATATAGTTGCATGTCCCTGTCACCTCACTGTCTCGGATATGCAGCCTGGAATTGAGCCTCTGAGCCCTTAGTGCAGCCTCTCAGCAGCCTCAACTGCACTCCACTGGTGTTAGAGGCCTCATTATGCTCACAGCTATGAAAGCTGAACCCCCAAAGTGAGAAAGAGAGCAGTAATAAAGTACAATTTATCCAGCACCTTGGCCATTATCAGCTTGCATAGAACTGCTAAATGCAAAAGGAGGAGACAGAGGATTTACCGTATGCTAAGGGATAATCTTTGCCTTTTTTTTTCTTTTTGTCCCAGCTGTCTAGACAGCTAGACAAATGCCAGGTTCATTTCTCAAGACCCTGACTGCAAGATATTTTAACTTTTCATCCTTTATCTTGAGTGCAATCTGCCCAGATTGTCTGGTAGTTATTGATCATATAGCAAACAGACTTGGAGGTTTTCCAATCTTGAAAAAAAGTAAAAAGTACCTCTGACCATGATGATAGTGAGTTTGGTATGCTTTTGAGCTGATGAACGAAATACAAAGGTGGCTGAGGTTGTGAAAATAGTATTGGAGCAATGGAACACTTAAACAGATTAGTGTGAATGCCAGCTGTAAGCCCAGATCTCATACTGATTGGCGAGCTCTCAGCCTTGGAAGCAAAACAAAAGGAGAGTTCAGAAAAATTACAAGACTCAGCTTTACTCAGTGCTCATCCTACACTGGAAATGAGAGCATGGAGAAATGGGAATACCCTCATAGCAGAGCAGCTCTCTGTCTCACCCTTCTCTCCCACCCCAGCTCTGCTGTCAATGTCAATCTTCACCAATCTGGTGCATGAAGAAGTGTTTTTTAGGTGTGAGAGCAAACACCAGACTTCCCCAATATGTTTCTCTGTGCCGTGTGTCTGTTGCAGTCTTGCTCAGGGCTTAGTTTCTGCTTCTGACAGACTTCACCAAGCCCTGACTGGAGTTGCAGTATTTAAAATTCGAAAGGTGGCTGCTGGGGAAAGCCTTTCCAGGACAGAAACCCAGTGTAATTCACACTGTTCTGCTTGAAAAGAGTTGAGTTTGGACTGAGCACCAGCATTTGGCACAATATGATGGAGCAGGAGGCAATGGCACTGCAGACATATGATGGATAACAAGCTTGTGGCGCAAAGCAGTTGCTCACATCAGACCTATGGAAATTCATAGTGTGTGATTTAACACTTGCTATGAAGCAGAATCTCAAAAAGCTGTTCACAAAGAGGCAAGGAAAGCTGATAATGGTCTATAATGATGGCTCTCACAGAGAACTTGCTGCCCAGCCCTTCATAAGAAGCCATCTGCCACACTGGGGGAGCACAATGGAGCTGCACCCTGATCCCTGATGTGGGGCATGGCCTGCAGGGCAGCCGATGGAAACCTGGGTATGACATTCCTTTGATGTAGCCGGGATTGTTACCCCCACTGTGTCCACAAAGCAAAACTTAAATGTGTTCTGCCAGGGGTTTGTTGTGCCCAGCCTTGGGGTGCCACAGCTGAAGCTGCTTCATGGCCTGCTGCAGATGCAGGAAGGGTCATGGAATCATCAGAGAATACTTTGTGTGGGAAGGGCCCTTAAAGATCATCTTATTCCAGCCCCTTGCCTTGGGGCAGAGATGTTTCTGTGTGTCCCAGACTATTCTGTGCCTTTGCCCTTTGCAGAATTCATGAGGAAAACCTAGGCATGCTGCTCTGCTGCATCTTAAACATTAGATTTCTAATTGGCACCAGAATATTGTCCCCTTGCGTGGGTCATCGATGTAGGGATGCAGTAAAGCACAAACTTCACCACATTTAGTAGCAGAAATGTCAGGCTCAGACAAGCAGCAACCAGGTTTATTGTGACAGAGCACCAGTTATGGTTTGTTAAGGCATCAGATTGCAAGACAGGATGGGATACTGGGAGCTGGAAATAATTGGGTGATGGGCTTTCATGCTGTACTTGAAATTTCTTTTCACTGTTCAAGCAAAACCACTCCACTATCCTTACACAGGAGGAAAACCTTTTCCTTCAGCCTCTGACCTTGTTCCTTGCTTCCATTCCTTTCCAAGTTTGGATTTTAGCTTGTTTCAAGTGCTGCTGTATTCCCTAGAAGAGCTGATGTGTAGTGCAGCTATGGTTTTTCATCAGGAGACACTATTTTTGGTTGGGGGGACCCCAGAAATTAATTTCTAAATAATCAATGCATAGGGAATATCCCAAGTAGAAGTCTGCCTGGCTTCAACAGGAGCCAGGAATTTACTCCTTGAAGTGAAGGGATGTTTGTTCTAGGGAGTCAGAAAACAGCATTATCTTCTGTAAAGTTATGGGAGAGGTATGAGCAGGGAGTCTGATCTACTGAATGGGAATCCTGTGGTGGTAGTCAGTGTAGATTAAACCTGGCTTCCAGGCCTGTCCTAACCAGAACTTGTTTCTTTTCTCAGATTAGAAAGTAAAACTACTCATATATTCAAACATTCTAGACTTTCTGAGAAATGATCGTGTTTCAATAGCACATCTGCTATCCAAATTGATGAGCCTGTTTTTCCAACTGCAATTGCCTTTTTATTCTGGATGTTGGCAGTACCCACTTCTAACAGAATTGGTTGGGAATGGGCTGCCAGCTTCAGGCTAGCTGTGCACCACAACAGCCATTCTTAGCAGTCAGTTATGTAGTCACAACCTCACTCAGACACTCTTGAACACAGTAAGAAGACACCTTTTGAATGAAATGGACTGAGTCTTGGTGGACCGAGGAATTGAAGCACAAAATTGTGTCTTTTTGGTCCATTTTCCCCTGAAATCCTGAGTGCTGTCTTTTTAATTGTCTGGGAATCAGTGACTCCTCTGTGAATGGGATGGTCACAGCTGACAGCCCTGCTTGTGAAATCTCTTCCCTGCTCTTCAGATACTTCTAAGTAATTTCCCACAATCATATGGTTGTCATGAGGATTTAACCTCTATTCTCAGAGGGGCTTTCACTTCCATGAGCAGCAGAGAAGCTGCCCTGTGCTTTCCCAGCAAATACAACCAGCACGGATTTGTAACACCACCAGAAAAGATGCAAGCTCCTTTCTGAGAAATCCAGTCACTAAAAGGATAGAGCACAAGGAAGAAGAAAGCTGAAATGAGGCCCTGGCACAACCAGGAAGATTCTTGTTTGTGATAAATGATGGAAACTACCCCATAATTTTGGTAATGAAGGTCCCTGCATCATAGTTCTCTGAGTCCATTGCTGCTTAGTTTCTTATGGCTGCATCTCATTTTCAGAAGGCCATACCATAACACTGCTCTGGGCTCTGTAGCCATCCTTTTAGAGGCTCGAGGCAGAGATAAGACACTTAATATTTTTATCTCATCAGGCATATGTTTGTTATGAGACCCTCACAATGGGAGAGCCCTTCTTCCAAATTTGCATTATCCCACCTTGACTGATGAGTTTAGAGCTGACATGGGGAAGTGCCATTATGCCAATGCTCAACGAATTTTATGAGTTTACTCAGCCCATATTTTCATTTAGTCTTTCTCACCAACTCCCCGTAATATTCATCTTTGCATGCAGGTTTTCGGGTCAGGCTCAGACTGTCAGTGTTATGTACTACCTGTACATGAAAGAAATATTTTCAGAGTGGTAGCTGTGGTGGTAGCAGGAGGTTTCTAAGAATACATCTCATAGTAGGTGTGTTGTAACTTCTTCTCAGAGCTCTGTAAATAGAGGACTGGACTGTTACGAGCAGCTACTTCCTCCAAGCTGGTATTACTAAGGGAAAAGCAACACTAATTTGTTTCTGTATAATAAGGTTTACTCACTGCTTGATGTCATTGAGCTTCACAAACTTCTGAGCATGCTAGATTCAAACATATAAAGCACAATAATATAAAGGTGTTGTTGAAATTTGAATGAAAGAATAAGCAAGCCAGTCTGGAAAAGGAATTCTCTCAGAGGCACCAGGCATTTTGTGCTGATTCCATTAAGGGTTTTATGAGTTTAGCTATGGCTAAGCATAATGCTTTTACAGGGAGCAGCAGCGTGATGGATGATGATTTTTAGAAGTGAAATAGCAGTGCTGCTCTTCAGCTGTGCTTAGAGCTGCTTACCAGCTCCTCTCCTGAGGCTTAATTAAAAGGAATATACTGTCCATCTCCATATGGAAATACTGGCATTTCAGAAACATCCGCTCACTCTGATCTTAGTGATTGGTGCTTAAAAAACAGATGGACCCAGGTGCCATATTTTTATGTAATATGACTGATTATCATAAATACTGCTGCTTTCTGATAACTCCTGAGTGCCAGCGTTCTGGCCCTGGGAAGCTGCAGGAGGTACAGCCTTGCTTGCAAAGACAACATCCTCCCCAAAACAAGTTGTTCAGTGTCATCCATCATCGCAGAGAAATTCCTCTGCCCACTCCTTCCTGCAGCCTTCTGGATGGGAGATGATCCTGTGAGCTTGTGGGATGTTGCTGTCAGCTCCTCATGGCAACGCTGAGGTTCCCCCTCCGCTTGTGCTCCTGCTACAGTACAAACATAAACACAAATTGTGGCACCAAGCACAACAACAAAACTGGGGCCGAGGTGGAAATTTCCCTCCAGGGTGAAGATGTTGCTGGCTTTGCAAAGCGTGTCTTAGGAAGGAGGATGTGGGCTTTGCCATCCCTTTTCCCTTGATCCTCAGGGTGTTAAAGAATGCAGCCAGCTCCTGGCCTTGTGGCATGGGGGATACCAAATCATGGAAGTGTTGCCAGGATGCAGCATGCTGGATCTTTCTTGAGAAGAGTAAAACTTGGGACTTACAGGATCATAGAATGGTTTGGGTAGGGAGAGACTTAAATCCCATCTCATTCCACCCCCTGCCATGGGCAGGGACACCTTCCACTAGACCAGGGTGCTCCAAGCCCTGTCCAACCTGGCCTTGGGCACTTCCAGGAGTGGGGGAGCCACAGCTTCTCTGGGCAAGCTTCAAGAAGGCCCAAGTGTGAGTTGGGAAGATCCAGGAATCATGTGTGTTCAAATTAAGGGAGCAACAAGCAGAAGAAGTAAGTGAGGGGGAAAATATGATTTAAAAGAGTAAAGCATCCAGAGCAGAACATGTGAGGACTGGGGAAGTGAGGGAGGCAGCTTGGTGCAGGAGGGAGTGACTTCACCTGACATGGGGCTGAGCCTCAGCCGTGGCTGGGGGACACAGGCAGCATGCTTCTCTCTTTCCTGCTGTCCTACTGTGGCTGTGCAGGCTGCAAACTTCCTATGCCAGCACCTGACAAGTCTGTTCCATGATTTTCATGTAACCAAGGAGTTTGAACCCTCAGTGGCCTTAGAGTAATGAAGGTAAATAGAAGATAAAGCTAAGGGCAGGTAGGATGGAATTGCAATGAAATTTAAAAAAAGATTCTTTAACTTTTAACTTTGAAATGTAATTGAAGGGCAAGGTTAGCTTTGGTACAAGTGTGGTATCTCCTTAGTGAGTAAATCTTTCACTTGACTGCAAGAAAGCCATAACTTTTCATGTCTCTTTAGTAACTGTTAAATGTATAGCTGGCACATACGTGTTAGTGATGCATCAAGGCCAGCTCAGCAACAAATTAGTGACTATTTCTGTTGCTGAAAAGGCTGCTCATTTTTATAAGATGCCTGTTGTTGCATTCTGCTAATCAGTATAAACAGCTTGTTTTCTAATTTTCTGCTATTTGGGATGATTATGCTTCTGAAAGTTCAGTCTTAGCTTCATATTCCAATTTCAAGCTGGAGCTGGAGCATCTTTGGCTTGGGAACAGCACTAGAATTTTTCAGTACTGAGCATTCACTAAAGACTTCCCTTTATTCCTGACTGTGATATTTGGAGTGTAAAAGAACAATCATATCTGCTCACATCTTTTCAGCTGCATCTCATGTAACTGCTAAATTGAATCTTGTAATAACTTAAGTGCTTGATTTATCGTAGCCAGCCCTTGAGATTTCTGATAAAGCTGCACAATGCCAGGCTGCTGTACAGAGCCTGGTATCTGCAGTTACATGACAGCATCTCTTTTCCTGTTGGAGAAGTGGCTGAGGTGACGTCTGAAATGTGACCTGAGGGAACACTGCTGGCTAAAAAGGAGCAGCTGATTTTTGGTTATTCTGGGAGGCTGAGCATATGGTGCAGCACAAGGCCAAACAAGTCTCTGCCTGTGCTTTGCCAGCCTGTCTCTTAGTGTGCCCTGCAGTCTTCTGTCCCACCTTGGCAGGCAAAAGTTCTGCATTCCTCTTTCCCAGGTAATTAGACACAGTGTTAAGGCATTACTTTTCCCCATCAAATGGGCTTCATCGAACATGCTCAGAACTCGTGGCCCAGTGGCCATGGGGGCAGCCTAATGCCTGCATTAAATGGGTGGATTCCTTTCATCTCACTGCTCTTCGTTGAACCTATTACTGTATTTTTAATAACATGATCAACTGTGCTGGCCAAATTATCTTCACAAGTGCTAACACTGGTCTGTGCTCCACCGGTTCCTCTCTGTCACATGGCTGTTGGAGCTCAAAGATGAAGGAAGCATTTGTTCTAAACTGAAATGAATCTACTCTTTAAAAGCAAGGACTACTGATTTGAGCCTTGATTTGAGCCAAGACCCTTCACCAGAAAGCATTTGCTAAAGAAACCTTTATGTTTCCTTGGCACTGACTGTAGCTGGAAGGTTGGGTCTGGCTGACAAGGAATTTATTCTGTTGCAATTCTGTGAGACTGAAGCATGACACAAGAGTATTAGACAGAAATCAAGAACATGGGAAAGTCTAAGAAAAGAGGAAACACAGTGGTGTAGCAGGGGATTCACAAGTCATTTGACAAGATTTTCAGGCACTGGGTTAATACCATGTGGTGGAGAGTTGATACTTCCAGCGGTGAGCTCAGCCACTTAACTGTGTTTATGTGGATTATGCTGATGCTGGGTATTCTGCACAAGGCAGAATCTCAGATCTCCAGGCAAACATATGCTCTGGGGTGACTTTTTTTCCACAGCTGCAATGTTTTTAATCCCCAGTGCAAATGGCTTGCTAGGTTTGCTAATAGTTCAAACATACTGGTTTTGGTTTGGGGACAGCATGTCCTTTTAATTACAGGACCATGCCTGTTGCATTAGCACAGGAAGCTCAAGTGGTTTCTCAGAAGCAGAGACACTGTCAGCTCAACTCTGAGGATGCACAGCTCACGAAGAATGTATCTAGCTGAAGGCAACACAAAATTGTGCAGCTTCTTTCAGAATGTTGCGCTACTGATTGATTAAAAAACAGGAAGAAAACAAGAGCAGATCAAGCCAGAGGGGGATGACAGTACCAGCATCACTGGTTCCACTCCAATTACTTAAATTTAGGTATCAAGAGTGACTAATACAACAGATTTGGGCAAGAGCTTGCCATGACTTTCATGGTTCATCCTTCTACACTGGGATGTAATGCAGTGTGTCTGAGACTAGCAACATCCTATTAGCAATGCATACAAGAAATTAATTATTCAAGCTTGTTATGGTGAGCCTTAAATTGGTTGCAGCCCGATATTGTAAAAAAGAACTTTATAATTCCCTGGTAGAAAGTAGATGTTTTAATAAATATCTGCAGGCTGTGTACAAATACACTCCATCGGTAATGCCTCACTCGCCTTGTGCTGCTTACTCATGTTCTGCTTTTGTCCTTGATAAGAGCAGCAGGTCATGGGCCTGTTAAATAACACCTCCATCCTGAGCAAAAGATTATGGGATCCTCATGCCAGAAAAAATAGAAGGAATCCAACCTCTCTCAGCAGGCTGTTGCCATCTAAAGCTGAGATCAAACATCAGAACCAGGGGATCAGAGAATGGTTTGGGTTGGAAGGGACCTTAAAGCCCATCCAATTCTAACCCCCTGCCATGGGCAGGGACACTTTCCACTAGACCAGGCTGCTCCTAGCCTCATCCAGCCTGGCCTTGAATTTTTCATTGTTTCAAATTATTTCCTTGCATTTCAGCTGCATAGTTTTGGACTCAAAAGGAATTAAAATATATCTCACCAAAGAGCTTTGTTCATTTTCCTTCTTATCTGCCTCAGCAGTGCAGTCTGATTAGTTTTCTGTAGTGGTTATGCTTCTTTCACACTTGAAAATATCCCTCATTGAAGTTTCCTCCCCTCTCACACTGTGTAAGCCAAGTGAGCACTTCTGTCCTGCAGAATGTGCCAGTCTGTGAACGCCTCAGGTTGTGCATGGACAGACTCAGTCATCAGGACAGTGCCACATGAAGTGTGCCAGTCTGGGTTCTCAGAGAAATGAGGCATAATCCCCTTTAGCAGCTCGACTCTGGACCAAAAGCACTTTAGCTTCAGTGAGGTTAAACCTGAAATGGGTTTGGACCCTCTTAAAATCAGAGAAGGCTTTTAAATAGACCTGAATTAGTCCATTTGTAGAGCTGAGAAATGGTCTCTTGGCTTCTCTCCCTTCTGACCCAGAGTGGTAAATTGAAAAGCCATGAAATATAGGTTTTGTAGTCATAGCTGATACTTGGGGGTTGTGATAATGCCCCAAGCACTGGGGTAGCAATTCCAGCAGCTGACTCTAGAGAGGAATTCTGAGTTTGCATTGGGTTCTACTGGAGACAGACTGCTGTTAGCTTGGAGCTACAGTGTCTACAATAGCACTAATTAGCATGCAAGGCAAAAAATCATTACTTCTGAAACACAGCTTTTATTCCCTAATACTTCTGGTATCAGCTATCATGTAATGTGAACCTCGAGAGAAATGCTTTGTAAGTAAGAATTCCACTTTAGCTTGTCAGGCAGACTTGCACCACTGAACTTACTGAACACATTTAGAGTAAAAAAATCTCCTGTTTCACTGATTCCTGTAGTAAGTATTTGGAATAATTTGCCAGTATATACAGGGCATTAAAAAACTCCAGCCTGAAATCTTCTGGCATTATTGCATAAGACAAGTCTGAATTAACCACAGCCCATATGATCTCCTTCCTGAGAGGAAACAGAGGTACCTGACTAAAATGGTGAAATTCTTTAGCAATCCCCATAGTTAGGGACATTGGGATGGCCCACTGGTTAAATCCAGAGATGTACAGCTCCACAGGACATGGGCCAGCTGGAGGTTATAAAGAGCATCAGGATAGGAAAAAGAAACAAGTTCTTCATAAAGAGAGCAATGAAAGCCTCAAACAGGTTTCTGAGAGAGGCTGTGAAATTTCCATCCTTGGAGGTGCTCTGAACTCAAACCAGATAAAGTCCTGAGCAATCTGATCAAACATTGAAATTAGCCTAGTCTTGGGCAGGAAGTGAGGAGCCTTGGCCCAGGTGGCCTCCAAAGGTCCCTCCTGCCCTACAGTAACCTGTGATTGTCCCATTCCAAACCTCCAGTGTGACTGTTAGGTGGGACTTCCTGAGCCACATCTACAGGGCTGCATTTAGTAGCCCTTCATGTCTTAATTCCCTTCCATGGACTTGTCCATGGGAGCTTTTTTTGGAACATGAAAACTTCTGCCTCCCATCATTTTGGAGCAAAATGTTCTGGAGCCTGTGTGTGCTGCCAGCTGCCACCTTCAGCTTTTGTGGAAGCTGCTTGTTTCCTGGGGTGCCTTCTGCCTCCCATGTTGTGAAACAAAATAAATGGCATAAATGGATTTTGTAGATGTTCCCTATTTTTCCTACTCCTTAGGGGCAGCTAATGGTTTCCCTGAATCTGTCTGGTCTTCCAAAGACTTTAAAGGTTGTGTCATGGACCAAAGTGTATTCCTTGGGTCAGTGCCCAGGAAGCCAAGCCTGGCACATCCTGGCCTTTATTTGCACGAAGAAGTTTAAATACGAGGAATTGTTGTTTAGGCAAGAGACATGGGAATATTCATCCAGCAGCCATAAAAACTCAAAGATAATATTCTGATTCATCCCCTGTGTGGGTGAAAGGAGGAAATCAAAACACAAAAGGATGGCCTGTGCTGGCTTTGTTTTCCTGGTGCAGACAGTGCCGGAGCTGGGCATCGCATTAGCGGACCTGTTCATAAAATATTCCATAACAACCAGAGCAGCTCATGCTTAATGGAAAAACATTAAATGTTCCATTGGGAAACAATTGCCCTTTATACAAGATGCATTTCTTCTCTCTCCCTTTTGTTCAGGGAATCTGACTGGGAACAAAAAAAAGCTTGTCCCTTCAGACACCCTCTGTTCGTGCTGCTCCCTCCCCAAATCAGGATCCTAATCCCTTGTTTGGACGACATAATCAGCCACACAAATATCAGTCGAGATAGCACAGACAGATTATAGCTCCCAGCAGGACGAGGGAGGATGGGTCAAGCTTTAAATACCTCTGCCTGTGTGCAACTGTTTTTCCTAAGGATAAAGCAAGAGGAATATAAACAGGAATTCTTTAGGCAGATGGCCTTTAGTAACCTCTCCACGAGGCATCGGCAGCTTGTAAATAATAAGTGGTCCAGTGAGCCAGCCCTGACTGGAAGGGCTTTCCAGACCTGGGTGTGGGAAGCCTTGTGCATGGCTAAGGGGGAAGATACTATTTGTGGGAAAAAAGGATAATCAAGGCTGGTAATTAACAGTAAAGAGTGAAAACCACTGTAGAAGATAAATTCATTTGCAGTTTTAAACCATAGTTGAGTGCTGACTCTTGCAGCTATTTAGTGCAGTCATGGCTAACTTGGGAAGATAGGGAGTACTATCTTGGAATAGTATTCCAGGAGCCATATACCACAGGTTGCTTCATTTTCTCATTTGGTGAGACACAGAGATATCCTGCCCTTGGTGTGGGCCATGCTTCTCTTTCCTTGGGGAAGGTTGCTAAACTTGTAAGGAAAAATGGAACTTTGACCTGGTGAGATTTAAGTAGTAAGTACCTGTTTCTAATCCATATCCATAAACAAGTCTCCTTGAGAATCCCTACAAATCCAGCCTGTTTCCTGACAAATTTTACCATATATCTGCTTGGCTTGGTTGGGCTCAAAACTGAAAGGTTGAAGTCCTTTCCCGATACATATTTCAGTTACTGTCATTTTCCAAACCAAGTAAGGGATGCTTCAGCTGTACAGATTGGAATCACTATTTCTGTGTTGCATCAATATGAGTAACAGCTCCAGAGAGATCTTTAAAGATTTCTCTTGGACTGTACAGGGACTGGGACATCTCAAAACTGGCTCACCTTCATTACTAACTGTTCATGTGACAATCCAGCTGGCTGCTGTCCATG
Source organism: Alethe castanea (assembly GCA_024734035.1). Classification (NCBI taxonomy): domain Eukaryota; kingdom Metazoa; phylum Chordata; class Aves; order Passeriformes; family Muscicapidae; genus Alethe; species Alethe castanea. The sequence goes on along the minus strand of JANRGV010000104.1, from coordinate 1,248,597 downwards.
GATATTTATACACATATATTTCTCCTATGTATTTATAGGATCTGGAGACAATGATTGTCTCTTTAATATTGGGGCTGAGATATTGTGTGCAGAGCTAAGAACCACAGCAAACCATTTCAGGTCCCCAAATTGAGTAGGAAATCTGGAGCTGGGCAATCACTGCTCTGTTGGAATAGGCTTCAGATTAAACAGGTCAGATTTAGATGAGATAGTGGGAAGGAATTGCTCCCTGTGAGGGTGGGCAGGCCCTGGCACAGGGTGCCCAGAGCAGCTGTGGCTGCCCCTGGATCCCTGGAAGTGTCC
>JANRGV010000104.1:1220812-1239450 GCA_024734035.1 Alethe castanea | reverse complement strand
CTATTTTAACATTATACATATAGCATTTATCCCAATACTTGCAAAGAGCCAACAACATGTCATGCATTTATAACAGGACCCAACCACGAACAAGTGGGAGGGCCCGCATGAACTCATCGTTTGGGGTCGTGGGTACGCTTGTGTCTCAACGGATACCGGGGTACGCTGGGTGCCTGCAAGGTGTGTCCACCCTGACCTGCCACACCAGAGACAGAATGTGGCCAAGGCACAGCCTTCAAATGCTGACCAACATACCAATCACCAGCCAGATGGTCCCTCTACAAGCAGAGGATGAACATTCATGTCTGAACTGTTTGGAAACCAGTAAGAGATTTTTAGACAGATTTTTAGAATGTATTAGGAATAGTAATAGATCTTAATTCTAGTAAACAGTAACAGATCTCACTATTGTATTAGAAATAGTACTCTGTTAATTGATTTTTTGCAGGGAAGAGCAACAGGTTTGAAAATTTCCTAAGCACTTGAGGTATCCTCAGGTCTCCTGAGTTGTGTTTGTTCTCCCTTGCAAGGGGCCCCGCAAGGAACCACAAACACTTCTTTTTCTTTTTTTTTTTAAATAAAAAAGAGGGACTTGTGGATGCTGGTGAGAATCAGGGAAAAAAACAGTTTGAGTTTTCCCAAGCTACTCAAAGGAAAATAGAAAAGAAAGAATTAATAACAAAGCTAGCACCTGCTTTGTGGACAGGAGTAGTGCGTGAGAAATGTGATGTTTTGGTAAAAGCATGTTTGCAAGAGGTGTTGCCTTCCTTGGACCAATGAGCTTAATCCTATCCTTGGTTCTGCAAACCAGTCTGTAAAAGTGTGACTACTTCTATAATAAATCACTTCTTCTGCTTTCTGGATGAACCCTGTGTTGATGTATTCTTTCACCACTTCCTAGCCTTACAACGTGTCCTGGTTTGGAGGACAGGTATCTGCCAAGAAAGGCAGGAACTCCTCCTGAGATGGAGAATGTAAACCCTTTCCCTTCTGATTATTATAATTTTTGAATCAGGGACTCTCAGGAAGAGATATGAGGGGGGAGGGGGGGTAGGAATAACAGCTCTTTACTAATATATCTAACCAGACAAACAGAAACAACAGCAGCTGTGAAAATTAACAACAAACAGAACCAATAACTCAGTTCCAGTCCCTTTTCAGCCGCAGACACATTCTGCCTGCGCTCGGTCCTCCAGACCTCTTCCTCTGACCCCAACGGCGAGCAAGAGAGAGCCAGACCCCACCCATCCCTTTGTCTTGAGCTATCACGAGCTAGGGTGTAGCCCGACAAGCTTTCTTAGCATAATAATGGGAAAAATTCCACAGACAGAAAAAAAGGTAAGGCAACAAACCCCAACCCCCAACACAGTGACACCAGTATATGAAAAAAAGTTGAGCTTTCATTTTGAGTAATATTAATTGTTGTTTTATCAAATGGTTCAAGTTATGTGCTCTTTTCACAAGGTGCAACATCACCATTTGTTACTTAATGGTCACTGGAGGTCATGGCCAAGAGAGTTTCAAATGAGATTGACTTTAAACATGCTGGCACCCTGAGGTACAAAACTTCTACCTGAAGCTGAAGTGAAGAAACACATTGGACTTGTAAGGTCTGAGATGTCATTGCATCATTAATTATTGTCAAAATAAGGCTGATGTACTGTATGTCCTTTTTCCTCTCCTACAGGGATCTGTAAGTGCTGACTCAGTTCAATGAGTTTATCACTCAGTACTTAGGCTGCCTTAGCAGTTGCAGAATCACTGAAGATTCCAATACCAGGCTCCCATCAAATCCAGCTCTACTGTGGTTAAAGCCATTAGTTGTGTTCTTTTACCAAAAACTCTCTAATGCTACTCATTTATTGTCACTGGGTGTTACTAATGGTTGCTCAGGGCCCTTGAGGGTGTATTTTCCCTTTATTAAATATGCTAAAGAGCATTTTAACAACCTTTTAGGAAGTTGAGGTTGGCTTGACTTCTTGGTTGATGAGGTAGCACCATGATTCACAAAACCACAGCAATTCAGCTAAACCCAGCCCTGCAGTGCCTGAGTTTTATGCCAGCAAATCTCTCAAAATGTGGTTCAGGAACCTGAGATAGCTCCATTTGCAATGGGACTCACTGGAATGTTGACTGAAGTCTGAAACCTCAGATTTCTGGGCTGTAAAGCATCCATTTTTATCAGATTTATTTTGGGTTTGATGCAGACTGAAGACTATGTGCTACTTTCAGTGAGTGTGAGCATGAACAGACCATCAGTCTGATGTTCCAGAGAGGGGGAGCTGGAGTTCAGGTGATTTTACAGCCAAAAGGGCAGCTGGAAGCACAGCCTGCCACCAGCAGCCTTGTCACAGGCAGGCCCTGGTGTGATTCCTGCCCTGATGGCTCCTGATGGTCAGCCTGAGAAACAAAGCTCAGAAGTTTCATTTATCTGCTTAATATCACTCCCAATGGCTCTTCGTTCTCTCAAGGCTAAAGGAAACTTGCTACCAGGTGTTCCCAAACATCTCCAGCTCCTAAATGCAGGGAGATGTCTGCCAACCCCCAAAAAGCATGTTGTGCCAACCCCGATAATGAAAAGCTCCAAACAAAACAAAGAAGTGAAAGAATTTTTAATGCTGCTATAAATCACTTTGAAATGAAGCATGTCAATGCCTTATGTGGAAAACCAAACTGATGCAAACAGCACTCAGGAGCTGGCAGTATTTCATGTTTTTTTTTTCACTCATCCCACACAGAACTGGCTTTATTTATTTTGCACAGGCAGGTTTTTACCCATCATCCTTGCTGGTGTCTCATGTTGACATCAGCAGGAGCCTTCATCAAATACATTTGTCTTTATATTGATACTTTTTATAGAATTGGGCTGTTTGCCACTCAAGGAAATTGTAGTTTCAGAGGAGTTCAAGTGGTTTCTCAGTATAATTCATTACCAGAGAAGATTAAGAAAAGCTTAAATCTGGCAGCATGACTACTTTGCCTGGAAGAAGCAGAGAGTATTTCTTACTCAATCTGACAGAAGAAAACTAAGACTCATTGGGGTTTTAATGAAAAACAGAGTGTGACTAAATATAAATCCCTACTTTAACTGTCTTCTGCAGGGGAGAGACATCTCAGTGTAACCTCCAGAGTTGCCATTACTTGCCCTGAGAAGTTCAAGCTTTGAGTGGATGTGGATGTACAGCACATTCTGAGATCTGTGCTGTCAGAGCTCCCAGGGTGCTGCACAACTTCATGCAAAGCAGGAGGAGTCAGGGCACAAATGTCAAGTGCTCCTCTCCTGCTGCTACTTGTCAGTAGAGAAATATCGATATGGCACAGGGGCAGCTGCCTGGTTATCAGTCAATCTAAGGGAGCAGGCTTGTACTGACAGCTGATGGTTTGTAACCAGTACCCAGCAGGGATGAAAAATCTGGTGATGAAAGCCTAGGAGCTTAGGTAACTTGTTGGCTTTGTATGATACAGATTAATGTTTGATATAACAGACAATCCTGTGCCTCCAGAAATCCTAGAATGTCAGAATGGCTTGGGCTAGAAGTGACTGTAAAGCCCATCTCATTCTAAACCTCAGCAAGGGCAGGGACACCTTCCACTAACCCAGGCTGCTCCAAGCCCTGTCTAACCTGGAAAACTTCCAGGGATCCAGAGGCAGCCACAGCTTCTCTGGGCACCCTGTGCCAGGGCCTGAGCACCCTCACAGGGAAGAATTCCTTCCCAATATCCCATCCAGCCCTGCCTTCTGCCAATGTGAAGCCATTTCCCCTTGTCTGGTGATCCAGGCCCTTGTAAACAGATCCTCTCTACCTTGCTTGGAGCTCCCTTCAGGTATTGGAAGGCCATAACTAAATCACCCTGAAGCTTCTCTTCTCCAAGCTGAACAATCCCACCTCTCCCAGCCTTTCTCCCAGCAGATCTGCTCCATCTTTCTGATCATCTTTGTGATGATCTCCTCTGGCCTGGCTCCAGCAGCTCCACATCCTTCCTGTGCTGGGACCACAGGGCTTGATGTAGCCCTGCAGGGGGGTTTTACCTGAGCAGGGCAGAGGGGCAGAATTCCCCCCTCCCCTGCTGCCCACGCTGCTTTGGATGCTTTCTTTTGATTCTTCTCCACAATTCCACTTTTGTCTGTGCTTTCGCTCCTTTTTTCCAGTTGGAACTGGAAGTGTAGTCAGATGTTTGTCCTTTTATTCCCTGCAGAAGTTGTTCAGCTTTCAAATGCTATGGAAGAAGATGGTGTGTGCTTCAACAGAGCACTGCCTGAAGCCTGCCCCTGTATTGTGAGGGAATAATTGTTTGTTTAGCTGGCAATGGAGTGGGGCTTTCCAGGAGCCAAAGCAGCACTTCAGGTGATAAGGGCAAGCTAATAAAATTGGCTCTTAACTATTTGTAGGCTGTAAGAAAACAGTATGGAAAGAATATTTTCTGCTGGAAGGGTTCCAATTTAAGTAAGAGCAGAAATTACAGCTGGTAAAGAATGTGAACAAAAACTGATTAATGGGTTCCAATAAAACTAGTCACTAACTAAACTCTCCTTGTTTGATTCCAGCCAACATCAGAGTCAAGACCCTTCCTCTGCCTCTGCAGCAGAGGTTGCTGATTGAAGCCAGTGGGAGTTTTGCAGCACTTTTTCTGGAACATGTGAGCGGGTGTAATAAGTTCACCCTACTTTGACTTAGCAGGGCAAACTTTTCATGCCCCTGTGTAATCCTGGCTGTGTAGCTTTGCCCTACCTGGCTGAGCTGGTCCTTGAAAAAAAAGGGAAATTTGTAACTAAATGTAATGCAATCCCTTTTCCTTGCTCTGAACAGGACTTGCCATGTGTTCATGGCTAAGGATTAGCACTTACTCCACTCTCACCTCAACATTGCAACTTTTAGTTGCAGACTTGCAGTCTGAGGGAAGGTCAGTGTGGAAAACTTCATTTTCCAAAGGGAAAGCCGACATGCAAATGTCACTTTGGTGACTAGAATAAGAGTTTTAAGTAAGTGTTTCTCAATTATCAGTAATAAGCTTTGAAGTGCAAAGCTGAATGACTAATGGTTCTGTACTCAAAGGTCTCCAAGTGATCTGCAGCTGGAAAATGTAACAAAAATCAGTTTTCCAACATGACAGAACCATACTCTGTTCTGCTTATATGATGATTCATGACCAACACCTCTCTGTGTGGGCTTGTGCTTGCACTTTCCTTGTCCTTCCACAGCAGCTTTTATTTCTTTTCCCTGGAAAGGATTCTTTTTGCACTGGTGTGTGCACATCACTGGTGGAGAGTGAAGTAAACATCTGCACTTGGGGGCTGACACACAGCTCAGTGCCCTATCACAGCACAGAGCCAAATCTGTGCCTGACCTACGAGTGAAGTCAGTCCTTTGGCTCTGGGAATCAGTTCAGCATTGGACCAGGCTTTATTCAAGCCTTGATTGCTTCACTGTTAAAAAAAAAAAAAAAAGTGAAAAAAGTGCACTAAAATGGGCTGAAATGTAACTCTGAACAGTTGAACTATTTAGATGGAGTTCCTAGTACACTACAAACTTCATAATAACTTTCATAACTCATGTTTTGTCCCCTCCCTCCATGGAGATGAAATGCACTCATTTACATTTGCTCTTTATTTTGTCATTAGAGGAAAGAATCAAGTACTTTGTAGGCTGTGCAGGAAAAGAGTAAGTTATTTATTTTTTTTTTTGTACTCCTAAGTACTATGAGTTGATGAATATTTAAATGGGATCAATTCTGCATTAGCTTGGGGATAATTTGCATAAACTCCAGTGCTCTCTCTAGTGCAAGTGACACTGATGCCATGCAGGACAAAGCTGTGCCAAAGGTTGGGACATGGTGTGCAGAGTGACTGCTTGTGGCTGGCGAGCTTCCAGCCTCCCAGGCATTGCTGGCTTCAGCCAGGAGGACAGGAAGCCTGGAGAAAAGGAGGCTCAGAGGGGCCCTTGTGGCTCTGCACATCTCCCTGACAGGAGGGACAGCTGTGGGATCAGGGTCTGCTCCCAGGGAATGGCCTCAATTGTGTTCAGGTTGGGCATCAAGAGAAATTTCTTCACAGAGAGGGTGCTCAGGCCTTGACAGGGGCTTCCCAGGGCAGTGTGGACTTCTCATCCCTGGGGGTGTGCAAGGAAGGCCTGGATGTGGCACTCAGTGCTCTGGGCTGGGATCCATCACAGGTTGGACTCCGTGATCTCGGAGATCTTTTCCTAAGAGATTCTAAGTGATTCCATAAAGTATGAGAAAATAAAAATGTTTGTCCCAAGCTTGAAGTAGTTTGAGATGGTGGCCTGGGAAGAGGGGAAAAGCCGTTTATTGTCAGTTGAGATTGCATAAAAGTACCTGTAAAAACAGACAAGAGGTAAAGTTGCCCAGAGAAGCTGTGGCTGTCTGGTCCCTGGAAGTGTCCAAGGCCAGGTTGGACAGAGCTTGGAGCAACCTGGAACAGTGGAAGGTGTCCCTGCCATGGCAGAGAGGGGATGGGGTGAGCTTTAAGGTCCTTTCCAACCCAACCCATTCTGTGATTGTACAGTGACCTTTCAGTGTTCTGCACTGCAGGCTCCCAGGGCACACACAGCACTGCTGGCTGCTGCTGCATCACACAGGGAGTTTGTTACAGCCCAGGCTCTCTGGATGGGATTCAGAGAAGCTGCTGAGCCATGAACAACTCAGGTTAGGGTGACCCTACTGATCCAGTTCCTAGTCCCAGTGTTCAGCTATTTTTATCTCGTTACCCGTCTGTGCACAATATGTGGCTTTCTAGGCATGCTTGTGTAACCTGCTCTGGTGATGCACTTTATCAGTCAAGTGTATGAACTGGCCTGAGTCAGTACAGCCCTCACTCCTGGCACAAGTAACAGCCCAGCAGCTGCCCAGCTGTTTGATCTGCCTGGCCATGAGAAGGATAAAGAAAGAAAATGCACAAAACCTGGCAAAAGCTGAAGCCTGCTTCCCAATACTCCATACCCATTGCAGGAGGATGAGGGTGAAAAAGACAGCACTTCCCTGCATACCTTTTGGTACTTGTACTTCAAAGTGCAAGAAAGGGTGAAGTACAATGTGACTCACATTTCCAGTTTGAGTCTGTGCATTCTGGGAACGTGTATTAGGGATTGCCTTTGTGGATTTCCAGTGAAAATACTTCTAAGGACTAAAGTCCCATAGTACTGTATGGTGCAGCATGCAGAGAGAAAGGGTTTTGCCAAGAACAAAACAGGGAACAGGAGGATAAATGTCTTGTCCTTGCTCTCAAGACAGGCAAGCCACGATCTCAAACTTGGACCAGGAATGGGAGATGCAAAGGTCAAGCCACTAAAAAAGTGGAATGGATGGTAAATGAAGGGAAGACACCAAAATGAGACCAAGCCAAGTGCTCAGGTTGGACTGCAAACTTATCAGTAGGTTTTTGCTTCAGTCTCTTCTGAAAGGACTTGAACTGGAAGGAATTAATGACTGAAAACAGCTAGAAAGGGCATACTGGGATTTTGGTATCTGGGAAGAGGGGAAAAACAAAAGGCAGTTGCAAGTAGTGAGGTTGGATAACTTGCACTGATCAGTTCTAAAGGGTAGCTTTTCCTTTTTGAACAGTAACTGATTATTTTCACTGAATATCAGCTATTTATTGATAAACAGAACTTAATTTCAATGAGGAGGGACTGGAACGTGTCCCCTCACTGCTTGCCCTCTCCAGCTACCAGGGCAGGTGGATGAAAGAACACAAATAAGCCACTTGACTGGCAAAAGTATCTAGAAAAATCAGTTCAGGCTTCCTTGGAAAAGACACTGATAGCCTGGAAGGCAGCAGAGAGCTGAGGTGTAGCTGGAGGAGCAGTGCAGGCAGTCTCATCTGTGTGAGGATGGGGACAGGGCCCCACACAGCAGAGACAGATTTCCTGGAACATGGACTTCTGTTGCTGCTATTTAAAGTGTTAAATGCAAATTTCTGTGCTTCACTGCCAAGAGACCTGAGTTTTGTGAGCAGGAGGATAGGACTATCCAGAAGCTTGAGAGACAGAGGCTAAAAGGCAGGTCAGTCCAGGTCATGGGTAAAATCTGAAGACAAACTGAGATTTAGCGGAGGAGAGCTGGAGAAGGAAGAATGACCAACAGGAAATGAAGCTCCAACAATAAACCTTATCCTGAAAAATGTCAGATTGTTTTGCATTCCAGTAGGAATATCTGTCTTGGTTCTCAGGGTAGGATGCTGCTTGGTGGGATAGCAAAGGAAACAAGTAGCTCTCTGGGGAAAATGTGACGTGCCAGATATCCAGACGCTGGGTGAAGTGCTGAAGGAGAAGAGGGAGAGAGCTGCTCGTCATTCCCAGCACTCCCTTGAGCCCAGGGTTTGCTTCCTCCAGCTCTTGATGCAGCAGGCTTTGCACCCCATGGTTTCCTTGGACTGATATTGTTGTAAACCAGGCTCTTTTGGAGAATAATAGTTGTGTGTTAGCTTGTGTGTAATAGCTGCAGCTCACTGAATTTGAACAGTCTCATCAGCTGGAGCACAAAGCCCTTTAAACTGCACATTGCCCTGTAAAATATTGGTTTAGAAATGGCCTTGTTGCCTCTTTTCCAGCAGAAAAACACAAAATTCAGCAGTAATGGTTTGTAGCACAGCAGTTTGGGTTTGGATGCGCCTGTCTGGATATATTCACTAAGTACTAATGCAGAAAGTATCTTAATCACAGCCATGGATGTGCAGCCATTGGTGCTCTTTCCATTTTCAGGATTAGGGTTTGGTCATTGAGCATTGGATTAAGGACCAAGCGGCCATATGGAGATGTTTGAGTCAAGTTAATAACAATTAGGAGCAATAGTATGTTCTTACACTGTGGTAGGAGATCTAACTTGGAGTTCTTTTGAAGCAATGGCAGAAATGGACATGGAGGAAAAAAAGGAGATGGAACAATGCTCCATTGCCCATTTGTTCATTGTCAGCAATATAACTTAAGGAAATATGAGCTTTCAGGCTGACAAATGATTTAATTCTCCAGCCTTGAGGAGGAAAATGGTTTGGTTTGTTTTGCCAGCTATATATCTAATATCCAGATATTAGGACTATAAACCATCATGTGACAGTACTCTTGCAGGAATTTGAGTAATTTCTTTTTGTTTGTCACTCTTCCCTGGTGACTTCACAGCCCTTGCAGCAGCAGAGGACTACTGGGAGGATTAAGTCATGGTTTGCCAGCCTTTGACACGAACTAAAATGTATGCAAAGGCTTTTGGGACTGAGTCTTACGGGATATCATGCCAGGACATGCCAAAGAAGCTCTAAGAAGATGGAAACACTTGTGGGTTTATTGAGAAATCTAAGGAATGTGGGGTATTTCACTTCAATAAATGTCAGTCTCTAGCTTCCGGCTCACTACTGCTGAGACAATTTCCTCTTACTTGAGCAGAAGTCTGGAAGAATAACAACCAAAGCTAGAGAATGTTGGCTATCAGCCTCTGCCATGAAATGGAGGAAAATCACATATTGACCTCCTTTACTTTCCAGTAATTCCATCCTCCTCGAGATACTGACACAGGAGTAGAAATCCTGGTTAATAGTACAAAATGAAGGTGCCTTTCAGCACCTGAAGTTCACCCTGGATAACAAGGCAGCACATACTGCTGCAGAGAGCTCACTGCACAGCTGAGCAGCAAAGGAGACAGAGAAGGGCCAAAATCTGCACACGTGGCTCATCAGCCCTCCAGCAGAATTGCTGGGGCCATATCAAGAGTATTGTGCTCAGTTCTGATCTCCACAGCTCAGGAAAGACAAGGAGCTACTGGAGAGGGTTCAGCAGAGGCCACAAAGGTGATGAGGGGTCTGGAATTCCACTCTGACAAGGAGAAACTCTGTGAGCTGGCCCTGTTTAGTCTGGAGAAGAGAAGACTGAGAGTGGATCTCATCAATCCATACAAATTTCTCCAATGTGGGTGCCAGACTCTTTTCAGTGGTGCCCAGCGACAGGATGAGAGTAATGGCCACAAACAAAACCACAAGAAGATTCCACCTCAACATGAGAGAGAACTTCTGTTCACTGAGGGTGGCAGAGCATTGGAGCAGCTGCCCAGGGAGGGCATGGAGTCTGCCTTTGTGGAGGCATTCCAAACTCACCTGGATGCACTCCTGTGTCACCAGCTCTAGGTGACCCAGGGGGATGGACTGGATGATTTCCAGAGGAATTCTGTGATTCTGTGCAAATGGTTGGAGGAGAGGCAAAGGGTGTAGAGGGAAGAAGCAGAAAGACAGATGGATGGCACTGAAGTATCTGAGAAACTGTATTCCTTCCCTATTTTCAGCCACAATGAGAACTGTGTCCTGAAATAGTTGTGTCAACCCAACAGATATTTCCCTAGGTCAGGGTGTCCTTTCCCAGCTCCTCACTGCAAAGTTGCCTGTATTTATCATTCATGGCCAGAATTAAATGATAGAATATCCTGAGTTTGAAAGTATCATCTATCTCCTGAGGCTTCTCTGGCCTCCCTGGCAGAGCCAAGCACCTCCAGTACACCCACCTGGCTGTGACTGGGACTCACCAGGAACCACCACACATGGAAGGAGCTTCCCAACAGGCATGTTTGGGCTTTTGGCCTTCCCTGCAATCAAGTGGAATTTGCAGCTCTGTGGCCAAACACTACCCAGACAGTGAAGGACATTTTAATACCAAATCCACGAACAAATCAATTTACTGCAGTAAAGCTACTTAGGGGGCCCATCTGGTAACTGCTAATTTACAGGCTGGGCCATCTGCCACTATCATAAGCTGGGAAGACTGGAAAAGTTACCCAACATGGCCAACAGTTTGGCTTTGTTTTCTTCTTTTTTTCCCCCCCCTCAATGCTGTGTTTTGTTTCGCCACTAACTGACAGCAACACAGCGGTTTCTGTTCTGAAACCCAGATTTTTCAAACCTTGGATAATCTCGTGCTGCTGCTGTGACTCAGCAGTTGTCCCTGGGTATGTTTATGCAGCATTGAAGCTGCTGACAACAGGATGGTTTGGGAGGCTGGTTTCTACCCAGTGCCTGTGTATTTTAGGTTGGTGTGACAGGATGTGTGGAAAATTTTTTTAAATGTAAGTTTTAGAAGCTTTAGTCCTCTGCAGTTGCAGAATGTCTTCAGGTCCAATGGAAACAAATCGATCATATAATCATGGAGTGGTTTGGGCTGGAAGGGACCTTAAGGATCATCTAGTTCCATCCCATGATATGTGTGAGCAAATCCACTAAGAGCTGCAGGTTTGTTCTGTGCTCGAGTTGGTTTGGGCCATTTTTGACCATGTGTGGGGAGCCTGAAATTCTTCACACTTTACCCTGCTTGAGCGAGACAATGGTTGGTTTTTTTTCAAGGTCTGTGTGACTGGGACACAATATTCTGTTTGAAGATGAGGTGGGGAAGCTGAGCTGAGCTGGAGCTGTGTCAGGGCAGGTTTAGGTGGGATATTAGGAAAAGGTTCTTTCCCCAGATGATGTTCTGGCCTGATGGTCAGGCAGTGGCTGTGGTCCCAAGCATGTCAGAGCCCAAGGAGCATTTGGACAACACTTTCAGGCACAGGGTGGGATTGTGAGGTGTCCTGTACAGGGCCAGATGTTGGATTCAATGATCCTTGTGGGTCCCCTCCAACTCAGGCTATTGTGTGATTCTGTGAATCAGTGATAAATACTACAGCTGAAAGATCCAACTAGGCAAAGCTTTAGGCACAATACAGTTTTCCTTTGAGAATGTTGCCCTTCAAAAAGGGTTGGGATTTAATCCATGCCTTTTTTTTCTCTGCTAACTGGATAATGTTTTAGGCACCTAAGCAGTGGAAGTGGTGACATATAGGATTTACATATTCTTCAACAGCTGAGGAAAACCAAATCAGCACAACAGGCCCAACACTGATCTTCTGAAGGTTTGACCCTGATAACTCCTTTGGGCTTCCCTGGATTAAGATGGCAGATCATCCTAAAAGTGGGGAAATTCAGCAGCACCAAAGCTTTTTGTTGCCAAGGCAGAAACCCAAAGCCCTTCCTTACTTCATGAGACTAATGGTATTCTGCCCACTGGGACACAGACCTTCCCCTGGAAGTTTGGAGCTGGAGTTTCTTTTCCATCTGAGCATGCTTTTCCTCCCTTACTGTGATTGAATGTGTTATCCTTAGGGGACACATTAATTGAATTTTCTATCAGCCTCTGCTTTAAGAATGAGGAGGGCCCAGAGGATAGATTACCAATAGGGGTTCTGTGGCTAAGGTGATTAAAAATTATTTGGCTCTGGAAGAGAGAATGTTGTTGTTCTCCATTGTCTTTCTCAGCAAAGAGATAACAGTGAGACTGACTACAGTGTGACAGGTCATACATGTTTAATTTGAACAGCTATAAAAAGAAACTTGCAGTAGGGCTGCTCATTGGGAATCTAATAAATAAAAGTTAATATCATAGCTCAGTGTAATCCCAAAGATAGCTCTTCATGAGCTCTTCTTGGAATCTAAGCTATCAAAAACTTAAGATGAGAGGTTGTTGTCAAGAGCAGAGTAGGTCTGAAAGGCAGAATTCTCTGTTTATAGGATGGAATTTGGGTGCTGAGCACTGATCAGTTTTGTGCTCACAAAGCTAAAACATCAACAAATCATAGAATCACAGAATATCCTGAGCTGGAAGGGGCCCACAAGGATCATGGAGTCCAACCCCTGGCCCTGCTCAGACACCCCAACACTCCCACCCTGTGCATCCCTGGGAGCAGTGTCCAAACACTCCTGGAGCTCTGGCAGCCTCAGGGCTGTGCCCATTCCCTGGGCAGCCTGGGCAGTGCCAGAACCCTCTGGGGAAAGAAGAACCTTTCCCTGAGCTCCAGCCTGACCCATCCTGACACAGCTCCTGCCATTTCCTCAGGCCCTAGGCTGCTCTGCAGCTGTGGAGCAGAGGCTCAAACAAAATAACCCACCCAAAGCTGCCCTAGGTCCCCTTGCCGTGGTTGTGGTGGGTGCTCTGTTTATCAGTCTCCCCTTATCTCTTTGCATATCCCTGCTGGAGATGGTGAAGGTGATGGCTCTTTGTGCTACTGGAGAGATCCTTCAGGTGCAGCTGTTTTTGGGTGAAGGCAGCTGTGAGGACACAGGCTCTGCCCCAGCTGTGCCTCGTTCATCACAAGGCTGTAAGTGAGGCTGAAATGGAGTGTGGGGCTGTGATTTGGGTAGAGATAAGAAGAGAAGAGGGGAAGCTGCAAGTCCTCAAATCTAGGTCTTGTTTCCTAGAGTCTTGCCTTGCCTCGCCTCCTGTGCTACACAAGGATCTCAGGATGGGCTTTGTGTGCCTGCTGTCCTGGGATGCTGCTGGAGCCACGAGCTGGGCTCCCCGTCGCTCTCTGTGCTGCAGGGTTTTGTCACGAGCCACTGACCCTGCCAGAAGATGCTTTAATGTTTCTGCCTCTGCCTTAAATATGCAGACAGGAAGGTAGGTACACATCCTGCTCTAAGCTTGAGTGCTGTAAGATTACAAAATGCCTTGTAGGGGTTTAGGCTGTTTTATTGAAGTCTGTGGTTTGTTTTTGCCTGGTTTCCTCAGGAATGCAATCCTGGGAGAGGCACTGCACCTCCTGCAGCGTTGGAACCTGAGGAAATTTGCCACCAGGAGCTGTGATTTCCTTCTCCTGTGATCCTCCAGCTGTTCCCACTCTCTGTGTGCTGTGAGTCTGGCATTGCTGAAATTATAAAACACCTGATGCAAACAACTCTCAGCTATTTAATCAGTGCACAGAGGTAAAGAGTTGGATATAGATGCCATGGTGCATGTGGTATTTCTGAAAGTAAGTTAAATAATTATCCATTGCTTTGCAATTTAGAAATGATGGTGAGAGGTGCTTCCACCTCATTTGTGTGAATTCTGCAGTGAGAATGGACCAACGTGATCTCATTATGTTTCTTGCTCTGGAGGATACTCCACACACAAACAAGGTTCCTTTGTCGTCAGAATAAGTTAATCACTAACTAATATTTGTGGTTATTCCTTTCCTTATTGGAAGTTTCTTTGTTCAGTAAAACTTTAGGTGTGTCTTTAAACCGTGTCTTTCAACTGTAACTCCAAAGCTTTGTTTCCGTGTTTGTGGCAGGAGCAAAGTCTTGCCAGTGTAAAGGATCCTGAAAAGCCTTGAGCAGAGATACCCACAGGTACAGCCTGAGCTTCTGAACTGCAGGGAATTGTGCACAATGAGGGGGGTGGAGAAAAGATCCCTGCAAGAGGAGGACTGTACCTTTAAAAACTGCCTAAGAAAACAAGTCATTTCCTCATGCTGATTCTAGGCCCCTCTGTTTGTTTTCAGAGAATTATTGCTGCCTGGGTGTTTTAGCTTGTAAAATAATCACATGGGAACTCAGGGGACCGGCAGTGCAATAATCCAGCAAGTTCCAATAACAAGTTGTCTTTGCCTTGGCCATCAGTGTTTCACTTTGCTGCTCCCTTTGATGCAGAGAAGAGCCGAGTGCCAGCTGGCAACGCTTGACTTTTGGGCACCTGGAATGTCCCATCAGCACTTGCCTCAGGAACTAGGCTTAGGTTTGTCTAGCCAAGAATTCCATGATCTTGGTTGGATTTGGGTTTCTGTGGCTGGGAATGGCCACCTTTGGGGCAGGAAGGCAGAGTGAGGCTGTCCTGCTCTTACTGCTGCCTGTAGTGGAGGCAGGCAGAATGAGCAGAGAGCAGGGCTCACTTGGACAGACAAGTTGAGAAGCTGTCAGCATTTGTCAGATAATCTTTTCAGAAATAAATCTATCATGACATGACTTTTCCAGACCTCTAGATAGAGCCATCTCTTGGGGATGCCAAACTTCTGTTTTTCAGAGGCTGTGAGCACTCAGCTTGTAACTGCAGTTTTGTTTAGAGGTTAGGGAACGTTTCCCCCAAGCTTAGTAAAGAAAAAGCCATACATAACAAAAGGACTTATTTTAGGGTTGATGTAAATCTTGACATGAAATGGTTTAACCTAATCAAGCAATGCAATGTTTTAATAAAACTGCCAAGAAAGAAGTAAGGGCTGTGGTTGTGCTCATATTGCACAGAATAAATCTTTGAAGCTCGGCACAGAAATGGGCAGAACAGAAGACAAGCTGATTCTCCTATTTCTAGGCTCAGCAACACCTTGAGGCTTTAAGAGTGGCTGCTGCTCTCAGTGTGAGGCAAGGTGGCCCTTCCAGCCTTCCCCAGCAAGGTGGCATTGTCCTGTCCCTAGGGGGACTGTTGGAGCTCTCAAGTATTTGGGTTGTCTGTGACTTGAGGTTTAACTTGGTGCTTGCTGGATGATACATCCTTGTTGGGGCATTCCCTTGACACTTAGCCCATTTTGCTGCTGCCCAGAGAGGCTGGGGACTCCCCATCCCTTCAAGTGTTCAAGACTGGATTGGACAGGGAGGAGCAAACTGGTCTGGTGGAAGGTGTCCCTGCCCATGGCAGGGGGTGGAATGAGATGAGCTTTAAGGTCCTTTTCAACCCAACCCAGTCTGAGATTGATTTGTTGTAATATAATTCCCCTCACTTTCCTTCTTGCCAGGGTTTCCTGCAGAAGCTTTATACAAAGCCAAGCCTCTGGCTGGGGTTGCTCCAAAGCCATTCATCACCCTCTTCCTGGAAAGGGATGTGGTTTTATACCATCACATCTTCAAGGGCTTTGAGCCCAAAGGTGCCTGTGCTTGTGGGCCCTTGACAGGTGAGTTGAAGATTGTGATGAGATGAGAAGCACAAGCATTTCTCAGCAGGTTCCTCTGCTCCACCTGATGGCCATGGAGCCACAGAACTCTGAAAGCTGGAGAAGACCTTCCAGATCAAGTCTAGCCATCAACCCAGCACCATGTTCACCACTAAGCCATGTCCTCAAGTGCCACATCCAGGTGGTTTTTGAGCAATTCCAGGGAGAGTGACTCAGTCCCTGTGCTGGGCAGCCTGTTCCAATGCTTTACAAACCTCAGTTTTATCTTCTGGGTGCAATTAGTAATTTGGATCTATGGTGTTTATGCAAGAGTTGTGAAGAGGAGTTTTCTTTGTTGGCAGTTTAGTGTTGTCAGGGCCTTTGGCTGAGTCACACACAAGGAAAGGAGGCATCTGGTAGCAGCAAACCCTGCTTTTGTTCTGTTCCTCACAATTAAGCTTTTGTTTACCTTGAGGTTTTCTGAGGTATTATTAGTCCAATTTCTGTTCTTAAACCTTTCCTAGGGGAAAAATGGGTTTAAAGTGTGATTTAATACCAAATTGGTTTTATTTCTTCATTCAGCTGTGAGTCAGTTGACTGCATTTTGTGACTGCAAACAAAGGCCTTAATTTCAACTCTGAGTAAAAGGGGATATTTTTTGTGCTGTCTCTGTTTACCTTCAAAAGAGGAGCTCAGTGAGCTCTCCTGACTCAAGGTGTGCAGTGACTTGTGTGAGAATGCAGCTGTGGTTAAAGCTACAGGTCAGGACATCTAAGATAAGACCCATGAAATACAAGTAGACCCCCTGCATCAAGGAAGCTGCAGTAGAGTCAGGTGCTGAGCTTACTTAGCTGGAGAGCTGAGCCAGCCACGGGCAGCTTTTGGAAACAAATAGGGGTGGAAAAGGATTTGTCCTACAGATGCATAAAATCTTCACCCTTCAAATAAGGGTGTGTAAGTGGCCAGCATCTTTTCTGGATATTTAATCACATTTTTTATGAATTGAGCCAGAGTGCAAGATCATCTCTGTGGCCCACACACACACATGTGCAAAGCTGATCCAGATGCTGCTCAAGGCAAGCTGACTTATCCATTTCTTTGGGGAGGGATGTATTTGAGCTCTGAGAAACGCACATCAAAAGCTGCAGATAATCAACATTCCCCTCCAGTGAGGAGAAGATAAACTCCATGTTATTGGCATTTCCATAAGTCCCAGAAAGGGCTTAGGTGAGGATTGCCAGCTATTCCTTGGCCAGGGAACGAAGCAGGCTGCAGGGCTATTTCCTGCATGAGCTTGATTCCAGCCCTGGTCCTACCTCATGGTTGTGGGGCAGTGTCTCTTTATGGGTTTTATCCAATCTCAGCTATCCTCCCTTTGAACTCACGTTGTTTAAGCTGGAAGGGATCACCCAGCCCAAAGCTGCTGCTGCAGTGGGGTCACTGAGGGCAGCCTGTCCAGGACTGTCCAGCTGGGGTCTGAATGTCCCCACAGCCTCTCTGGGGGGCCTGTTCCAGTGTGGGACCAGTCTCATGGTCAAAAAGGGTTCTCTTGTGCTCAGATGGAATTTCATGTGTGTGTTTGTGCCTCATCCCCTCCCTTCAGGTACTGGGCACATTGGCATGGTCCCTGAGCCTTTTCTCCAGGCTGAGCAGTCCCTGCTCTCTCAAACTGTCCTTGCATGAAAGATGCTCCAGTCCCTTCATCCTCCTTTGGTCCTCTGCTGGATTTTCTCCTGTAAACCCATATATTGTACAGATTTAACAATATTCCTCCAGGTGTAGCTTCCCTAGTGTTGGGTAGAGAGGCAGGATCACCTCCCTCCCCATCCTTCAGTCTCTTCAGAAAAGGAATGAAATTGTGCCTTTCATTTACAACCATGGTAATCATTAAGAATAAAAATGAAAAAGCCCCACCCCAAACTCAGTTGTGTAAAAAAACTATTTCCAGTGCAGCTGGGATATAGTTTTTAGAATATTTTTATGCACAGACTTCTTGTAGCAGAAAAGTATAGGGAAAAAGAGGGAGAGCATGGAAACTACTGAACATAGATTTTGTGAGTGCTGTGCATTGCAGTGATGGGCTGTAGGGAGGCAAAATATATTTGTTTTATGAGGAAATAACTAGGGAAAGGGCAGCAGGGGAAGAGGAGTGCTACGGGAATAAATGGCCACAAGGAATTACAAATTCAGACACTGGAGAGGGTGAGAATTTGTTCTGGCTAAATGAATGGGTGGAAAATACTATTGTCCAAAAGTGTAAACTCAAATATTGCTATTTTTAGACTTGTTATTCCTGTTTGGTTTTTTTTTCTCAGTGGGTTGATTTGACTCTAGTGACCTGGAGGTGTGATTTTTGTAGATGCCTAAGATGTCTTAAAGTCAAACTTGCTTTGTAGAGCAGAGTCTGGTCTTTGCAGTGACAGTTCCACTGGTGTGATTTTCTGTGCCACTCATCCCATCCCTTAACAGCTTCCTTACCAGCACCTTTCAGCCTTTACTCTGGGTTGGTTTTACACATCCAGACTACTAAGATCAATGGAACATTTCTTTTTTTTTTTAATGCAAAGAATGGCCGCTTTGTTTGTCAAGGCTCTTGGTTCCTGCATCCTTTGCCTTGAGTTTAAGCTGTGGTCTCTGCATCATTGATGTAAATTTGCCTTCCTCAAGGCCTTAATTTCTATTTAGCTGCTATCATAGAAAAAACAGAATTCTTCCCTGGGAGGATGGGCAGGCCCTGGCACAGGGTGCCCAGAGAAGCTGTGGCTGCCCCTGGATCCCTGGAAGTGTACAAGGCCAGGTTGGACACTGGCGCTGGAGCAGCCTGGGACAGTGGAAGGTGTCCCTGCCCATGTGTCTTGGGTTGCAGTACAGGATGTGACCAGAAATGTGTATTTTATCACCATCTCTTGAAGCCAGGTGGGACAGTGACCCTTATCTCCGTGGCACACATTATCTGCTAATGGGCCATCTTTAAAACCAGCTGGGGCAATCATCTTTAT
>JANRGV010000104.1:1177015-1192800 GCA_024734035.1 Alethe castanea | reverse complement strand
ATATGATATTTTCTAAAAGTGGTTGTGTGACCATGGCATTTTGTGGATGTCTGGATATTTCAGGACAAAAAATCACCAGAAAGGGTGTAAAGTGATTAAACCACAAACCACAGATTCATGTCTACCTCTGGTTTGCAATTTCTGTACATCAGAAGAACCAAATTTTGCTCAAGAGATTGGTAACATTGTTCACAATGCTCAGCTCAGTCACAAGTCCTATGTTAAAGTAGCAAAGGCTACTTCAAGACTTGTGGATAGTCAAAACAGGTCTGGACACTATAGACAAACCCTTGTGGAACTTTTATTGGGAAGTTGTATTTCTTCCTTCAAAGAGCTAGTTCAGCCTATACAAGCTGTTTTATGTCTAGAGCATTCTGACTTCTGAGGTCATCTGTAGTATTTGTAGTAATTTATTGCACTGGGAATTTGATGATATTTATGCTTAGCTGTTGTTTGAGCCACCTTGAAGACACTCAGCCATCAAGCCTCAACCTAAGTTACGCCAGTATTAGACGTGGGGTATGAAGCATCAAGCTCATGTCACAGATTGTCAACAGAGATTGTCATTGGCTAAGCCAGGGGGCTCGGGGCTTCCTGTTAAGTAGAATACAAGTCCAAGTGAAAGAGTCAAACACCACAAAGCAATGACATAGAAGCAAAATGTTGTGATGATATCGTTACATCATGTTACACCAGTATGGCCAAAAAAGTTCACCTATATATTTGTAGCTACTAGATAAGCTCACTGTTAGAAAGACTGAAATCTTGCTACCATGCTCGTGGTGTTTTCTAGTACTTATTAACCAGTTAATTTAAACTTCTCATTACTGGAGCCTTCTCTTCTCCAGGTGAACATCCCCAGCTCTCCCAGCCTGCCAAGTTAAAGTGTTTCAGCTCCTTGGTTTGGTCTCAATCCTATACAAGGGATTGATTTGACTCCTTATCCCCAGATTCTCAAGCCCTTCTCCCTTCCAGCATGATTTCCTGAATTCACACAGGCAGTCAGCTGCAGCCACTCTGTGAGGGATTCCTGACTGGAATTAAATTTGGTTTGCTATCTTGTTGAAGATAAAAAGGAGAGGTTCTCTCAAGGGTGGACAGCCTTATTTTTAATTTCTTGGCTCTCATGGTTTGTACAGCAGCATCTCATCCTGTGGGCAGGGATCACAGGGCTCCCTGATAACAGCAGTCATTCCCTCAGAGGAAAAGGGGCTGCTTTTGGTGTTGGTGTGATGGTATCACCTTCCCATCACAATGAAATACAGTCCTGGGATTCCTAGCAGAGCCTCCTGGTTGGCAATAACTCAGCTGAGTGCAAACAAATCTGCATAACTCCCCAACACGAGTCAGCTCTTTAAACAGAGCCCAAGGCGCAGCAGTACATCACCAAAATATACTGCAGGTATTAGAGCAGCTCCTCACAGGGCTGAAATGATCTTCTGGGGGCATTTGGCTCTCTTCAGTTCTCGAGGGAAGTGTTCCCCTAGCTGAGATAATTCCAGCTCTCTGGCCACTGCAGACAAATGGAGAAACTGGGTTGCATGGTAAAGCATGGAGAGAAAATAATCCAAATGTTGTACTCTAAGGGGGGAGACTCTGATCTTGCTCCAGGGAGCTGTGATGCTCCAAAAAGGTTTTTTAGGCAAGGAGCTAACCTCTGATCCCATGGCACCTCAAAGCCCCCAGTGAAAAAGACTGGAGATGTTTCGGGAGGCCCAGGAAGATCAGAACAGCTGATCCAGGTCAGTTTGATGAGGCAAAACCTCCCCTTACAGGGATGATGCTGGTTCTCCAGGGCTGTGTCCCTGTTATTCCCTCCCTTTTTAAATGCAAAATTTGGGAAGGAGGACCGAGCTCAG
Organism: Alethe castanea; assembly: GCA_024734035.1. NCBI lineage: Eukaryota > Metazoa > Chordata > Aves > Passeriformes > Muscicapidae > Alethe > Alethe castanea. The sequence continues at coordinate 1,190,941 of JANRGV010000104.1, read as the reverse complement.
GGTGACTGCTTGTAAGTCCAATAATTTCATCTTTAATTTGCTTTACAAGGCAAAAATTACTTTGTTAATGAGAAATAATTGATTCCAGTGTCTCTATTGTTTGTTTTATCTATCTAAACTCTTTCCTAGAGCATGTTAACACATAAGGCTCTCTCCCTGATTGCATTCCAGTTATGGGGGGAAAAAAAAATCCCCTTTCTCCAAAGACTCCTTTTCCCTACCCCAGCAGCACGCCTTGGAAGTCACATCCATGTTAAAGCTTCTTGCCATCAGGGTGTTTTTGGAAGCTCTGTTGGAAGGAGCTGTTCTGGAAGCCCTGGCTGCATTAGGGATGCATGCTGGACATTCTCTCCCAGCCTCCGGTCAAAGTTTCCCTTTCTGCCCCGATTAGGGCCAGATCCAGAGTTAATCTGGGAAAATGGGAGCAGCTGGCTGGGGGCAGCCCCCAGGCTCTGCTCCCTGACACTGCCTGGAAGGGATGCCTGGGGAAGGAGGATGCTTAATGGAATAAAAACAGGTGTTATGCTGGCTCCCAGCACGCTGCAGTGTCACAGCTTTTCTTTTAACCGGGCTGTCCCGCTCTATTTTTGTTTTCTAGATGTTTTTGTTCAGTTTGCCTTCCATTGTTCTCACTGCCTTTGGAAAGTGCTCACTTTTCTGGCTTCCACAAGTATATATGGAAGCAAAGTGCAAATTTTGCGTGGGAAAAGGGCCTTATTTGTGTTTTTAATCTGCATCATTTCAGTAGTATGCAGTGGAAGTGTTGTGATACTGGGAGAAGGAGCCACCACCACCACACACCTCCTGATTCCCAAGGACCTGGAGTGGCAGGACACAGGGAAAGTTTTCCCACTCCAGAGGGCAGGGTTAGATGGGATATTGGGCAGGAATTGTTCCCTGGCAGGGTGGGCAGGCCCTGGCACAGGGTGCCCCTGGATCCCTGGCAGTGTCCCAGGCCAGGTTGGACACTGGGGCTGGGAGCAGCCTGGGACAGTGGGAGGTGTCCCTGCCCAGGGCAGAAGGGATGGGAATGAGTTGAGGTTTAAGAACCCTTCCAGCCCAAACCATTCTGGGATTTTGTGTTCTACTCTGAGGCTGATGCATGTACCAGCCTGCTGAGCTCAAGGAATCTCTGGGCCAGAGAATGGCAGGATTTACTGCAATAGCATTTGTTTATTTTGGCCATGACACTGGAGCTGTTGGGAGTCTGGCCAGTCTTACAGGTCTGATGCTGGAACAAACCCATGAGCAGTCTTTGGGCTCAGGAAGGGTCAGGTCTCGTCTTTCTGGCTCTGGAAATCCAAACTGCTATGAGGGGAACTGCCTGCCTCTCCTTTTCTGTTGGGATGTTTCTTTTCACAGAATCACTTGTGTTGGAAAACACCTCTGAGATGGAGCCCATTTCCTGCATCGCTGCCGATTGAGCCACATGCATAGGTACACTTGGTCCTGGTTTTCCTCTGTCATTCCTAAAATTGTGACAACTGGACCCATTAGACAGGGAATTTCCAGGTCTGGCAGTGGGAAAGGCAGTAAGGTGAGTTAGAGGATGTTCAGCTGACTGCCAGGAATGGAGCAGTCACAAGTACAGCGTGGATGTGGGTAATAAAAAAAGGTCATCAGAGCTCCTGCTGTGCCCAAAATTTGCTTTAGAGATGGACTTGATTTGCAGGTACCATTAAACTCACCTATTGTGTGATGGAAAATTACTGCCCTCACATTCTGTCTTTGTCCTGTTGCAATCCTAAATACTCAGAGAGATGTTTATCCATGCTGTTAATGTGTAGTAATGGGATTGCTATTTTAAAAATCGATACAAATCTCACACTAAAAAAGAAAAGCTTATAGATTAGTCTGTCAAGAGCTGTCTTAATAGATCTGCCTGACATTTGAGACACTTTCCCCAAAAGTACTCTTTCAACTTAAATTACTTCTTAAATGTTGCTGCCTGCACATTCCAGCCCAGCTAATACAAGCTGTCAGGGTGAAAACCTTTCTCTGCAGCTTCAGAGAAGCTGGAAATCATAAATATTTTAATTATTTTTTTTTTCATTTGATCAAGAATGTGTTCCCTCCTAAGTTAGGGAGGGGCAGATTCAAACACATTCCTTACTTTTGTGGTTTCAGCCATCTGGGTACGCTGGAGAAGCGGGAGAGGTGGGGATGATGGGGAAGTTTAGAATGGATCTTTCTAATACTGCCACTTGCAGTGTGTGAAAAGCTGAATGGTGCTGACTCCATTGAGACTCCTTTTTGAGATGCAAAACATTGCTAGCAGATGGTATATGCATTTATAGTCTAGGTAATTGAAGCTGGCTTTAATACCCCTTTCATATTCTAACAGTACTCCATACCCTTCTCATTTCCTTCCACAGCTCTGGCTGGAGTGTCTCTGGTCCTCCTCTGTCAGTGTACTCACAGCCTTTCTGGTTCTGACTCTTAAAGGCCTGTTAAATTGCAATAATTGCAGTTATTCATCAAGTTCAGGGCCATGTCTTTGTGGGCTGTGTGTCCTGGTGAGAGTCTGAGACCAAAAGAGGTTCCCAGCACCCATAACTTGCAGACCTGCAAATCTTTGGAGAGTTACTGCTGCTGTTGCTCTCTCCAAGACTTAGCACTGCCCTGGGAGGTACAAGGCTGTGATTCAGGGGCATGTTTGACTTCTCTCCATCTCAACATCTACTGCACCTTCCACTCTCCAGCAGGGAGGAACAAGGAGCTGGCACAGTTACCCCACTCCCTGTGGAGCCCACAGCAGCAGTGCAAGCAGGGGGGTGACTGGAGCATATCAAGAGGTGACAGACATTTGCTGCTGCAGCTGGGTGGTTCTTCACTCCTCTGGAGGTTCTTATTGAGACTGGGCAGGATTTCCTGCAATATATCAGGGTGTTTTGTCCTTAATTCAGCGTTTTGTGGAGAGTGGCTATAAAGCTCTGCTTGCTGTAGGATCTGTCTGCAATAGCTGCCTGACCTAGGCTTTCCCAAATAACCTATAATCCAAATTATTTTCCTTTAAAAGTAAACAGCTCACAGCACACAGCTCTTGCCATAAACTAAAGATTCCACACCCTCTTTGAGGTCTTGAAACTCTAATCAACATAGAACTGATGTGCAGAATTTGTGTAGTGACGGTGAGAAAATCCCAGATCTGGGGTGTTTGATGGTAAGCACAGTGAAACAGTAAAGAGGAGGTTTGGCTTCAGATGTCTGCAGGGAAGCAAGGGAGAAACCTTGAAAAATTTGGCCATATTTGAAAAATTTGCAATTTTAAAGAAAGGCCCATTGTGTTACCATTACTCTGATTCAGAAATAAAATTAGTCTAGAACTGGTAATTGTCTCTCCTCTCCCAGGTAACAAGTGGCAGGACCAGAGAAAATGCCCTCAAGTTTCCCCAGGGAAGATTCAGGTTGGATATTAGGAAAGATTTCTTCCTGAGAGGATGGTAGGCATTGGAACAGGTTGCCCAGGGAGGTGGTGGAGTCACCATCCCCAGAAGTGTTCAAAGCACTGCAGTCTTGGTGCTTAAAGACACCATTTAGTGCTGGGTTAATGGTTGGACTTGATGTTCTTAGAGGGCTTTTTCAACCTCAGTAAACACCCCTTTAAAATCTCTCTGCCTTAAAAAGCCCAGACAGCTTCTGCCTTGCCTTACCTACATTTTAAAGCATTTATGAGTTCACAAACTTGCTGTAGAGTTTGATATCCTGGAAGGTAACTTTAAATCTTATTTATCTATAGGCAAAGTCTGCCCTCAGGCAGACCAAGGCCAAGCCTAAAGGCTTTAATGCTTGGTATTGCAAGTAGGGAGGTTAATCCTTGCAAAATTTTGCTCCTGTTTTGTAGGGTTTATTCATAGCCTGTTCCTCTCCACCACTTTTCCCAGGCTCCTCATTCCCCGTAGCTGGTTTTTAGGGACACACCATTCCTGCCTCATGCTGATCTTGCAATGAGTGGTGCCTGTGGTTTTTGAGCAGCCCATTCATCAGCAGAACTTTGTTCCAAGGTTTGTTCCTTGTCAGTGTCTCCATGGTGGTTTTGTCAGGTCTGTGACTGTATTTCTTTGTGGTTTCTCTCTTTTCTCCTTGGAATTCTCAACTGACAGAGTCTCCCCAGTCAGATAACCTTGCTGCAGTAAATATTCTCACACTCTCACCTGCCCTCATCAACTGATGTGACTGTGGGGATGAAGATACTTGCATTTTTTCAGCCCCCATTTTGGTCACATTTTCCAGCTGATACTTTTTTCAGCTGCTTTTTCCAGGCTGTGCTTCCAGCTGGGACTAAGGCTGGTGTCAGCACAGAACCCAGTGAGTTGTTCCAGCCTCACTGCAGGCTACTGATGGACCAGGACAGCTACAGCACAGAATAAATAAAGTACACTCAAACACCCTTGCTGTCCTTAGGAGGAAACTTCTGCTCTTGGGATTTTGAGTGGTCTTTAACCTTGTGAACAAAATGTCTTGGGGAAAGAACGAGTGAATGCTTTGCATTGCTCTTCTGCTAAGAATGCTGGAAAAAAAGACAAGAAAAGAATCAAAACATGTCAGACTTTCACTGGAAAAAGCCCAAACCTTACAGAAATGGATATTCTGGAAGCAGGACTAAAGGGATTTAGAGATGCTTATTAACTGAGTCAATGGTACCTGTTCAGGCAGGGACAGTGAGACAAGTGTTTGTGCAGCTGGCTGTGACTCCAGAGAGAGACTGGTTGGGTGACAGTGATGCTCTGTGTCCTCCACTGCTGCATGTGAAATCTGGGAGGTTTCTCACAAGCAGAAGCTCTCCAGAAGTTGAACTCCAGACAAGTCATGCACTTCCCCTTTGTGCCTGACCCTGGGCTCGTGCTGTTCCTACCCTCAAAGTCAATCACAGCCACCCTCCTCCCCAGACACCAAGCTTCTCATGGGCTTGGGAGAGCAATGAAATGTATAAGTGAGTGGATCAAGTTCATGGTTTACTCCAAATCACTTACCTTTCATTTTAATGCTGTGTGATGGACATAAAATCAAGTTGACGAACTACCCCTCATAAAGAACACACTGCTCGGTGTTTTTAAGCACATAGGCTTGACAGCAGCAGCTGATTAATAATTAATTAAAATAATGGTCAGGGAAAGAAATACAACTTTGCCAATCTATAATTACTTGGATGTTTCTTCATACATTTTCCATGAGAGTCTTTTCCTTGTAAGACTCTGGAAAATTATATTTAGTATTTGTTTGCTTTCAGCTATGGTTTTCAGCGGATATTGACTGAAACAGCATCTTAATCAGCCTGACCTCAGCCTCCAGGGGATTTTTTTCCATTGACTCTCTCTCTTCCTCCTTGCCTCTCCCTGTGTGCTGAAGTTCTTGTCAGAGCTGCTAACTCTGTTACCTTTAGTGCTTCCTTTTTAAAGACTCTTTTTAGCTCAAAACTTTTCCTGCACATTCCCATCTTTGGGTAGGGGGGGACAGCCAGTTCTTGCTCACTGTGACCTGAGCTAAATTTCTTGGAAGCAGTTTCCTCCCATCCTCCTACTTTTCTCAAACTGATTTTCCAGCAGCAGCTGTGCTGAGAAAAAATTATTAAGTAATGCAAAGCATTGTAGAGCCTTCAAGGAGCTGGGTCTTCTGTGTGAAGGCCACTCAAAATGGACAATTCAGCTGTGTTTTCCTACCTCAGACCTGGAGTGTGGCTGTTTTACTTTTTGCCTGTGAATTTGGAAGGGTTCTTGTGTTGCTTTCATCTCTGAACTCTCTGACACTTAGTATTTCATTGCTTCCTATTTCAGCAAGTTCAACTGAATCCAGCTTTTTAATTTCAAAACTCAAAGGGGTCCTTGGCCTCTGATTCCCTTGTTGTTTTTAGACAGCAACATGTTCAGAGTGATCTGGGATGAATGCTCACTTGATTTCCAGCCACACTTTCCAGCTGAACATTTCTCCTGCACTGTCTTAGTATTATCTCCATGGGGTTGATGATTCTTTATTTCTGTCCCAATTTCTTCTGTGGCAGCAGGAAAACAGAAACCAACAGGACCTGTACAAGTTATCTCCTTGACCTGGTGAACAGGCAGCAATTCCTAAAAGCAGAAGGTTTTTCCATAGCTTAGCTAGAGGTTTGTTAATGCCTGACTGCATGTTTTTGGTCCCCTCCCAGGTAAATCCTGTCCTAGGTGAATAAAATGTCTTGGATTCTTCCTGGTTGGAAAGTACCTTAAATATCATCTTGTTCCAACTCCAATGCCCAAGGAGAGCTTGAGATGGAAATGTGCTGTGGGATCTTCATTTTACCTGCAACTTCCTGATGTGGGAATGTGGAGAGAAAATGGACCAGGCATGTCTGGGGTGTGCAGGAATGGGGCACTGGACACGAGCTGGAGCAAAGGAATGAGTAGGAGAGCAGCCTGGGATAGTGGAAAGTGTCCCTGATCATGGCAGGGGCTTGGAATGACATCAACTTTAAGGACCCTTTCAACCCAAACCATTCTGGGATTTTCTTATAGTAGAAAAAAAACCCCACCTGAGGATGTTCAAGCACTAGAAAAGATTCTGGAGAGACTGAGGGATTTATGTTCTTTCAGCCCTTGAGTCAAGTGTGGTTTAGTTCTGGCTTACTTGAACTTCTAGAGGTACCTTCCCACTTACTCTAAACACTGATTTCCATGGGTTAAAGGCATTTCACCCAAGATATCTTTGGATATCTGATTAAGTGTAGCTTTTTGGGGTGGGATCATCTACTGCCTGCTGCTGACACACCATTACCCACACCGTGGTGTGAGATTGGAATAGATGTGCAAGGTTTGCATGTTACACCCAGCTCCCAGAGAATGGAGACTGAAACAGTCCCAAGCATATGTTAATTTTCCCTGAGTATCAGATGGATTTGACAGCGTGTTTTAGTCATATGGCTCTGTGGAAACAGATGTACTTCTTCACTGGAGGAGGTTCTTTGGATTAAATGAACATTTGAGAGCTTTTTCTTTGGTGTTACCACTTGTCTTTGTGCTGTATGGCTTTGATTTCTGCATATGATCTCAGTGCATGCAAAGTAGGCACAGGAAATTATGCAGAAACTCTTAAAACAGAAAGATTATATAGTTTGGCCGAATTCTGAACTTTACAACAGCAATTCTTACTCTGAATCTTGCAACAATATTACTATGAGCCTTGAAAAATTAATGAACTTGGTATTTTCCTTAAATATTCTAGATATATTCAAATATACTTGATTATTGAAATGCGTCCTTCCTTTTCATGAAGGTGGTTTTCATGAAGTTTTGATGCAAAATTGAAAAGAATTTAATTTATTTATTACTTTAAATTTGAAGGTTTTTTTAGTTTTGAAAGTTTTGGTTGCTGACACTTCCCCGTGATTGTCACCAACTGGAATATTCTGGATTAATGCTCATTTTAATTTTGATCCTAGCTAAATTCTAAGAAATCCATGGACCTGTGACTAAGATGTGAGCCTACTGCATGGAAACTGGTGGAAATGAGTCTCCAGCTGACTGCTGAGTTGATTAGAGCCTTATTGCTTTTTGTTTGGGTTTTGGGTGTTTTTTTAGCTGGTCTCAAGCATTCATCTCCTCTCCTCACCTCTCCTCATTTTTAAAGCTTGATGAACACTTTCTCAGAACATTTCCATCAAATAAAGTGCATAAAAGCCCGAGGTGCACAATTTCTAGTCACTCAACACTGATAAACTGAAAATTACATAATTCTTTCTGGTGGATCTCTTTTTTTAAATTATTTTTAGGGCTTTTACAGAAAGAATCTGCCAGTGTTCTGTTCCTACCTATTAATATTTCACACCAAAATGCATTTTCAGAGCTTTCTGGGCTGACACGCACATCGGAATGATTTCATTGTTCTTCAAATGCAATGCACTCTCACACTGAAAGGAAATACAAGTGTCTGCATTTAGGAATGTAAATTGTGCAAAAGGGTTTTTAAATGCTTGTGGACAGCAGGATGGGTGATGAGGGAGGGCAGGACCACAGCTCTCTGCTTTGCTGTATCCCCATTTTCAAGGCCCCACAGCTTTAGGTCTTCATCTCTGCAGGGTCATGCTTAAATTTTCCAGGAGACTTTTGTCTTTCAGCGAGACTAGTTTGACACTCAGACTAGTCAGAAGTGCTTCTAATAGATTTGAATTCCATTAAAAATCCCTTTTTGAACGGTTCCAACATCACTAATTGCCAAAATATTGCCATTTTGCACCAGCCTATGTTCTCTTTTCCCTTTGGTGTGCCCTTCAGTGTGTCATTGAAGGCTTGATGGAATGTTCTGTTATATCCTTAGGTAAATGGCTAAAAACTGCTTTTGGTAATTAATATTAAATTAAAAGTCCCTGTGACTTGAGCAGCCAGATGGAAATATGCCATTCTACAATATTTGCCATTCAAAATGAGTGTGAATCACTGGAGCTGGGATCTTCTATGAAACTTGGGGTGTCTCCAGCAGAGCACCTGCCATGCTGAATGCAGAAGAAAGGAGGAACCAGAAAGTGTTGCCTGCACACTGAACCTGAGCAGTTGTCACCACAGAAAAGCGCTCTTTAGGCTTTTCCAAGATTTTCAAAGACCCAACCACCAAAGAAGTTCTGCTGTCTGTGCTTTTGTTGCCAAATTTGTATGTAACAGGACTTATCCCACCTATGCTTTGGGTACTTTCAGGTCTACTTTGAGCAGTTTCATTGGCCTTTCTTGCCCTGAAGATCTTCTGTGGCTCCTCATTTTACTGTGCTTTCATATAAGACACAGTAAAACACCTTACAAAATTAAGACAGCAAATTGCCTGTATTATTATGGCAGATAATTTTCTGTATTTCTCCCCAGGTTTTGGTGCTCATGCTTGTTATGTTCAGGGTGTTTCTGAGGATGAGAAGTGCTCAAGTGTTATCTTACAGTTCTCCTTTGGCTTATGAATCCAAAATCCCAACATAAAAAGGGTGAGGAGCCACACACAAGTTATTATCCCTGTTCAAGGTGGGCTTCTGCAGCTTGGATAAAAAGGGGAGAAGTGGATTTTTGTACAAGCAGTAAAGGGGTGCAGAAGGCAGGTCATGCACAGCAAATGGAACTCTGTGTGCAGCTGCATCAGTCACAGTTTCCTGCTCAGAAACAGGAGCAGTGTTAACAGCTTGCAGCCAAAGCAAGAGAAATCCAGAGGGATTTGGGGGCGAGAAATGTTCTTTGTGAATCTCCATGTAACACTTTGTTTGAGCTGCTGTAATTAGTAAGTACCCTGGCTGTTCTACGACAGTGTTTTGACATTTTGTTCTCTCTGGCAATCCGTGGGGAGGGTTGAGATGAGAGGATGGTCATGATTAGCAGTCAGCAGAGTAAGTATTAGTTTTTTTGGCCTATTTGATCCATCACACTTTTAACTATTGGATTCTGTGGAGCCTAAGCTTTGAAACCCCACGTACAAATCTCCAGTAAGACATTGCCTTGAAACAGTGGGATAATAATTACAGAATCCCAGAATGGTTTGGGTTGGAAAGGACCTTAAAGCTCGTCTTTTTCCACCCTCTGCAATGGGCAGGGCCACCTGCCACCAGAGCAGGCTGTTACAATGTGTGCTCCAAGTTTAGCCAAAATAACCCTGCTCCTAAAAAGGGATTTCATGGCCAGTAATGGTGATCTCAGTGCTCTCAGCCCAGGATGGTCTCCGTGGCATTAAAAATGTTGCTTGGTGTGGTGAAACAAACTTAGTTTTAAAAAGACACAAACCCCCCACCCCCTCCATCCCCAAAATAAATACTACAGGAGTGTTAATATTTATTACATAGAGAGTAGTGATAGGACAGGGGAAGTGGTTTTAAACTGAGAGAAGAGAGATTTAGATGAGATGATAGCAAGAAATTCTTTCCTGGGAGGGTGGGCAGGCCCTGGCACAGGGTGCCCAGAGAAGCTGGGGCTGCCCCTGGATCCCTGGCAGTGTCCCAGGCCAGGTTGGATGGGGTTGGAGCACCCTGGGATAGTGGAAGGTGCCCCTGCCCATGGCAGGGGATGGAATGGGATGGGCTTTTAGGTCCCTTTCAACCCAAATCACTCTGGGATTCTGTGACATTACTAGACTTCACAGGTACATTACCAATTCTGCCTTCACCCATAAAAAGCCCCTCTCAAGCTTTCAGAAGTTCTGGGATAGAAAATTATTTACTGCCAGCCACTGAATTAAATCCCATTGTACCTTTTTTTTCCTGCACAGTGATCTCCAATCCCTGTGGCTCTTCAGGCACCATTTTTCTTAAATCTGCTCTCTGGCTTTCTTATTCTTCCTAAACAAAGAAGGCTTATTCAGATGTAGAAGAATCTTTTTTCTTCACAGTCTCTTCAGTGGTCTCAGTACAATGGAAAGTATTTTTGCATCTATGTGAATTTCCACTTCTTAATAATACAAATGCTTGCTGCATTTTGATCCCTGCATAGATAACAAGGATTCAGATCCTGAGGATGACAGCTTTTACTTTGTTCACCAGGAAAACATGGAGCTCTTTGCCCAGGATCCATAACAATACCTTTTGGTTGGTCACAAATTGCTCTTTCTAATCCAAACTCAGAGTTACAGAACTGTCAATTGGGAGACACGGGATGTGCTGTGCAGTTTGGCAAGTTCTCACTGAATTCTCTGCTGGAGTCAGCCCTGATTTTGCTGGAATACAGTATATGCTAACATATTCCTGTAGATTTGGAATACCTGTATGTGTATTCTCACACTAAGAATGCAGGAATGCTGGGAAGTGTGAATTATTGCCCATGGAGGTGCTCTTGTCTTTGGAAAATATTGATTATCCTTACCCTAAAAACTCCCAGAGAGCATTTTTGACTTATGTTTGGGAACCAAATTTCTTACTTGAGAACCATAAAGTGGCCCCCAAAATCTGTCTCTTTTCCAGGTTTGCTCTACCTGAGAGAACCAGGCATAAGGGTTTGTTTCTCAACTGTGCACTAATATTTTAAAAGGAATAACTGAACTCTTCGTTTATGTACTGAGTAGTTATTTTTCTTGAGTTACCAGGCAGGCAGGTTTCACAGGGTAGTGAGCTAGTGACTATCTGGTTTAAACCACAGTAAAATTCATGTTCAATACTTGGGGAATGTTGCTGCATGACCATAGTGCTGCTGCCCATGAAAACTCTGCTTTAGGGAAGCAGGGTGCCAGAAAATGCACAGGAGCTATTTAGCTCCTTCTCAGGTTTAGCTGCAAGTCCTTGATACGTGTTTTCTTTATATTCCTTAGGAGCAGTGGATCACTGGATGTGCTCTGTCTCTGGGCCCAACACACACATTTTAGGGAGCTGTTAGATGCTGCCATGTGGGTGAAGCCCCATAGTGATAATTTGTGAAAATGCAGATTGTATATTCCAAGGTAATGTGAAATTTAAGACAAACCTACTTTCCACCACAGAAGGAAAAATGACTCTGAGACTTAAAATCCTGGAATGATTTAGGTTTGAAGGGGCCTCAAAGCTCAAATTTTCCACATCCTTCCATGGGCAGGGAACCCTTTCCCTAGACCAGGTTGCTCTAAGCCCTGTCCAACCTGGCCTAAAGTGGTCCAAACTGGGTGATTAAAAGGCTGTAGGAGGTTCTCCAGTAAATGGGATAGCACTGCTTTCTGCAGGGAAGGCGGCCTGGGAACAATCCATCTCTCCAAGGAGTCACTGCATATCACAGCAATAGAAATTGTTTTACCTGAGTGAAAAGCTTTAAGTCAATGGCAGGAGAAAACCAGATTACTGCATACTGAGTGTCAAACAAAATCTAAGGAACAGAGTCTGATTTTTGTTGAGTAAAAACACTTTTAAAATCCTCTATTGCACTCGAGAGTGCTTCAGCAACCTTGTAGTAAATTAGATTAATACGTGTTGATTTTACAGCTGCTTCATTATCTCCTGCTACATTAAAATCTAATTATTTATTCCCACAAGTGTTTTCTTTTCCTTCTGGCTTTTTACTGGTGCTGTTGGTGCCACAAACGAGCTGTGGTGTTATCTTTTCCTGCAGCCCATGGGCAGCAGGTGGGACAACATCTCTCTTACAAATAACCCACAGCTGCTATTCCCTGCACCCTGCTGCTATTAAGGAACTGGTGAATAATTCTGCTGCTCCTCGCTCCTGGCTGTGATCCCTCCCTCCCTTAAAACGAAGGCATGACACAGATAAAGGTGGGGCTTTGCCAGCTTGGGTATTTCAAAGCCTTCCTCTCAGAGTCATGATTGCAGAAGGAGTCCTGGGGCACATTCTGGACACTTTGGTAAGTCTGTGCTACTGATGAAATGTTGGGTTTTCTGTCCTTTGAGTTTGCTGAAATTGTGGGAGCAGCTGCAGCTGAAGTTTGGTGACATCCTTTGCTGTTGGAGAGGTTTCATGTAAAGCCAGTGTTGGGAACTGTTAATGCAAATAGTGGTTATGTTTATCTGGGAGCTTCCTGAGAATGGAGCTGGTCTTGCTTTTGCAGTTGCAGGCAAGTTTCTAAAAGCCTCTTAATTTGTCTCTTTAGAACTAGATATTTTTATCTTTTTTTTTTTTCCTTTTTTAAAGTCACCACAGGCTGAAGATTTTCATGGATATGCTCCTTGAATTGCAGTGTAAGTTACAGTCTTATGCTTTAGAGGATTATTTTGGAGCTTATCCAACGGTTATTATTCTTAATACGTGTTGTTTTAAGGAAGTTATGCTTAAATGTGTTGAAGGTCTTATATATTTAATAGGCTGGAAATATGTTAGAGAAAGAATAGTTTGCCTGTTCTGTCGACTGCAACTGTGTCGCATCTTTTAAAATCTGTATAATTGCTGTGTTATCTCCAACACTCATGGAGCTAGTGAGCATTGCTCACTAGTATCAGCTAAACACTGTGCTATCAGTGAGGCTTTTCAGAATTTAAAATTAAATACCAGGTTTTCAGGGGGGCTTTTTGCATTCTCACTAACTTTTTTCAGCTTGTTTGCTGCACGTTCATTCTTATCAATTATTTACAAAAACAGTAAGGCAAACTTGAAATCCTGTAGTGTTTGGAATTAATAATTTAATGCTCTTGTTTTCTTTTAATCTCCTCTCTGTGCACTTATGTCCATAGTCACTTTTCTGGTGTTAAACTTTATTAAACAAATCAACAATGAAAGTAAAACTGTCAATAAATAAGTTGCATAGATACAATGTAATTTTCCTCTGTGGGGCTTTTATCTTGAATTACAGCTTTGAAACCATCTTTACACTGAACATTAATCATATGAAATATTCAGAATTTCTTTCTGTGTTATTAGGAAATTGGGAAATATGTTTCCCAGTGCGGAGCTGCTTGTGTCCTTAAACCTCAGATTTCCATCCTTATCAGCTCCCAACTTGCAGTTTCATGGAGTTTCTTGCTGCCTGTGACTGTCAAGGTGTTTTTTCATGTCTCTATGATGTGTGCCAGCTTTGAGCCTCTGTATCTTGTGTACATCTTCCCTCTTTTCCTTAGTATCCCGTTTGACAAGCCTGCCCCATCAGAGATAACATTTTTGGAATAAGCATTCCCACAGTATTGATTACTGCTGCTGACCAGTTTTGGGTCAGGTTTGGGTCCCTTACTCTCTGCCAGTTGGATTTTCCTCTTCAGTCACTTTAGGATCACTGATGAAGAGATCACACAAAAAGGGGGCTTGGAGCAAAGGAGGTGGTACTTGTTGTTCCTCTGGGCTAAGAATCCCAAATAGCTGTGCTGGGGCTCTGTGGAAGGTGACACCAGGTCAGGAAGGTGCCTGACAACCCTTTCAGTGATGAAATTTCCCCAGTATCCACCCTGAGCCTCCCCTGCCCAGCCTGAGGCCGTTCCCTCTCCTCCTGTCCCTGTTCCCTGGCAGCAGAGCCCGATCCCCCCGGCTGTCCCCTCCTGTCAGGGAGTTGTGCAGAGCCAGAAATTCCCCCTGAGCCTCCTTTTCTCCAGGCTGA